>VYVB01000428.1:0-463964 GCA_009761775.1 Ficus carica
TTTGGTCAACTTTGACTTTCTTGGTCAAACTTTAACCAACATGGAATCATGAAATTTCGTCATGCCTTCTTCCCTAAAACGCCTTAATCTTGGCTAAGTAATCTATTGTTGAGTCTCGTTGCTAGTTCACCGAGAACTCAAACTTATACCGTTATTCTACTCCGATCATGATCTAGACTTAGGTTTTCCTTGTTTCAAAGGAAATCTAAAGTCATCAAAATTTCGGTTATTACACATATCAAGCAACTATATAATCACATTGCATAAAATCATCATTCTTCATGTTCAATCACAAGCATAGTATTCTAAACATGCACACATCAGTTGTTCACAAATGTGCTCACATCGACAAACAAGTTTCATGCTGTAGGTGAGGTTTGTACTTACCTGGATTTCGCATTTAGCGTTTATCCTCGACTAATCCTTAACCTCGTTAATGCCGGTGTTGTGTCCTAATTAAATTGACACCCGACAATTAGAATGTGGTCTTATCATATTTGTGATTAAACCACCCCCTTTTTTTTTTATACTCGTTCATAATTCTTAAATCTCATTCCTTATTTAAAATGATTCAAAGATTATTTTAAGGTCATGACTCTGTTACATTTAAACTTGAAAATCATAGAGTAACTACAGATGTCAAGACTCGATTTAAGAGTCAAGAATGAAACTGGGAAAACAATGAATTTTCCCCTTATTTAAAACATCATAACGTTAAACCATGTAACAACTTAAAAAGTAGGCATTCTTATGAATATCAATTTAGAATGCATCTTATTAATCAGTGGAAAATATGGAGGAGTGTCCAATATTCCTATTCTCATATCATATGCAACAAGGCATATAAATATACAAAACTTATTGGTGAGAAAATAAACACCATAAAACATATTATTCCATATATCATTTCCACTTAAAATCAAGACATGAACTCTAGATTATAAAATTGTTCTGATAGTGTAACTTGTAAAACTAATTATAAGTTCAATCACCAATTATGGTTGAATTTAATAAAAATCCGGCAGCATAACAATTCATTTTTCTTAATAACCGAAAATTAAAAATGAAATTAAATCAGTTTTTAAAAAGCTTCGGCACACCATAACTGCAAGACGTGCCATCCATAACAAATTTATCATATTAACATAAAACATATCTCGTTTTAATCTAACTTCACTTGATTAAATTGAACATCAAATATATCTATATATTTTTTAAATATCGATACTCAATTCAAAGCATATAAATAGGCATATAATCAATCCAATAAATGACGTTCGGATGAGTAAAACGATTCCCAGTCGGCGTTCAAAACACCTTTTGATTTCGAGCGGCTGAACTTTTAATCGTCATCCTTAACCTTCAAGATTCCATCTCGCGAATCCGAAGTCACAAACATGTTTGGAACATCGAAAATAGATCGAAAAGGCGATCTTCTAAAACTTGTCGACGGGTCAGATGGTTGACTGGTTTGATTGCCGTTGACCGGCATTGACATCCGTTGATCGGCATGACCGCCGTTGACCATGGCGGCAAAAGGGACAGAGATGGGCACCACTTCGAAGATCTCGACGAGAGGAACTCATTTCTGGTTTCGTTTTCTTCAAACGGCGTTCGGTTTTCTCGAAAATGTAAGAAAACGTACTTGAAGATGGCGGTGGATCGGGAAAATTTCCGGCAACGATTAGAGTGGTGATGGACTGGGTTTTGTTCCTCTCGACAAGTGGAACTCAATGAAACCAACCATTCGCAAAATAGAGGTCGGATTACACCGAAATCTTACTTGAAAGCTTATGTGAACGAAACTTATAAAGCATTTTTCCGGCGAACGGCGGCGAGTGATGCTGCCAAACTCTGACTATTAGACACTCAGGTGATGGGTTGCATAGATCACCGGCGCGTGCGAAGGTGGTTGGCCGGAGATGGGATTTCCTGCGAAGGCAGCAACATGCGTGACACAGAGAGAGAGGAGCGAAAAAGAAGAGAGAGAGAAAAGGAAGAGGTCTGATGTTTATCCTCTTCTCTTCCTTATTTAATTAAACTTATCCTTATCCTGATCACCCTAAACCCAATACTTATAAGACATATATCCGGTGAGAAGTTCATTTACTGTTTCTTTTTTTTTTTTTTTTTAACTTATTTCGTCAAGTGTGGACTGACCACAAAGACACATATTATGTATATATGTATATATATACATTTTTCGTTTCTTTTCGACTCCCCATCAGCCATATATAATATATATATATACACACACACACACACTAGCATTCACCCGTTTGTCAGCAATATTTTGGCACCCTTAATTACAATAATTTCTCAAATATATATCTATATACAGATATATATTTGTTATGTATATATTTTGAATGATGACTATGTAATTTGACTTTTGACTTTTAAATTTTGTATATAAATTAAATCGTTCAAGATAATAGACTCGACTGAAATTTTAAGCTTATTCATAATTCATGTCGAGAATATAATATTTTTCTCTTGTACAACTAATTCATATGACCGGCTGTAACACTTTTTTGAATAAATTTTATAGTTCAGAATTGTATTCTGTCACCTACTCATAAATACTTATTTTTAGTGTCATTTTTTTTTTTTTTATATTAACTCATGAACTTGATAAGTTCAACAAAATTCAAAAAATCACTTTGCGCGGGATCACACTTACTACTATTTTTTTAAATCTTTTCTTAATTTTTTACATTAATCGCATAATATGAAAAATTACTCAAACATATTAACAAATATATTATAACATAAAAATTTTCTATTCATGGTATTATTATCATGAATAGTTAAACATTTACGTCTTGATTCATGTTTAATTCAAAAATTCGTGCATTTGACATGATTATTAAAATTATAAATCACGTCCTCCGTTTTTTTATTATTATTATTATTTTTTATGTGACTACATAATTGATGGAAACTTCAAAAATTTCCAATCAATTTCTTAGTACAAAATCATTCGCACCAATTTCTTCTAGCATAACAAAACTTCATATTAATCATTTATAACTCTATAGTCTAAAATTACGATAACATTTTTTTAAAAAAATAATCTTAATACAGAAAATTCACGACTTTATTCCTAATTAATTTAGGAATTAACATTGTGAAATTTCCGGATATTACATATGTTGTCATGAATAAATTTTCTTGAACTGTGTACTGCAGGCGCATGTCACCGCAATGGTGCTGAAGGTGGACCTTCAGTGCTACAAATGCCACAAAAAGGTCAAAAACGTTCTCTGTCGTTTTCATGGTCTGTCTCTCTCTCCCACTTAATATATATGTACATATATAATTGTTAATTATACAAAGGGTGATTTAATCTTGTTTTTAAATTAACAACAGAAATACTAGACCAGGTGTACGATAAGAAGAATAACACATTGACAATGAAAGTGATATGCTGCGACCTTGAAAAGATGAAGCATAAGAAAATTGCAAGGTCATCAAGTGGTAGATTAACATACCATGACCATTTTCAGAAATGTAATGGTAACATACCACAATCGTTTTTTTTCAAAAATGGTCGTGGAAAGTTTATATTGAAAAAGAAAAATTCACAATTCATGCAATTTCCCACATGTAACAAATCCAATGTGTTATCCATTGCACAACTTATATTAAAATAATAGCTAATTTTTAATTGATTTTGTGTCACAATGTATAACAATTATTACAAAAACATACACTACATTACAAAATTTATAGATTGTCTTCTAACTATATTAAATGAACCGCATTACATAATTAGCCCACTCTTGTCTTACTAAACTCACCTCAACATTGGTATTAAAATTCTTAGTTTGAATTAAGGATAGTCCATCGAGAGTCAAGGTTATTTCTCGCATAAAGGTGAAACAAAATAACCGCATTCAACATAACCTTCTTATAGAGGACATCAAACATTATCAATCAATGTTTCATAGTTGCGTTGCTTTCTTACTCCTTTTCCTACCAAAATCTTTCCTTCATTAAATGCCCTAACAGTTTAACAAAGTTCAAAACAATTAAAACAAGAATAATATAATGTCAAATCACAATTTAGAACATAAAAATATACTTACAACTTAATTAAGTCTTCAAAATCATCACCCGATCCGTATCCTAGAGGATTAAAATACATGACCGAGTCATCCCATAGATCAATAACTGCCAAGATCCAATGTTGACTGATGTTATATGACATGAGAAACAACTTTCCTTTTGGTGCATTTGTTAAGATCCGTAAAATATTGTTGGCTCTTTCTCTATGGTAGTAGACTTTGCGATATACCTTCTGTTGAACTGGTGAGACAAGAATTGGAGAAATAAACCTGAACCGTTAATCAACAACTTCTCTTTCACAACATTCTGCTAAACAGCTACAAAGTAATTAGTCAAACTTGTTACGAAAAACAACATAAGATTAACAAGAAAAAATAAGTACTGTTTAAGGATATATCTATTATCTGATGTAACCCAGTATACTGTTTGCACTAATTTCTTGAAATGTTATGAAATGATATACATCTTCAAACCCAATATATATAGGCATGTCATTGCCACTGATGAACTATTGTGTTGGGCACATTATTTGCAATCTGTCATGCTTGGAACATTGTGCATTGTATGCCAACAGTCTCAAGTCGAAAGGAATTTCACTAAAGTTGAATGGCGGTAGTTGTTATTACGTAGTTTGTTGTTGTACCTCCGGTTGTGACTGTAGTTTCTTTTTTCCTGCTCTCTTTTTAATGCATTTGCTTCCCTCAACTTCTCACTCGGAAATGTGACTAGGACCTCAACTTGCCTGGCTCAAAGTTCCCGTACGGTTCTTTCTAATGCTGCAAGCTGTTGCCATTTCACTGTCGATATTTCAGCATTATCCCTTGAACTTTGCATAATGTTGAAGTAATGCAACTGTCTGACAAACTTTGATTGACCACGGGTCCAACCCGCATATTCGTTATTGTCTAATGACTTGGTCAATATGTCATTAGTCCCCACAGATTCAAAACTTTCGTGTGTCTGCTGTTCACTGAAATATCCCCCTGTAAGAATTAGAGACCATGTCATGAACCCGTAAATAAGGTTTTATAAATAAGGATATCATAGACCATGGATTCTTATACTTACTATCATATCATCAACAATCCTAAATGATGGATTCTTGTACTCTCCACTAGGTTTGACGCGCATGTTCAACCACAAATTATGTCGCGCTGGCCATTCTCCCGTCATCTTAAACTGTAGTTTATTAATTATCGTTAGTAAACATAAAGGTAAAAATAAAAAGTATAACATACTGTGAAAACACCAAATCAAGTAATTCACATACAAGTTTTTGATCACGTTTCCTATATCCGTCTTGGCCTCTTGTTGATCCGTATTTGCTTCTCTATCTTAACTCACATCCTTGTTCTGATAGTTTTTTGAATTCCAGTGAATGTCGATATATAATGAATCTCTCCCAATCATCTTGACTTATGGATGGTTAATTTTTACCCCTTTAGGTAGCCGTTTTCACACACTTTCTTCATCAATATGATCCTTGATAAAAGCCTGGTAAAGATCATATCTAAAATTTTTGGTGGACTCTGTGCATGACTTTAAAGCCGGTTTTTTAAATGAAAGTTCCATAGTAAAAGAAGTTATGACTTCCACCCACACTCTTTCTTTTCTTGGGGCTAAATCGGCACTTCTAAAGTCAGCTATCCATATGAAAATGTGCTCTCGAGTAAGTACTCTAATCCAACTTTATAATTCATCCCCCTCCTTCCCATTGTTTGCCCTTTAGCATTGAACAAAACTTGAATTCTTTCTCACCTTTATATTTATATGTTCAAAGACGAAATTGTCGTATTTGGAATAGCACTATATGCAATTGTTTATGTGAAGGGCATTCGGTTGATAAGTGTTAAAAGTGATATCTGGCACATAGTAAACAAAGGGAGATATAATGTAATACCAAGTATTTCTGTATTTATACGACTTCTTTTATTTTAAGAAATTTGTACAATTTTTAAGATACACATGAAAAAGCCCGGTTAAGGGTTTTTATTTCGTTTTTGTGAGTTTTATGATATTCTAAGACTCAAAAATGATTGCTTAGTCAAGTAAATGACCTTTTAGGCGAAAAGGAGCGAAATCGCCAAAATTTACATGTTGGTCAAAGTTTGACCGAAAACGCCGACGGTTGACCGAAAAGTCAACTGTTGACCACGGGAGCCAAAATTTGGCGAGAAAGTCAGCGGTTGACAAGAAAGTCAATGGCGGGCGAGAAAGCCAAAGATTGACCCGAAAAAGTTAAGAAAAAGGCTGTATGACTTAATAGTTCGCAGTATATTATTGTACTGCATAAAGCTATTTTTTTTATGATTAAAATGATATGTTTAGGATTCAAAACCACCATAGAAAGTCAAGCACAATAATTAGAATATTTTGGGCCGAGTGGTTCCAAGTTAAGAAAAAGTTTTTATACAGTCCATTTATAAACAGGTGAATTTTGGACTGCGGTTCAATTAACTAATACTGCGTATAAGTGAATCCAGTATTGGAATTACCTGTGGTAATTGAAAAATGGATTATTTAAAGAGGATTGGTGGCAAACAAGCCTTAGTGAGGCTTACCTCACTAACTTTATATTTATTGCATCATTAATTAATTTAGTTAGTTAGTTAGTTAGTTAGAAAGTAAGTTTAGAATCTTCCATTGGTTCCACCCAAGCACAGCCGACCACCTCACCCCCTCCCCTTGCAAAATCTGATTTTTTTTAAGGACCTCATTGTGCAATTTCAAGAAGTTCAACCTCTATAAATAGGGGTGAGGAAATTCAAGAGAAAATTCACAAAACACAACCAAACTCTTGCCAATCTCTTGCTTGAACCCAAAACCGGTTTTTGAGTGTGTAAAAGAGGAAGATTTGCAGCCAAGATTGAAGAGGAAATTGAGTGGGAGGATCGGCTTTTGGTGGAAGGAAAGCAAGGAAAGAAAACCTTGGAAGGTTGGATACCCATTTTTGTTCCTAGAGTCGGTTTTGGAGGCTAAGGAGGAAGAGAGGAAAAAGTTTGTGGAACCAAGGGGGATTAGGGTTTTTAGGGTTTAGTTTTCTACTTTGAGCAGTCAACAAGAGCTCAAAAAAATTTGGTACCTATCTTAGCCAAGAAGGCCGAAAATAGGGGGAAGAAGAGCAAGGGAACAAGCCAAGGTTTTGGCCAGTTTTGGGAGCTGTTTTGGCCAGTTTTTGGGGAGCTTTGGTGGCTGATTTTCAAGGCAAAGGAGGCTGCAAAGGTTGGACCAATTTGGCAAGAAAAACCGGCAGCTAAGGGAGGAGCAAAGGGAAGATCAACCAAGTCAAATTCTTGATCCAAAACAAGGTACCAAACCCTTGATTCCAAGCTTTTAGTTTAAATTTCAATTGGAGAAATTTAAATGTATTAAAGCCTTGGTTGTATTGATCATAAGCTCATTGGTTTCTCTTGCTGCCCTAGCTTAAAAATTAGGGTTTGTGCTTGAAAATTTAGGGTTATGTTGGTGGTTGTTAATATGCATGCTAGGTATTGTTGTTTTGTTTAAGTTTTTGGTATATTTGTGTACAATGTTTATGTTAATGTATTTGTTGAATGTTAAACGTTAGAAACGTTCCTGCATGTTTGAATTAGGCTCCCGACGTGTTCGGTTGAGGTAGGGTGAACGTAATATGACGTTAGCGAAATCGAAACCGAAAAATGGCCTTCTCGGGTAGGGTTTGCCCAGTCTCGGGAAAAGCAATTTTTGGGGCCCTTAGAGGCCGATTTAGGAGAAACTCAAAACACGAAAGTTGTAGATTAGGGTTTTTCCTAGGGGTTTACATGGGCATTTTTTCAAAATAAGGCTCCAATGGCCTTGATTTTCTGCAAAAACCGAGCCTGACCTGCCCAGGAGCCATACACGACCAGAGTTGGTTCAACGCAGATTTTGGACAGGTTAAGGTCCAAACTGGATTTTATGTAAAACACGAAAGTTGTAGGGTTCTGTGATAGCTAAAACTTTCGTGAAGACAATTTTTCCAAAATCGGCTTAGATTTTTAAATGAAATTGATTTTTAAAGATGATACAGAAATGGGGAGATTTCTGTACAAAATATTTAGAAATGGTTCAGAAAATGGTGTTTTTGTGTTTTAAATGATTAATTGGCATTATAAAACTGTTCCAAAGGCAGTTTTTAATAGTCGATGATTTTTACAATTTTACCTTATGATTTTCTAAATTTTTAAAATTAAATTAAAAAAGGGGGATTTAGTACCAAAAAACATAAGGTTTTCTAAAAAGAAAACACAAATGAATTTTTGGGATTTAAAGTCAGAAATAATAATCCGAGTAGGATAGACTTAAACCTTCGGGTTACTTAAAGTAACCAAGTAGGTTCACGTAACGCAAAGTAAGGAAATATAACTATGGTTATATAAGAATGTTGGTTTACCAACAGTTCTAATCCTTACTCTTTTTGTTGATAACAGAATACGATACGCAACGGTATCCCAGCAAGCTTGAGCTTATAACTGGACACAGCAGTTTTAAACAAGGTAAGTACAACCACCGCCTACAGCATAGGCTTTGATTTGATACTTGCCTAAGTATGCTTTAAATGTATGCTTTATTGTATGTTCTGTAGTGTTCCTTTGCTGTGTTATTTATATGCCATGTTAATTACATGTTTTATATTAGGTGTTAAGGAAAGTTTTATGCTATGTTTTATGTGTAAAATGCTATGTTTTATGTGCAAAATGCTATGTTTAAGTATATGTCATGAAATGTTAGGATCATGTTAGGGTTACAGTATGTTTAAAGTAAGATTATGATTTAGTTGTGTGAAATATCACGAAGTATGTTCACCAAATAACAAGAATGAAATCAAGTATAAGATAAAGAACAGTATGAAAATAAGTAAGTTACCTGTGTTGTACCGACCCGCGTAAGGTCGGGTTGGACTATGGATTGAGTTGGAAAAAGATTGGCCACCCCAACCAATTCATAGTCGCGCGCCCGGTACGAACACTTATAGGGCCCATATGTTAAGTTAAGTTAAGTAAGCAAGTTATGTACAATAAGAAAGAATAAGAAAGCATAATTGACTCATGCATATGTAGGATAAGATACGCTAAGTTAAGTTAAGTAATGCTATGCTACGCTATGCTATGCTTAGTCTATGTTAGTTAGATATATTGTTTTGTGTTGTGTCGCGGTATAGGATGGTTGTACTTGCTGAGCGAAAGCTCATTGTCTTACGTTTATGCTGTAGGTAAGCAACCTGTCAGCAATTGTTGATGCAAGATGGAGAGGCGAGGCTTGGCGGACTGTGAACCGTGGGAAATGTTGAACCACTATGCGTTTTGGAATCTTTTATGTTATTCATATTATTTAAGTTGAGTTATGCTAAACAATTATTGCCTTTTATTTACTATATTTTATGTACGCTCTCGTGTGCGTGTCACACTGCAAAAAAAAAAAAAAAAAAAAAAAAAATATTTCCGCTGTTTATGTTAATTAAGTATGTATGAATTATATGTAAGTATGTATGGTAACGGCCTGTGCTAGGCGGGTCGTTACATATAAAACCGTCGAGAAACCTAGTTTCGTATGTTTCATGTTGGTTAGTTTATTTCATAGGACTTTAAATCTGTTTTTAACAAATGTTTTTAATAAGTACTGTAACTACCACGTGAGTAAGTAAATCTTGGACAATGGTTTGCTTATCGCTTAAGAAATAAAGATCTATGGAAGTTTTGTTCATGACATGTTTTTCTCGTGATTTCATAAATTTCATCTCCTTTGAAATATTAAAGGGGTGAAAGAGAACTAAAGGAATTTCTGGTTACTTTTGCATATCATACCTTTCACTCTGCTGGGGCCAGCTCAATGGGTTGAAGGGGAGGTGTTTTGGATAGGAGTTTTCATGCTTGAAACTAATGTTTTCGTTTTTCTTAAATAAGTGAGTGTCATAGGTCTTATAACGCCAAAATTAAGATGCAACCAATTAACAAAGTTGGAACTTGGTTTCGGAATTCGCACTATATATCTTGAAGTTAAGTCAGATTATGCGTGAAATTACTATTAGATTATAACTGCAAACCATTCTTAAGAGAAACGAAAACAAGGAGATAGATATATATGTCTACACACCTGGAAAAAAAAAAAAAAATCGGTTTTTACACAATCTTCACACACCATGAAACATCATTCTAAAAAAAAAAAAAAAAAAAAAAAAAAAAAAAAAAAAAAAACCAAATTAGTTTTTATCACCACCAAAAAGAAAAGAAAGAAAATAAAAACCTAGTGTGGAAACACCCTGTAGCAGCGTTGAGGAATCTTTTTGAGGATGGCCAGGACGAGATCAAAGTAGAGAGACAACTGTGCTAAACCGAAAAACGTTATAGGGAAACACAACGCCGCATACAGAGGATATGCTACGTACCTGAGCTCCTGGTTCAAGATGAAAACATGTCCGGCGCAGAACGACACCAGCATGGAAGCTATGGAAGCGAACAGCGACGTCAAACCGAGGAGAAGTTTCTTAGGCAAGTCTGACGCGAAATCCTTTTCCTGGTATCGAGAAGTGAGGATAGAGAGGAAGAAGACGAGCGCGGTGATGGAGAAGCAGAGGGCGACTAATGACGAGATGGCAAAGGCGTCGAAAGCTGGCCTGTCCCTGAGGGTTGGCGTGCCGCTCTCTGACCTGATACCGCCTGGAACGGTCGATGATGTTGTGAATGCTACTGTGGCAATGAGCGCTGCCACGACGGAGCATGACTCGGAGGTCTTGGCCAGCCATTCACTGCCGTCTTTGATAAGCTTTTCGTGTGTTCGGACGAAGATGTCGTTCGGGGTCTCGTTGCCTTTGTTGTAAAGCCGAAAGAAATTTGGTGGCATGCTGTCTCTAACGTACTGCAGGGAGAAGAGATTTCTATATTATTGAATTAGGCCTTTCAGATCTGTGTGTTCCAAACTCGAATTACACTTTTAAAGTGATTTGGGAATATTAGCATATTTACATAACAAAATAAAATGAATAGTAGAATTTAAAAATTTGAAGCGAATAATAGAAATTAGCAAATTTGCTAAGTAAATAATCGATTTATAAAAAGTAAATAATTACCTAACAAATTTGTTACTTATTATAAGTACTTTTAAAACTTGTTATTTACTGTGATATTTATTTTTTTCTCTCCAATTTTGATATCATAATATATATAGCTTAGACATTCACAATGGAAATAAGATCTCCATCACATACTCAAGAAACGAAATTATTGTAAATAACATATTTAAGAAGTTAAAATAAGTCAATAAGTACATATTTACACAATTATTGAAGTAAATAGTATATTTATTAGTAAATAAAATATTTATCTTAGTAAATGAGTTCATTTACTTAATAAATAATTTATCACTTTTAGCAAAAAACGTATTTATTTGTAAATATGTTATTTACCTCAATAATATTGTAAATATACTATATTTTTTTCGCTATTTACCTTTTTCTGCCGACTTATAATTTTTTATTTTTTTATTTATTTTTTTATTTTTATTTTTTTTTTTGTAGATGACGGGTATAGGACGGAATCACAACAATAATAATTTTTTACAAGTATAACTAAAAGTAAAAAGACTAGACGATCGATTATCATGGTTAATTTTTAGTATGAGTAGTACTATGTTATGTGTTCCTATACATCATCACAAACTTTACTGTTAAATTTTTTTTTTCTCAAACTTTACTATTAATTTAATCATTTATCCACAGTCGGAGCGCCTATTGGGCTTCGGTTTTATAAAAAGGGATGCTGACATAATTGTGATGTATGTTTTCTAATTTTAACAACGCATATTCTCGTGATCAAGATAATAATAATAAAATATATAATAAATATTATTATGTACCTCGTACCACTTGATTTCCCATTGCATTTGAAGGGCACTGCCGGGAATAAGCCAAGGCTTGTGCTTGCCAAGTTGAGCAGCCAAGTGCAACGCGCTGTTGCCCCAATTGTCAACTTGGCGGAACACGCTTTCTTTTATAATCTTCCTGTCTAGCAGCAGATTGTACACATTAGGTTGCCTGTTTTCAACTGCCGAGAGCAAAGCATTCTTACCGTCACCGTCGACATCTTGAATCGCCACCGGGAATTCATCCAATATTATCTCCACCATTTCGGTCGTCCCCGTCTTTGCAGCGATCAAGATCGGTGTCTCGGTTTTTTTCTCTCTGACGATGGGTGTCTGAATTGTTTCTGTTAATTTGTTAAATGAACAACAATCCTAATTATTACATGTAAACATGACATGAGAAATATGATGGATATTTATTTTATGTAACGACAATTTCGAAGAAATTTACATAATATTGATTTTTATTAAACCTACTAAAAAAAATTCGCAAAAAATAATTTCATGTCACGATTAATTTACTTCAATATTTTTCAATGGGACAATAAATCTATATATAAAAAGAAAATAATATAAGTATGACTAATGACATCACACACCCTCTTCATGAGTAATATTACTAATAGTTTCATTATTTTTAATGGTTTCTAACAAGACAGTTGATTTTTTTAAGCTATCATTATTTTATTGGGTATAAATAAAGACAAGCTTTTTTGCAACTGTAATCTTGAATTTATCGCATAGTTACAATTTGTCTCATAAATTCTAGTTTTTGATAATTAATTACACCCTAAATTTTTAAATCTGCAGCAATGTTCTATCCGGCATTGCTAAAAATGTTGATTTTTTTTAATAAAATTGACATTTGACTTGCACTTAAATCGTTAATGAAGAGAATTAAAAGTAGTTTTTAACCAATGTTAAACCAAAGTTATATTTAAAACAAATTAATTAAAAATTTTCTAATTTGATAATACTTAATTCCAGATATTAATCTCAATAAATTTGGGTCAAAATAGATAAAAACGATTATTCATGTTAATTATTAACGACTTATATACAAATCACATTATCAATTTCCTTCAAAAGATTAACATTGTTTAATAAAATGTATATTGCTACAGATTTATAAGTTTAGGATGCAAATTGAAACAAAAATAAAAATTTAGAACACCAACTGTAACTATGTGAGAAGTTCATGATGTATCGGTGAAAAAAAAAAAAAAAAAAAAAAGCCATAAAGGAATTAGCAAATTACCATTATTTTTTATTTTTGAATTTGGGGATTACATGAGGTTATTGATATTTTCAAATGGGAAGTAATAATTACTTACCGTTTGTAATTTGACTAGTACTTCCTTTCTGGTATTTTTCCTGGTCAGATTTACTTTCACCAGAGATATTCCTTCTCCAAGTATAAATCTCTTCAAAAACCTCTTTGAATATTATGTCTTCTTCACCACCTTCAGTAGTATGACCAGCTTGACGATCTGTGGGCTGCAATCCAGTATTACCATAGTACTTGTAAGAAGTCGTATTTTTTACCAATTCCTCCATTACCAATTTTGCTCTGAAATGTAGTTTTTTCTTTGCTTGGATTTCCTTTATTTTTGAAGTACCTGCGCGCATGCCAATACCGATCATTAGCGGCACACCGCAAACAGGGACGAAGCCAAGAAATTTTCTTAGTGGGGCTCTTGAATTGAGCCAACTTTTAGGAACAAGCTAGGGGGCTTCAAAAAAATATTTTTTAGAAGGGCTAAAAGAGGGGAAATGAAAAATAACGCTTTCTTGAAAAAAGTTCAATCGGCCACCATGGGCCAGGAGGAGCAGCCTCCCCTTGGGCCATGGTGGTTACGTCTCTGACCACGAGTACACATTAATATTTAGTTATCGAGTCAGGATATTTAAGTGCACGTAACAAATAAAAAAAATAAAAAGAGAAAAAAAGATACATATGTAGTCAATGATTTGCATCATCATCGTATGTAGTCAAATTAATATATAGTTATCTAATTGGAATGTTTAGATGTAGGTAACAAATTAAAAAAATAAAAAGAGAAAAAAGGTACATATCTAGTCAATGATTTGCATCATCATCTATTAATATTGGACAACAAACGGTACAAAAAGATCCAATCTTAATATGTAAACATACTATTTTTTAGAGATTTCTTTTCCCGTCCCTTTTGCCTACTGATAGGATTTGCAGTTTTAGTATGCGAATTAACATTTTAGGAATCTGATCTATAAAAAAATGAGAGTTGTTTACAGTCGTGTGTGTATTTGGAAATTTCTAATGTAGCTAGGAGTCTCTAGTTTTGACTATAGGGTAAGAATTGTTTTTTAATTATTATTGAATAATATTTTAACGATCCGATCTATAAGTACTATCATGTTAAAAATTTGTATTGGGTGATACAGAACTATTCACAGTCATGTATAGAAGATTATTAAAATATTGATCTAAAACAACAATTTCCACCAATAATGCAAACAAGCTAGGTGTTCTTTACGTAGAACTATCCTTTTAAAAATGTATCAAGTACAAAGTTGATGACCTAAGCGCAAATTTTGTAAAACGTAAAAGGTTATAAGTGATCTAATTTTTTTTTTAATAATTAAGTTGACACCCACTAACTAACTCATCTTATACAAATATTAAACTCCCCACATTAATTTACTTATATATATATATATATATATATAAACTACAAAAACAAAAGAATGTTCAGAATCCGTTCAGAATCCAGTCATGCAGGCTTAAAAAAAAAAAAAAAAACATAAAAAAAAAAAAGGTTATAAGTGACTAATACTATTGACTTCAATATAACCGACTAATGTGTATAATAATAAATTAAGATGGAACATGTAAATATAGAAGCTAATATGTGAGGAGAAAAGGTTCTGAAAAGAATACGAACCTAGTCCAAGAATAATTAGCAATCCCTTCATCAGTAGCTTGAAAAATAGCACAAATGAAATGCAATTTGGTGGAAAATCTTGATCTCGTTTCGTTATTTTTCCCAAATCTACAAAAGTCAAAGAAATTATGTTGATATGATTTAAAGTTAAGAAAGTTAAATTGCTTATATAATTGGCACAGTTTTAACAAACAGATATATTATTGACTATATCATCATCATCGACAACATTGTTGTTGTTGTTGTTGTTTTATTATTATTATTATTGTTATTATTATTATTATTATTATCATTATTATCATTATTATCATTACATTTCCACAAAAAGTTGATGATACTAACCTTGTTGGAAGATGCTTACTTGGTCCAACTGAACCTCTTCATCAGTTTTATTTTCTCCTTTCCCTTTGCCCTTATCTGGAAGGAGATTAATCCAACCCGTGAGTCAATTTTTAAATGCATTTATCATTGACATATGAAAGTTAGTTTGGTTCAATTACTTGAATTTTAAATGTTTTTATCCTTTTCTATATATATATATATATATATATATATGAGTCAGGCTCTCTTATTTTAGGCTTTCTAAGACTCTGTACTCACTTTTGTGGATCATTCGGAACTTTGTAGTGCGAATTCCTAAAACATTTCTAATATATACATATATATAGATATATAGGTAGATTGTTGCAAAACAGGAGCACAACTAATTCGAAAATCAACTTTTGAGTACTAACTCACACGTCGATAAATTATTTCATTTATTGATACAATATTTTATTTTTAATTGATGGAGTGGATTTTTAACCACTTACTAATAAAAAATAGTATTCACATGTTATCTAAATTGTTATTCAAAAATTATAATCAGATCTAATATTCCCATCATTTTTCATGCCAACTACATTATATACCTTGCACTGATGATGGGCTGCCCTTTTTTTTAGGATCCTCCTAATCATCTGATTCACCACGTTTCTTCCATCTCCTAATTTCCAGTTGTTTTGCTGCAGAAAAGTTGGTGTTGTTTTATTTAGATTAAATTCCAATATTTAAACAAGTACTTGTGAAAATAAGTAAATAATATATATATATATATATATATATATATATATATGAAGCCTACGTATATCTATAAGCAACTTGAAGAAGTTGAAGCAAGTCTCGTAGTTTTCTGGATATTTTTGTACTTCCGTGATCTCTTTTCGTCTTCTAGCTGATCCTTTTCTATATGCTTCAATGTTGACTTGTGGGTCCTCCAGCTCGTCCACAATCATACCTGAAATATATTAGATGTTTTGCAAAGGAATTTCAAGTTAATTATCACGTTTAATATAGAAGTTTTTTGTAATTTTCTTTTTCTTTTTATGATATTTAGTGGGACGGAAAAGTGAAGAGAGTGCTACAGAGGTGCTGATTTAGTTGAGATGTCTCAGTATACCTAATGATGTTTTGTCATTGTAGTTTATTAAAAATAAAAAGTTTTGGAAACGAATTTCATATTATAATAATGTTATAATTAAAAAAATAATTTTGAAATGTGGAAGTGATTTTTTTTTCAAGCTGCTATTATATTTTATTATATGAGTGTACTTTAGGGAATTCACATTTTCGTTTTAATAGAGGAAAAAAAAGCAAAATTAGTCTCACTAAACCCTTTTGTTGTTATTTTTTTTAATTAAAAAAAAAAAAAGAATATGACTATATTCAACACCCTCTTTTTCAATGATTTACCTTCAACGGAAATTTAATAAGCGAAGTATGAGTTTTTAAATTTTAAAGAACAAAAAAGGAATGGCCTTAAAACTGAGAAACACAAATAAAGACAATCCTAATTTCTACACTGAACAGATCATAGTCAAGCAACAAATGCATGTAATTATATATTTGTTCAATAAAGATATGGAGATTCGTACGCAGGATACATTACACTTGTGTTTATGAAATTTTTTTGGTTACATGACAAAAATTCTCTCCTCTCAACTAACATAACACAAATTTAATTTTATTTTTGAATTATATTGATCTAGTGTCAAATTTTTGCGTCATATTAATTAAATTTATATCATTCAGGTATTTTGAGCTCTCAAAACAATTTGGCAGGAATAGAGATACATACAATAGTATAAGATACGTTCAAATAGCCCGAGACTGGAGCTGCTTCTTGTAATATCCAAAATTTTTACGAACTCATGATTTTCTTGTATATAAGAAATCTAAAGCTCGTATTATGTGTTTATGGGTAATTTTATGAAAATTATGAATATTAATACAAGATTCATGATTTTATCAGTTTGAGGTTGAGTTCTTGGTAAATTAATTATGAGACTCCGTAACAGACCTTTTTATGGAAAAAGGTATGACGGAATTTCATAAACTCATGTTGGTCAAAGTTTGATCAAAAAGTCAAAGTTGACCAGAATAGTCAGAGGTTGACTAGAGTAAGACGGTACGGTGTTATGATAAGCAGTATGGAAAAATATTGCAAAAACCGTCTTCATGATAGAGATAGCATGATTAGGTTTTACAAACCACCTTAGAAAAATCAAGCACCCGAGTAGGAATTAGAGACGAAAAAAAGGGCTCAGGAAAATAAGAAAAATTTTGTACTGTCCGTTTTCTTTTCAGCAAATAAATTTTGGTTAAATAAATACTGTGTTTGAGTGAACACAGTATTAGAAATATCTGTATTGGCTTATAATGGATTTCTTGTTGGAAGAAATAGCCAAACAAGGCATAAGGTGAATGACATCACCTTATCCCTAATTTATGACATCATTTATAAAAAAAAAAAAAGTGGAAAGAAATTAAAAACTTGGCTACCAAGGCAACCAATAAGGGCCGGCCACATGTAGGGCTAATGTGCAATTTTTTGTGCAATTAGTTTTGCTCCAAGGATTTATGAGCAAAAAGTGAACCAAAAAGTTTTGCAAAAAAGTCCAAAATCCCACCTATAAATAGGCTGCCATGGGGGGTCGGTTTTTGGTCCAATAAATTCAGAAAAAGCAGCCAAATTCTGCCCATTTTCCCTCTCCAAAAATCTGCAATCTCAAGTGGGTGATTGAGTGAAGAAAAAAATTGAGAAACTTAGGGGTTTTGATGTGTGTAGTCTTCGGTTCCTCCTAGTAAGTTCAAGCCAAAAATTTTGACAGTTTTGTGCCCAACTTTGGGGACCAACAGCCGGCTGCCAAGGGGGGTTGAGTGAGTGAGAAAATTTGGATTTAGGAGTGCTTAGTTTAGGTGCAAGCAGCCACCAAGAATCAGCCAAATTTGGTGCCAATTGGTGCAACAAAACCGGCCTTGGGTGGTGTCTTTGGAGGAAAATTTTTGTGACCAAACCCTAGAGGTAATCCTCCCAACTCTAAGCTTTAAATTGAGCATTCAAATTGAGGAATTTAAGTGTATTCAAGCCATTGGATGTAAGAGCATAAGTTCAATTTACTTTTTATGCCTAGTTTAGAATTTTGGTTGGTGCTTGATTCAAGTTAGGGTTTAGGTGGTTCTATTTACTAAGTTATGCATGCTAAATGTTTGATGTAATGATTGTTGATAAATATTTATGTAATGATGGGTTGGAACATTAGAAAAGCGCTGCATGTGTGATTCTAGGCTCCCGCGGTGGCTGGTTGAGTTAGATTACGCGATTAGGACGTGAACGAACTCTAAACCGAAAAACTGCCAGGTTCGGGTGGATCCTGACCAGTTTTACGGCAAGCCGATTTTGAGGCCTTTAGAGGCCTAATTAGGCAAAACTCAAAACACGAAAGTTTCTCGGAACAGTTTTTCCTAGGGGGCAACGCGGACGGATTTGCAAAATGAGGCTCCAATGGCCTCCGTTTTTACGAAAATCCGAGGCTGATCTGCCCAGACCTAGTCTACACGTCCAGTAAGTTTCAAATTAAAACTGACAAGAATCCAAGCAGAACTGGGTTTTTATTAAAACATGAAAGTTTTATAATTTTTCGAGAGAAAGAACTTTCATGAAGACAAGTTTTTCAAATTCAATCTGGATTTTTTAAATACAACCTGAACTATAAAAACTGTGCATAGAGTAAGAATTCCTGCACAGGATTTTCTAAAAACATGCAGAGAAACTGTATTTTTGCACCAACACCACTGTTTTGACGGTGAAAACTGTTCTAAAGGTAGTTTTCAACCTTTAATGATTTTTATAAAGTCCTACTTTGAAAACCACGAATTTTAAAGTTAAACAAAAGATTTTTAGTCAAATTTTCCAAATTGGATTTTAAAAACCAAAGTTTAGTAACGAGACGTTGACGGATAGTAACCAGGTAGCATACCCGAGTTACTAGGCTTAGGCTCTATTATAACAAGCGATGAATCAAGTATGGTTGACCACAAACTCTAGGGTTACAATTAGTAACCTAGTAAATAATCAAGGCTTGTATGGGCGACATATAACTAAAATGTTGGAAAGGTTACCAGCATTTTTATAGGATTCTTATCCTATGTTCTTTTTAATAGCAGGAAGGAACCTGCAGTTGCCACCTAAGTTGGATCAACAGGAAATAGCATAACAGGCAAGTATCAAACCTCACCTACAGTATGAAAATAGTAAAGACTATTTTCAAGTATACTATATTTTCAAGTATATATGCTATGTTGTGCTATGATATGAGATGCCATGTTGTGTGATGCTATGCTATGGCTATGATGTACTAAGTTATGTTATGACATGTTATGCCATGTTTACAAAAATGTCATGGTTTCAGAAATACCATGTTTTCAGAAATACCATGTTTTCAGAAATGCTATGTTTACAAAATGCCATGATTTCAGAAATGTTATGTTTTCAAAATGCCATGGTTTTAGAAATGCCATGTTTTCAAGAAAGCTATGCTATGGCAAATGTTGAGTATGATATGACATAGTGACATCATGAGACATGTTCACTAATGTTAAACCACATGGTAAGATGAAACAAGTAAGGTGTCGTACCAACCTCCCGTGATCGTGGAGGCTACATGTTTCAGTTGTGATATTTACCTTCCGTGATCGAGAAGGGTCAAGTTATAATTCCCAGAACTGTTAGGGCCTTGCAAACCCTAGCTTTGTCTGGAGGCTGCGCGCTTTTGGTACGGACACTATGGGCCCACATGTTGAGACAAGATAATAAAGATTGAGTCTATAATGAAACATAAGACATTCAATCAATCATAAATGGTTCATGCATGAGTTTCGTGACGATTGGCATGTTTCTGTTTTAAAGATGCTTGAAATATTTTTGTGAGATTATGTTTGAACTTGCTGGGCGAAAGCTCACCTTTATATTTCATACTGTAGGTAAGAAGCCTGCAATTTAATTGGTGGGCTATGCGGACGATGCGGCGGGTGAAGGGCGGTGTGGGATACCACTACGCATAAATTTTCCGCATTTGATTTTCAGTAGTATGTTAATATTTCAAAAATAAATTATGTTTTGTTATTTGTAAGTAGTTTAAAGATACAAAAAGTTACTATCAGTATAATCCGTTATATAACAAGCTTTTCTTTATAAGATAACTTACGTGTATACGTTTTAAAAAAAAAATTATCTCAAATTTTCAAGTAAAGAACAAGTATGTATGGTGTCGACCTGGCTTGGGAAGTCGGGGCGTCACAGTTTGGTATCAGAGCGGTGTCCTGCCAGCCTACTTCACTTCGCCTCACATCGCTCCGCAACGGTCCAAGTAAGTTATGTTGTTTTCTTACTATTAGAATTAGTTAAGATCTTATGGGTATAGTAAGTATCTTCCTTCAACGATCATGCTGGAAAATGTTGGACACGGGGATAACTTTGGGTGGTGCCTTAGCTTGGTGACGGCAATTAGGTGACATACGGAAATAATCGAAAGTTTTATATCTTCCCAAATATTATGGTTATGTACTCCTGTTGTGAAGAAGATATGAACAAGATCATGATAAATTCAGATATGTTCATGTTATGCTTTTATATGGAAAGAAGATTATGGTTCTATATAAAAGAGATGATTTTATTAATTTTATAATAAAAGAAGCTAAGTTTATTTCCTTATTTTCCGTATAGAGCCATGCCACCAAAGCATAGAAGAGCACCGATCCAAGACGTTGATCTTGCGGCTCAGCTAAATGAATTAAGACAAATGATGCTAGCCCAACAGCAAGAGATAGGGGGGCTTAGAGCTCAGTTAGCTCAGCAGAATCAGGGACCTCCTGATGCCGAGGTACCACCAGCACCTGTGAATCAGCCTGCTGCACCGGAAATTCCTGATGCTGACCCGGTGATCCCAGAGAACCCCATAGCCCCCGAAGTACCTGTAGTACCTGTAGCTGTTCCACCAGCACCTCTTGTTCGAACTCCGGAAGAACTATATGATAGATTTCGGCGCATGAAGGCACCGGAATTTGAGGGGTCCACAAACCCAATTGAGGCAGACAACTGGTTGATTGACCTCCAGGTTGCCCTAAATTTCCTCAGACTCAACGACCAGGAGAAAGTCCTATGTGCATCCTTTATGCTAAGAAAAGATGCTCGCCTCTGGTGGGAAACAGTCCAGCTCCAGCGAGATGTTACTGAGATGACTTGGGAGGACTTTGTGGAGGAGTTTAAGGAGAAGTATTTCAACACTGAGGTCATGGAGGCTCAACAAGACGAGTTTGATAAGTTCCGCCAAGGAAACTTGTCGGTAGCCGAAGCCGTCAAAAAGTTTGAGCAGTTAGCACGTCTCTGCCCTCACCTCATCAGTTCCGAAAGGGACAAAGTTAGAAGAATGATGAGGATGTTTCGCCCGGACTTAGCAGTGGTAATCAGCAGTGGCCCCCATCCACCACTCACTGTTGCTGAATGTGTCAGCAGGGCAATTCGAGCTGAATACTGGGTAGGGCAGAACAAGGAGCAACGGGCTAAGTTTTTCCAGGAGAAGAGGGAAGAAAAGGCCCAAGCTAAGCAGAACCAGGCCAAGCAGAATCAGGCAAGACCAAATCAGACTCCCCAGCAAAGAGGTCAAGGAGGTCCTTTTGGTCAAAGCAGTAACAACAAGCAGTACAGCAACAATCAACAGAAAAGGAAGTGGAATGCAGGAGGACAGGGGAATCAACAAAATTTTCCCCAGAAGAAGAATACTCCTGATAGCAACAGTTATCCCACTTGTCCGAAATGTGGGAGAAGGCACCCGGGAGATTGCCGTGCTGGAAACGGTCGCTGTTTTCTATGTGGCAAGGAAGGCCACTATGCCAGAAGCTGTAATCTCAATCCCCAGAGTCCGCAGAATCAACAGAGAGGACAGGGATCTCAACTTCACGCTGCCCAGATGAAGCTCGAGGGACCTGCAATCTCTCAAGGCAGGCTGGAAGCTCCAGAACCTCAAGGACGCATTTACGCCTATACAAAGGAGGATGTTCAAGCTGGACCTTCCACCGTGGTGACAGGTCAGCTTCCTTTTGCTCAACAAGATGCCTACGTGTTAATTGATTCTGGGGCTACGCATTCATTTACATCACCTAGGTTCGCTAAGAAACTAGGTAGAGCAAGTGATAGAATCGGAAGAACATTTAGGACTGCATTACCCTCCGGGGAGATTCTGTTGTCTGATTATTGGATACGTCACGTTCCAATAATTATATGTGGTAGGGAAATGTATGTCAACTTGATCATCATTGACCTATATGACTACGATGTCATCTTGGGTATGGATTTCTTGGGGAAGTACAACGCAGTTATCGACTGTCCACGACGTACTGTCACGTTCAAGCCAACTGGTGACGAGAAGTTTACTTTCAGAGGATCTACTCCAAAACAGCCAAAGATGTTTATTTCGGCGCTAAAGGCTAGAAAATTGTTGGCAGAAGGATGTATGGGATTTCTAGCCAACGTGGTGGATAAGACGCAAGAGACTGAGAGCGGACCAGAAGAAGTACCGATAGTCAAAGAATTTATAGAGGTTTTTCCCGAAGAATTGCCAGGATTGCCACCAGAACGAGAAATCTCTTTTGAGATTGAGTTACTTCCTGGATCGGCACCAGTATCCAAGGCACCCTACAGGATGGCGCCTGCCGAACTTAAAGAACTACAGATTCAGTTACAAGAGCTTCTGGATCGAGGATTCATTCGTCAAAGCTACTCGCCATGGGGAGCTCCAGTTCTGTTCGTTAAAAAGAAGGATGACACTCTTAGGATGTGCATTGACTATCGGGAATTAAATAAGATAACCATCAAGAACAAGTATCATTTGCCTCGGATCGACGATTTGTTTGATCAGCTGAGAGGAGCTGCAATTTTCTCAAAAATTGACTTACGATCCGGATATCATCAGCTCCGAATTAGGGAAGGAGATGTCCCCAAGACGGCTTTTCGTACGCGATATGGACATTATGAGTTCCTCGTTATGCCATTCGGATTGACGAATGCTCCAGCAGCCTTTATGGACCTGATGAATCGAGTGTTCAAGGATTACTTGGATAAGTTTGTTATCGTCTTTATAGATGATATCTTGATTTATTCTAGGTCAAAGGGGGAGCACGAGGAGCATTTAAGGATCGCTTTACGGATTTTAAAGCAAAACCAGCTTTATGCTAAATTCACCAAGTGTGAATTCTGGTTGGAGAAGGTCCATTTCTTAGGACATGTGGTCTCCAAGGACGGCATATCTGTGGATCCGGCTAAGATTGAAGCAGTAAGTGAATGGCCAGCTCCGAAAAACGTCACCGAAGTACGTAGTTTCCTCGGCTTGGCAGGCTACTACCGACGTTTTGTTGAAGGATTTGCTAAGATTGCAGCGCCGCTCACCGCACTTACACGGAAAGGAAAGAAGTATGAATGGACTGCAAAGTGTGAAGAGCACTTCCAAGAGCTGAAAAATAGGCTGACTCGCGCTCCGATCCTCACATTTCCGAATGTGGAGGAAGGAAACTTCGTGATATACAGCGATGCTTCCAAGATAGGATTGGGAGCCGTTCTCATGCAGAATGGAAAGGTGATCGCGTATGCTTCACGACAGCTTAAGGATCATGAGAAGAACTATCCGACGCATGATTTGGAACTTGCGGCGGTAGTATTTGCGCTCAAAATCTGGAGACACTACCTTTATGGTATCAAGTGTGAAGTTTACACGGATCATCAGAGTTTGAAGTATATCTTCACACAAAAGGAGCTTAACATGAGGCAAAGGAGATGGCTCGAACTGGTGAAGGATTATGACATAGACATCCGTTACCATCCAGGGAAGGCTAACAAAGTAGCAGATGCCCTTAGTCGGAAGTCATCTTCCACGTTAATGTCCCTACAATCGTCGATCGAACCTCTTCAGAAGGAGCTAGTGGAAGCTGGAATAGAGCTTATCACGGGAAGTTTAGCAGCCCTAACCTTCCAACCTACCATTTTAGATGGCATGAAGGAGCGACAAGAAGGAGATACCTCGCTGCTCAGAACAAGGAATGAGGTCTTAGAAGGAAAGGAGTCGGACTTCAACATATCAGATGAGGGCATACTCTATCGGAAAAATAGATTATGCATTCCTAACAAGGATGAGTTGAAGGAGCAAATCATGAAGGAGGCACATGAGACTCCGTATTCCGTTCATCCTGGAGCCACAAAGATGTATCAAGACTTGAAGGAAAGCTTTTGGTGGCCTAAAATGAAGAATGATGTTGCAACTTTCGTCAGTAAATGCCTCACGTGTCAAAGGGTCAAGGCAGAACATCAACGTCCAGGGGGAGAATTGCAGAAAATTTCCATTCCAGAATGGAAATGGGACCAAGTGACCATGGACTTTGTAGTTGGTCTACCCCGAACTCCCAGTGGCAACGACGCTGTTTGGGTGATTGTTGATCGTTTGACGAAGTCTGCACACTTTATTTCCATCAAGCTCAGCTTTTCAGTAGAGCAGCTAGCGGAATTATACGTCGCGCAGATCGTTCGCTACCATGGGATTCCGAAATCGATTATCTCGGATCGTGATGGACGGTTCACTTCTAAATTTTGGAAGAGTGTACATCAAGCCATGGGTACAAAGCTTACTTTTAGTACGGCTTTTCACCCTCAAACGGATGGACAATCAGAGAGGACCATTCAGACCCTAGAAGACATGTTGCGAGCATGCGTGATGGATTTCAAAGGGACTTGGGATAAGAAGCTTCATTTGATTGAGTTCTCGTACAACAATAGTTTTCAAGCTTCAATTGGAATGGCTCCTTATGAAGCCCTGTACGGGAGAAGATGTAGATCTCCAGTCCACTGGTATGAGACAAGAGAGAAGGAACTTGTGTCCACGGACTTTATTCGGAAAACCACTGAGGCCGTGAAACTCATACGCCGACGGATGGAAACTGCATTTAGTCGACAAAAGAGCTACGCCGACAAACGCAGAAGACCTCTAGAATTCCAAGTAGGAGACTTGGTTTTTCTCAAAGTTGCTCCATTCAAAGGAGTTATGAGATTCGGAAAGAAGGGAAAATTAAGTCCAAGATACGTAGGGCCATTCGAAATACTGGAAAGAGTTGGTAATGTGGCCTATAGGTTGGCTTTGCCTCTAGAATTAGCATATGTACACAACGTATTTCATGTGTCGATGTTAAAGAAGTACATTTCGGACCCATCCCATGTATTGGACCACGAACCAATTGAGGTCCACGAGGATATGACATATGAAGAGAAGCCGGTTCAAATCTTGGCACGAGAAGAGAAGGTGCTAAGGAACAAGGTTATACCTTTAGTTAAGGTCCTATGGCGAAATCATGAGGTTGAGGAAGCAACATGGGAACGCGAGGAAGACATGAAGAAAAGCTACCCATAATTGTTCTGATTTTCGAGGACGAAAATTCTTTAAGGAGGGTAGATTGTAATATCCAAAATTTTTACGAACTCATGATTTTCTTGTATATAAGAAATCTAAAGCTCGTATTATGTGTTTATGGGTAATTTTATGAAAATTATGAATATTAATACAAGATTCATGATTTTATCAGTTTGAGGTTGAGTTCTTGGTAAATTAATTATGAGACTCCGTAACAGACCTTTTTATGGAAAAAGGTATGACGGAATTTCATAAACTCATGTTGGTCAAAGTTTGATCAAAAAGTCAAAGTTGACCAGAATAGTCAGAGGTTGACTAGAGTAAGACGGTACGGTGTTATGATAAGCAGTATGGAAAAATATTGCAAAAACCGTCTTCATGATAGAGATAGCATGATTAGGTTTTACAAACCACCTTAGAAAAATCAAGCACCCGAGTAGGAATTAGAGACGAAAAAAAGGGCTCAGGAAAATAAGAAAAATTTTGTACTGTCCGTTTTCTTTTCAGCAAATAAATTTTGGTTAAATAAATACTGTGTTTGAGTGAACACAGTATTAGAAATATCTGTATTGGCTTATAATGGATTTCTTGTTGGAAGAAATAGCCAAACAAGGCATAAGGTGAATGACATCACCTTATCCCTAATTTATGACATCATTTATTAAAAAAAAAAAAGTGGAAAGAAATTAAAAACTTGGCTACCAAGGCAACCAATAAGGGCCGGCCACATGTAGGGCTAATGTGCAATTTTTTGTGCAATTAGTTTTGCTCCAAGGATTTATGAGCAAAAAGTGAACCAAAAGTTTTGCAAAAAAGTCCAAAATCCCACCTATAAATAGGCTGCCATGGGGGGTCGATTTTTGGTCCAATAAATTCAGAAAAAGCAGCCAAATTCTGCCCATTTTCCCTCTCCAAAAATCTGCAATCTCAAGTGGGTGATTGAGTGAAGAAAAAAATTGAGAAACTTAGGGGTTTTGATGTGTGTAGTCTTCGGTTCCTCCTAGTAAGTTCAAGCCAAAAATTTTGACAGTTTTGTGCCCAACTTTGGGGACCAACAGCCGGCTGCCAAGGGGGGTTGAGTGAGTGAGAAAATTTGGATTTAGGAGTGCTTAGTTTAGGTGCAAGCAGCCACCAAGAATCAGCCAAATTTGGTGCCAATTGGTGCAACAAAACCGGCCTTGGGTGGTGTCTTTGGAGGAAAATTTTTGTGACCAAACCCTAGAGGTAATCCTCCCAACTCTAAGCTTTAAATTGAGCATTCAAATTGAGGAATTTAAGTGTATTCAAGCCATTGGATGTAAGAGCATAAGTTCAATTTACTTTTTATGCCTAGTTTAGAATTTTGGTTGGTGCTTGATTCAAGTTAGGGTTTAGGTGGTTCTATTTACTAAGTTATGCATGCTAAATGTTTGATGTAATGATTGTTGATAAATATTTATGTAATGATGGGTTGGAACATTAGAAAAGCGCTGCATGTGTGATTCTAGGCTCCCGCGGTGGCTGGTTGAGTTAGATTACGCGATTAGGACGTGAACGAACTCTAAACCGAAAAACTGCCAGGTTCGGGTGGATCCTGACCAGTTTTACGGCAAGCCGATTTTGAGGCCTTTAGAGGCCTAATTAGGCAAAACTCAAAACACGAAAGTTTCTCGGAACAGTTTTTCCTAGGGGGCAACGCGGACGGATTTGCAAAATGAGGCTCCAATGGCCTCCGTTTTTACGAAAATCCGAGGCTGATCTGCCCAGACCTAGTCTACACGTCCAGTAAGTTTCAAATTAAAACTGACAAGAATCCAAGCAGAACTGGGTTTTTATTAAAACATGAAAGTTTTATAATTTTTCGAGAGAAAGAACTTTCATGAAGACAAGTTTTTCAAATTCAATCTGGATTTTTTAAATACAACCTGAACTATAAAAACTGTGCATAGAGTAAGAATTCCTGCACAGGATTTTCTAAAAACATGCAGAGAAACTGTATTTTTGCACCAACACCACTGTTTTGACGGTGAAAACTGTTCTAAAGGTAGTTTTCAACCTTTAATGATTTTTATAAAGTCCTACTTTGAAAACCACGAATTTTAAAGTTAAACAAAAGATTTTTAGTCAAATTTTCCAAATTGGATTTTAAAAACCAAAGTTTAGTAACGAGACGTTGACGGATAGTAACCAGGTAGCATACCCGAGTTACTAGGCTTAGGCTCTATTATAACAAGCGATGAATCAAGTATGGTTGACCACAAACTCTAGGGTTACAATTAGTAACCTAGTAAATAATCAAGGCTTGTATGGGGGACATATAACTAAAATGTTGGAAAGGTTACCAGCATTTTTATAGGATTCTTATCCTATGTTCTTTTTAATAGCAGGAAGGAACCTGCAGTTGCCACCTAAGTTGGATCAACAGGAAATAGCATAACAGGCAAGTATCAAACCTCACCTACAGTATGAAAATAGTAAAGACTATTTTCAAGTATACTATATTTTCAAGTATATATGCTATGTTGTGCTATGATATGAGATGCCATGTTGTGTGATGCTATGCTATGGCTATGATGTGCTAAGTTATGTTATGACATGTTATGCCATGTTTACAAAAATGTCATGGTTTCAGAAATACCATGTTTTCAGAAATACCATGTTTTCAGAAATGCTATGTTTACAAAATGCCATGATTTCAGAAATGTTATGTTTTCAAAAATGCCATGGTTTTAGAAATGCCATGTTTTCAAGAAAGCTATGCTATGGCAAATGTTGAGTATGATATGACATAGTGACATCATGAGACATGTTCACTAATGTTAAACCACATGGTAAGATGAAACAAGTAAGGTGTCGTACCAACCTCCCGTGATCGTGGAGGCTACATGTTTCAGTTGTGATATTTACCTTCCGTGATCGAGAAGGGTCAAGTTATAATTCCCAGAACTGTTAGGGCCTTGCAAACCCTAGCTTTGTCTGGAGGCTGCGCGCTTTTGGTACGGACACTATGGGCCCACATGTTGAGACAAGATAATAAAGATTGAGTCTATAATGAAACATAAGACATTCAATCAATCATAAATGGTTCATGCATGAGTTTCGTGACGATTGGCATGTTTCTGTTTTAAAGATGCTTGAAATATTTTTGTGAGATTATGTTTGAACTTGCTGGGCGAAAGCTCACCTTTATATTTCATACTGTAGGTAAGAAGCCTGCAATTCAATTGGTGGGCTATGCGGACGATGCGGCGGGTGAAGGGCGGTGTGGGTTACCACTACGCATAAATTTTCCGCATTTGATTTTCAGTAGTATGTTAATATTTCAAAAATAAATTATGTTTTGTTATTTGTAAGTAGTTTAAAGATACAAAAAGTTACTATCAGTATAGTCCGTTATATAACAAGCTTTTCTTTATAAGATAACTTACGTGTATACGTTTTTAAAAAAAAATTATCTCAAATTTTCAAGTAAAGAACAAGTATGTATGGTGTCGACCTGGCTTGGGAAGTCGGGGCGTCACACTTCTGAATGCATTTGGTTTACTGGCTAGAAGGTGAAGTGGTGATAAACCTTCCATGTTCACGTCGTTTACGAATTTTGGATAGTACTTAATTATCTTGATTGCCACACCTACAAAAATAGAAAAAATACTAACTGCAGTACGTTTAATTCTAAGGAACTACAAAATTTCCAAGGGAATAACTACAAGTAGTAAATGGTTTTGAACATTTTTTTTTAAGAGTAACTGGCCTAAAACCCATTTTACGAATTGGGGGGGACCCAAATCGTGAATTGGGAGGGGGGCGAACAAAGGCGGGAGGGGGGACCCAGTAACGGGGTAGGGGTGAACAGCGGCGGGAGCAGGGGGTAACCCAAATCGCGGGGGGCAAATGGAGGTGGGAAGGGGGGACCCAGTCGCGGGGTGGGAGGCAAACGAAGGCGGGAGGGACTCAGTCTTGGGGTGGGGGGCGAATGGTGGCGGGAGGGGGGGGCGGCAAAACAAAGAGAGGGAATAGGGGGGCCAACCCAGTCGGGGTTGGGGGGGCAGACAGAGAGAGAGAGAGAAAGGGAGGGGGGAGGGGGAGGGAGAGAGAGGGGAGGGTATTTTAGTCATTTTAGTATTAATCATTTTAGTAAGATTTCTTTATAAATTTAACGGATGTGGATGAGAAGGACTAAACCGTCACCTTTTTAGAGAGTTTAGGGTTAACACGGTCAAAAAACAAAGAAAAGAAAAGAAAAGAACATACACCAAAGTATCACCTCTTAAAGAGTTCAGGAACCATTTAAGCTAATTACTCTTAAAAAAAAAAAAGTTTTGAGCATTAAATATGTCTGTCAATCTTAAGGTAAAAAATAAGAGTTGAAATTTTTTTATAGTGATTATAAAAAAGGTAATGATAAAGTGCATTTCTTTTGATTTTTTAAATATTACTGTAACGACAGTAATCATCATAAGTAATTATAAAATGAATTATATTAATGAATGTCTGTAACTATAATAAGAAAAACTTGTGATGGTAAAAACTTCATTTTTGTTATATATGTATCATAACATATTACTGTTTTAGTTGTTAGATTAACTTTTAGGAGTATGAGCAATTCTAAATCATGCACTATTAATAATTTATATACACGTTTAAAAATTAAACCGTTAAAAAAAAAATAATCTAACTGTTAAAAATAACTATATGTACCTATAAGATAAAACTACGGTTCACAGCATACGTTTTTTATTTTAGCAAAAAAAAAAAAAAAAAAAGCGCATTTTTGCAATAAATTGTTGAAGTGAGAACCTTACCAAAGTACTCATTGGAGATGGCAACGTGAAGAATAGTGTCACCATTATTCCTTCTCAAATGCTTTTCATCTTGATCAAGAGAATGGAACCAAAGGAAAGGTTCGTACTTGCCATGAAGAGCTGTCAAGAAGATGGGAGTCTCACCGCCTTCGTTGCGAGAAAATGCTCCGCTTCTATTCTTCGCGACGATGCGCTCGCAGACATCAAAGTTCCCAAGCGCCGCCGCGACATGGAGAGGCGTGTCTCCTCTCAAGTTCTTGATTTGCAGCTTCGATTCGTCGACGATTTTGATCAACTCAAGCGCGATGTCGGTTTTGCCGTCCGAGATGGCAATGTGCAATGCCGTATCTTCGGATATAGTGATCTTGGCATCATGAGTCGATGGACGGTTTCTGTACATCTCCACAACCTCCTTCCATTGGCTTTTCATGGTGTCATGGAATAATTTGTCCATTTCTTCATCTGGCAGTACAGCTTGTGTGTTTTGCTTGATACCCTCCATTAGATTATATTTGGTAATTTGGTCTCTCCAAAGGAACTTCAGTTGATTTATGTATATATAGAAACACAAAAATTAATGCACTTCATCTCAAAAAGTAGGTTTAGACACAATCATGTCATCGAAGTAAAGTATTTCTCTTTTTTTTTTTTTTTTTAAAGGAAACAAAGTAAAAAATTATTTGTTATTAATGGTAAAAAAAAATTAAGATAAAATATATATTATTTATTTTAATTTTATAATTTTGATATGTGTACATTCGTAAGGAACATACACACAATCTGAGAAGACAACATAATATGACAATAAATGCGTAAGTACATGAATATATATTGTTATTCTTGTTAAATAAAAAAACGTGTTTCTCGTTCAACAAAAAAACAGAATAAAGAACCAAAAAAAAAAAGAGTACGATTGTTTCTTTTTCTTTATTTATTTTGCCTTTGTCTTTGTCTTTTCCTTTTCCTTCATACAGAGTAAAGAAAAAGCTAAATAGTGTGAGAGCTATTTATTTAGTTCATGTTTTGTTACGTTAGCCTAATTTCTTGTTTTTCACGCTTAGAAAAAAGGTAAAAAAAATGTAGGCAGATTAATAGAAAAGAAAATAACTGGACGATGGTTCAGAATTATGCGTAATATATTTTGGTTACCTTTCTTTTGAAATGCAATATTTCCACTCCTGTTGATTAGGCTATATGTGTCTGATAATTATTTTTTCCCTTAATTTTTTTTGGGCAGCTGTGGTATTATTGTCTGATAATTATTTTTTCCCTTAAATTTTTTTTGGGTGGCTGGGGTATTATCCAAGGATACAAAAATAATTTGTTTTTTAATATGCATGGTGGCTTCCATATATAGGAAATACATATGGTTTTTTGGGTTAATTTTCTATTTGGCCATCAATTATAAGACTAATCTCATTATAAGTCCCCGGATCAAGCATTAAATCTTCTCGACCAGTCATCGAACTAGGGTTACTTTTATCATTTTAATGTTCTAGATTTAAATTTGGAAGTTTTATATTCTCAAATTACTTGTTCTCTAACATTATAATGACAATATATATATATATATATATTTATATATATATATATTATGAAAACACATTTAATTTTCACGTGTCAATTACAGTACAGTTTTTAACAGTTTTTGAAGGGAATAATAATTATGTGATAGATTGATATTTTGAGGACTGATTATATAAGATGTTTTAAGAACTGAATTAATTGGACCTATAATGTAGGGACCAAAAATAAAATATGCCTTGGTTCCCCCATCTGTTTAGGATATTACTCTCTCGAGTATAAGTAGTCGGTACAATATCAACATCGATGCAAAAACTAAAGAGCTTTTTGTACTAGATTGAGATTGAGGGATGGAGTGAACATCGAGTAAAGAATTTCGTATCCTTAACTATAGTAGTAGTACTCTTCAAGCTTCATGTTGTTAAACTTTTATCTATATAAATATCATTAACTTTAATTCTCTCTCTTTTTCTTTATTCCTTTGTCTTTGCATTTCATTGGTGTCTCTTTTTCTTTATTTCTTTTGTCTTTGCATCCCATTCCTTTTCTAACAAATATTCGGACATATATATACCTATTGTTGTATCTAATGTTCGACCACAGAGATGCCTCCTGTGAATTAGTTAATAAATTTAATAATAAATAAAATAATATCAGCACACAAATCGACAAAGATAGCACAACAAAATCATCAAAGAAAAACTGATAAATCATAAATACCTCAAAGGAGTTGATCGCCTTCTCTCGAACGAAATTGAGGAAAGGAGAGATCAACAAATCCCCCCAAAAAAAAAACAAAAAAAAAAAAAAAACAACGAAAATCGAAAGAAGAATACGTTTATTTCATCAAAAATCAGGTTTAAATCTACCAAAATCATAAAAACCTCAAAAAATAATTTATTATATGAATATATACATTTTTTTTATCAACACTAAATTTTGACTTCAAAAATACACAAAATACTGTTGAAACTAAAAATGAATTTTGGCGGCAGGTGGGAAAGGGGTTGGTGGCAATGGGGGTTGGGGTGAGAAAGGATGTAGCTTGTTTTGAAAACTAATGGTTTTGCCATTTTTTAATTTTTCTTTTTAAGGGTATTTTGGGTATTTTTTAGATCAATATGAAGTTGTAATGGATAAGATATATTTATGTATTAAATGTAATATAACAGACTAAATGCCTGATTTTGAAATGAAAGGGTATAGTTTCTGAATAATATAGAAATATAGGGTATCAAAATATAAAGAAAACTAATGAGCGAGAAGGAAAATAAACCACCAAATTTACAAAAAAGAAAAAAGAAAAAAGAAAAAAAAAGTGCCCATAAAAAAAAAAATATTTCCACTATGTTTTCTGAAAATTGTGACCACTTTTAGGGATGACTTGTGTGTGTAAAATAGTTGTTGAAGTCTTCACGCAATAACGCGCGAAATTGTGAGATGGGGCTGCGACAATAGAAATCGTTGTACATCTACCTGCAGTGAAATCCTTGTAGCGTCAATATTAACCATGAAAATTTTCGTGAATTCCTCTTAAAAATTAATCAGTAGTATTGATATATTTCTTGAATTATAAAATGTACTTATTATACCCTTTGAATTTTAATATATGTGTCGAGTTGCTCATTTTGTTAGTTTTCATTAGTTTTTCTGTCATTTTTAATGTCAAAATACAATATAATTTTTAATATCTGTGTTAAACTGTCCCTAATCTTTACTGAATCAGAACATAAACATATTTTTCAGACTTTACTAACACAATCAAAATTCTTAAAATTTTACATTAAAAAAAGAAATTCTTAAAATCTCAGTGAGACTGTGGAGTGTGCTCCGCCACAACACACGTATGTATACATACATATAAATATGTGTACGCATTTTCTAAGGTACAATACTAATTGTCACACACACCCAATCCGAGTTACGCGAACATAGACACTCAAACTCAACGCAAAAATAGAAGCGCAATATGATTACAGATGTAACCCAACGCTAATTACTCATCCGACATTATTATAAAATAAATAAAAGGTAAGAGCTAATGTGCAAGAACCTTATAGCTACGTTGTGGAAACTTTTTGAAGATGGACAAGAGAAGATCAAAGTAGAGAGACAACTGCGCAAAAGCAAAGAATGTGATGGGAAGACACAAAGCTGCATACAAAGGATATGCTACGTATCTAAGTTGATGATTTAGGACAAATATATGTCCCGCGCAAAACGACACCAGCATACAAGCTATGGACGCAAAGAGCGACGTCAAGCCGAGAAGAAGTTTCCGGGGCAAGTCCAAGGCGAAGTCCTTCTCTTGGTAACGGGATTTTAGGATCGAGAGGAAGAACACGAGGGCGGTGATCGAAAAGCAGAGAGCCGCCAGGGACGAGATGGCGAAGGTGTTGAAGGCGGGCAGAGCTTCTAGGGTTGGAGTCCCCTTGTCCTCTTTGATTCCGCCGGGGACGGTTGCTGATGTCGCAAAGGCAACCGTGGCCACTAGAGCTGCGACGACGGAGCATGACTCCGAGGTTTTTGTGAGCCATTCGCTTCCGTCCTAGATGAGTTCCTTGTGTGTGTTGACGAAAACCTCATTTGGGGTCTGGTTTCTTTTGTTGTATTGAGGGAAGAAGTGTGGTGTCATGCTGTTCTTCACATACTATGAAGCAAATTAACCAATATTAGAAGTACTACTATAGCTTATGAAATGAAAGTATGAAGAAAATGGAAATGGTTACATAACATAAAAGTAAAAAATAAAAGCAAACATATTGAAGAAATAGTGTGCCTTTGCAAAAACAAAAATAGCTACAATTTTTTATCACAAAAATTACAAATGACAATAATATAAGGAAAAAAATATAACTAAAACTTTTATTAATACTAGTTGAGATGCACGCGATTTATGCGTGCGGAATAGACAAACAAAATGAAAACAAAGCAAAAAATGAATTAAAAAATTAATTCCTTAATTTTTTTTAATTTTTAAAAATTAATTTTTTAATTTAAAATTGTCACATGGCTGGTTTAAGACTCACGCGGAATAGACAAATAAAATAAAGTAAATTAAAACAAAAAATTAAAATATTAATTTTTAAAATTTTTAAAAATTAATTTTTTTATTTCAAAATGTCACATGACGGCTTAGGATCTATCACGTGTTGGGAAGGTAATAATAAATAGAAAAGAGTACAAAGCAAAGTAAAGCAAAACAAAAATAAAAAAATTAATTAAAAATTTTTAAAAATAATTTTTATATTTAAAAATGTCATGTGGCGGGCTTATGACCCGCCACGTGGTATGAATGTAATAATAGATAGATAAAAGTGTAGGACAGAAGAGGAAGAGAAGGTAAGAAGAAGAAGAAGGGAAAAAAAAAAAAAGAAGGAAGAAGGCAAGACAAAAAGAGAGAGAGAGAGGAAGTGAGAAGAAGAAAAGGACAAAATAGATAGACCAAGCATTTGAATAGTAATAAAGTGTAACTTTACTTTAGTTATTGATGAAATGACAAAGTATGAAAGGCACCTAGCTCATATATATGTTTGTACATAGTTGATTTTTAAAAAAATATATATATAATTCTTGTCTATGGTCCTCTACCATCATGTTTATTCAATAAAATACTGACGTCAATAGCTATACCAATAATCTTGTATAACTACATTTATCGGTTATTAACAAAGAAGAAAAAGCACATTTCTCGGTGTTAAACCATTCTAAAATTAACACACTGATCAATTAATTAAGGGTGTAATAATATTATGAGATAAATAAATTTTTTGATGTTACATCTTTACACCATTACTATCAAGTTAAATAAATATCATGTAACAATTCTCATTTTTTTTTTTATATTACGTTGTAAGTATGGTCTTCGGTGAAAGACAACGAAAGCCTAATATATAGAGTATATAAAAAAAAAAAAAAAAGGGCATACCTGAAACCATTTGATTTCCCATTGCATTTGCAGGGCACTTCCAGAGATGAGCCAAGGGCGATACTCCTCGCATTGAGTGGCGGCGAGGTGCAGGGCGCTGTTACCTCGGAAGTCGACGTGGCGGAAAGCGCTGTCCGTCGGAATATACTCCTTCTTGAGAAGGAACTTGTAAACATGTGGTTGTCTGTTCTCGACCGCCAAAAGAGCGACGTTCTTTTGCACGGCGTCTTCGTCCTGAATGGCCACCGGAAGTTCTTCCAAGATCTTCTTTACAATCTCCGTTACTCCATTCTTTGCAGCTATCAATATTGGTGTCTGTGCTTTCCCTCTCTTACCTTTCCCTGCCTTCTTTTTCCCTCTTTGTTTCTTTCGTCCTTTCTCTGCATGAGACATACACAATAATTAAATTATAACACATGATGAAATAAATGCTAGTATATATGTGATCAATACACATGTTATAGGAAAAATAAAAGATAAATATAATTACTAATAAAATGTGGCAAAAAATAAAAATAAAAAATCAAAGGGAATGTTATAGAGAAGAGAGAGAGAGAGAGAGAGAGAGAGAGAGAGAGAGAGATAAACGTTTTATGGACATATAATCTATAGTTTCAACTATTAAATGAGGGCATAATTATAATTCTTTTAAATAAGATGAGAAACAATTAAAATTTAGGAAAGTATAGATGAGATTTTTAAATTTTGTGGGGGTGTGTCCCAACTTAAATACTTGTGGCTCTAATACTCTTAATATAACAAATCGCTAAACAAATGTGTTGATGTATCTCTCAAAATAATGAAATATTATTTTTCCAACTAATATGCAGTAAATTAATCATCTTACCATCTAATCTCATCGTCATAATTTTTCTTGGTATGCATGGGATCCGTAGTTTTCATTTATTAAAAAATATGTGTATATATATATATATATATCAGTACTATTAAATTTTGAACTTAATAGTTCTTATTTAAACCCCTTCCTACAATTGAACTAGTCTGAACGGTCAATTTTATTGTTTTGTAAAAAGCAAATTAATTAACTATATTTAGAGATTACTTTTCTTAGCTCTTACTACTATTTGAAATTTAATCTACAAGTCGATTTAAACGACAAAAGTCTATACAATATCGTCAATATATACCTCACAAGCACTTTTTGTAGCGTCAATATTAACTACGAAAATTTTCATATACTTGTTGAACTATAAAATGTACCTATTATACCCTCTGAACTTTAACATATGTATCAAATTACCCACTTTGTTAGTTTTTATTAATTTTTCCGTCATTTTTAATGTTAAAATACCCCATAATCTTTAATATTTGTGTCAAACCGCCCCTTGATTTTTAATATTTGTGTTAAACTACTCCATGATCTTTATTGAATCAGAACACAAAACATATTTTTCATACTTTACTAAGAACACAATCCAAATTTTTAAAACTTTTACATTAAAAAAAGAAATTCTTAAATTCTCAGTGAGACTGCGGAGTGTGCTCCGCCACAACACACGTGTGTGTATATATATTTTCTAAGGTACAATATTAATTGTCACACACAACTACTCCGACTTACGCGGACATAGGCACTCAAACTCAATGCTGACATAACCCAACACTAATTACACATCTGACATTATTATAAAATAAATAAAAGGTAAGAGCTAATGTGCAAGAACCTCATAGCTACGTTGTGGAACCTTTTGGAAGATGGACAAGAAAAGATCAAAGTAGAGAGACAACTGCGCAAAAGCAAAGAATGTGATGGGAAGACACAAAGCTGCATACAAAGGATATGCTACGTATCTAAGTTGATGATTTAGGACAAAAATATGTCCCGCGCAAAACGACACCAGTATACAAGCTATGGACGCAAAGAGCGATGTCAAGCCGAGAAGAAGTTTCCGGGGCAAGTCCAAGGCGAAGTCCTTCTCTTGGTAACGGGATGTTAGGATCGAGAGGAAGAACACGAGGGCGGTGATTGAGAAGCAGAGGGCCGCCAGGGACGAGATGGCGAAGGTGTTGAAGGCGGGCTGAGCTTCTAGGGTTGGAGTCCCCTTGTCCTCGTTGATTCCGCCAGGGACGGTGGCTGATGTCGCAAAGGCAACCGTCGCCACTAGAGCTGCGACGACGGAGCATGACTCCGAGGTTTTTGTGAGCCATTCGCTTCCGTCCTTGATGAGTTCCTTGTGTGTGTTGACGAAAACCTCATTTGGGGTCTGGTTTCTTTTGTTGTATTGAGGGAAGAAGTGTGGTGTCATGCTGTTCTTCACATACTATGAAGCAAATTAACCAATATTAGAAGTACTATAGCTTATGAAATGAAAGTACGAAGAAAATGGAAATGGTTACATAAGATAAAAGTAAAAAATAAAAGCAAACATATTGAAGAAATAGTGTGCCTTTGCAAAAACAAAAATAGCTACAATTTTTTATCACAAAAATTACAAATGACAATAATATAAGGAAAAATATATAACTAAAACTTTTATTAATACTAGTTGAGATGCACGCGATTTATGCATGCGGAATAGACAAACAAAACAAATTAGGAAAACAAAATAAAAAATTAATTCCTTAAATTTTTTTTATTTTTAAAAATTAATTTTTTATTTAAAATTGCCACATGGCTGGTTTTAGACTCACGCGGAATAGACAAATAAAACAAAGTAAATCAAAACAAAATTTAAAATATTAATTTTTTATTTAAAAATGCCACATGATGGGCTTATAACCCGTCACGTGTTGGGAAGGTAATAATAAATAGAAAAGAGTACAAAGCAAAGTAAATCAAAACAAAAATAAAAAAATTAATTAAAATTTTTATTTTAAAAATTTTTAAAAAATAATTTATATTTAAAAATGTCATGTGGCGGGCTTAGGACCCGCACGTGACAGGAATGTAATAATAGATAAATAAAAGTGTAGGACAGAAAAGGAAGAGAAGGTAAGAAGAAGAAGAAAAAAAAAAAGAAGGCAAGACAAAAAGAGAGAGAGAGAGAAAGTCAGAAGAAGAAAAGGAGAAAATAGATAAACCAAGTTTTTAAATAGTAATAAATTGTAACTTTACTTTTGTTATTGATGAAATAGTATGAAAGGTACCTAGCTCATATATATGTTTGTACATAGTTAATTTTTTAAAAAAATATATAATTCTTGTCTATGGTCCTCTACCATCATGTTTATTCAATACAATACTGACGTCAATAACTATAACAATAATAACTACATTTCTCGGTGATTAACAAAGAAGAAAAAGCACATTTCTCGGTGTTAAACCATTCTAACATTAACACACTGATCAATTAATTAAATGGTGTAATAATATTATGAGATACATAGATTTTTCGATGTTACATCTTTACACCATTACTATCAAGTTAAATAAATATCATGTAACATTTCTCATTTTTTTATGTACATTGTAAATATGGTGTTCGGTAAAGACAACAATATAGTAATAATAAAAATAAATAAAAAAAGGCATACCTGAAACCATTTGATTTCCCATTGCATTTGCAGGGCACTTCCAGAGACGAGCCAAGGGCGATACTCCTCGCATTGAGTGGCGGCGAGGTGCAGGGCGCTGTTACCTCGGAAGTCGACATGGCGGAAGACGCTGTCCGTCGGAATATTCTTCTTCTTGAGAAGGAACTTGTAAACATGTGGTTGTCTGTTCTCGACCGCCAAAAGAGCGACGTTCTTTTGCTCGGCGTCTTCGTCCTGAATGGCCACCGGAAATTCTTCCAAGATCTTCTCTACCATCTCAGTTACTCCATTCTTTGTAGCTATCAGTATTGGTGTCTGTGCTTTCCCTCTCTTACCTTTCCCTGCCTTCTTTTTCCCTCTTTGTTTCTTTCGTCCTTTCTCTGCATGAGACATGCACAATAATTAAATTATAACATATGATGAAATAAATGCTAGTTTACATGTGATCAATACACATGTTGTAGGAAAAATAAAAGATAAGTATAATTACTAATAAAATGTAGCAAAAAAAAAAAAAAAAGTTCAAAGGGAATATTATATAGAAAAGAGAGAAAGAGAGATCAGAGAGAGAGATAGACGTTTTATGGACATACAATCTATAGTTTCAACTATTAAATGAGGGCATAATTATAATTCTTTTAAATAAGATGAGAAACAATTAAAATTTAGAAAAGTATAGAATTGAGATTTTAAAATTTTGTGGGGGTGTGTCCCAACTTAAAAATTAATTAATTGTATTTAGAGATTTACTTTTCTTAGCTCTTACTACTATATAAATTAAATTTACAAGTCGATTTAAACGGCTAAAGTCTATACAATATCGTCAATATATACCTCACAAGCTCTTTTTGTAATTGGCGGTTGATCGGAAAATTAAGTGACATAATTAAGTTCGCAACTATAATATATATTTATATGTATATATATTTAAGCCTCCTACACACAAATGAGTATAATACGAAGCATATATATATATATATATAATTTAGTACTTACGACTTCTGTTTGATTTTTCTGCCTCTTCAGCTGCCGCCTTTAATGGATTGAAATTAGGATCGGCCTGAGCTTGTTTATCTTCTAACATGCTTAGGCTATAATTTTCGGCCATAATTAGTTCCTGATTATCACTGTGTCGGGTGGGAATTGATCCAGTGTTACCATAGGACTTGTAGAATTTGGTATACTCCACCAATTTCTCCATCACAAGTTTGGCCCTTATGTGTAGCTCTTTCTTTCTTTCGATCTCATTTATCCTCCAAATTCCTGCATGCACAGTGAGGATTTATCTTATAATTAAGTAAGATCACAATAGAAATTTTCATACAGATTCTAAGGATACAAATCCAAAATTTTTGAAAGAGTAGTTCACCCTAATTCTAATCTTAATTTAAGTCTCAACTCACGTGATGACGAGTTATCACATTTTATTGGTAGATGTAATTTATTGATGTAAGAATGTTTTAAACACTTACTAATAATAAAAGAATTAAAACTTATATACCCTATAAGTTGGTATATAAAAGTTGGAGTTAAAGTTGATATTCATTACATTTGTTGATTCTCTACTGCAATTTTGTTTAGTTATTCTAATATTGCATATAACTATATATTTGGAATTTCCGCAATGGGATCTCTTGTTTTGCACTATCAATAGGAAGTGTTTGAGCCGTTAGATTAAATATATAACAGTTCAATCTATGTTTAAAGCAGTTATATCTAACACCCATTAAATTTTTAAGGGGACACTCATAGATTAGGTCGTTAAAAAAAATCATTTCAACAGTTAAAAAGCAGTTCCTACCAGGAAAGCACTTAAAAACACCCTTTATGTATAGCCTAAATGCCACTTTTATCCCTTTTACTGTACAAATACCAAAACATCCGTTGTGTTTGAAAATTCAGTTGCAAAATACCCCATAATGCGATAATTTTTTTGGAAACAGAAACAAAAAACAAAACTAGCTTACCCTTCCCACACTAAATTTAATACAATTTAAATTATTAACTAAAATATTAAATAAAATAAATCTTAAAAACTCCTCAAAATGATGAAATATTTGTTTGATGATTTTTAATTTTTTATCTATAATTTTTTGGTTAAGTATATTCAAAATAACATATAAGAAAAAATTAGGAAGGATAATCTAGATATTTTCAAAAGTTTAATCACGGAGTGTATTGTAACAAATTTAATAAACGTGGAGATATTATAATTAATAAGATAATTATAACAGTATTAAAACTAATCATAATGTGTGTAATTTGAGTATTTTTCCCATATAGTAAATGAACGATAATCATATATAGAAAACGACCATTCATAAATGAAGTCGGTTACTTTTCTGCATCAGTTGAATTCTCGCTTTATCATGATTACATAGCATTTTTTTGAACAACAATTAGAAGTCAATTTTTTTAGGGAATAAAAAGGTTTACTTTTTGTATGTACATGCATGTGTAAAAGGAACGATAAGTACCGATATGTACTTACCCACTCCGAGGATGATCAGCAAGAACTTCATCACAAGCTTTAAAAAGAGCACGAATGAGTCATAATTGGGTGGAAATAATCTTTTTCTGTTCTTGTCCATATCTACTTCCTCCACACCTTAAAATAAAGGTTTTTATTATAAAAATATATATAATAAAATAGTTAATAGAAGCTTCTCAGCAAAAAAAAAAAAAAAAAAAAAAAAAAAAAAAAAAAAACCGAATATAGAAGATTTTGCATATGTGATTCTTCATAAGAAAGAAGAATAAATTAACCATAATTTTAATAACATCAACTGATCATAATGAATAAGAGATGTCATTTCTCTTTTGAGACAGGAATTTATTAAATGAGAAGGTGACGGATATGGGGGTTAATATTTTTTTCCGACTCAAGTATGGGGTAACGAGAAATACCCCTGCCTCACCCCAACAAAAGAGATATACCTTTATTTTCTTAGATACATACATAATAAATAAACAAAAAAGGAAAATAATTTTCTTAGTGTTTTTTTTTTTTCCTTGGGAAGGGGACGGGGACGGGGATTGAGACAAACATACCCGTCCCTGTCCCACATGAATTATAACGTCCTGAATTAGGATTGCTTGGCCCAGGGTAAAACCTTAAATAATTATGCATAATTGAATAAAGTATTGGATTATCAAATATTAGTATTCAATGACATGCGTTGTATATTTTAAAGGATCTTAAGTCTAACGGCTTGGGATCGATCTCACTTTTAGGATATATATTATGTATACACACAAATATTTCTCGAGTGGAAATTAACATCTTTTTTTTACTATTTAAAAAATGACCTGTGTCTTACAAAATTTAGAGAAGCAGTTCCCTTGCATGGATTGTTTGTTCTCCTCGGTGGTGTTTTCAGTCTTCTCTTGGCCCGTAGCTGTACGATATTGAGAAAGGCATTTGGACAAAAATAGGGAAAGGATTGAAACATTTTATATTTTGTTTTCTATCCAAAAAAACGAAAAACAAAAAGACAAAAAAACAAAAAAACACATTTGTTAAATGATACTGCAACAAAAGTTTTCTATTTATCAGGATCAATTCCCATTCAGAACACGTGTTACATTTTATTTGATACATTTTTCCTTTATTCCCGATATTGACAAGGAAGAAATAAGTAAACAACAATTTTTAGAAAATAATTAAAGTAAATAGCGGTTTTAAAGTATTTGTAGTAAATAAGGGATGTACTGGGAAAATGATTTTTTTACGTCAAATTTATTAGGTAAATCATCATTTACGTGAATACGTCATTTACTAAGCAAATTTTCCATTTACTTGGTAAATTTGCTAGCTCTTCAACTATTTTAAAAGCTTACTATTTACTTTAATTATTTTTGTAAAAATACTATTTACTACATAGCACCTCTTAGGTACTATACATCTAAATGATAGATAGGCACGTAAACTCATCTTTAATTAAATTATTACTTGATATTAAGCATAGTTAGTGTTTTCGCTCCAAAAATTATTTCCTAGAAAATGAATCCATCATAAGACTATATTTATATATATGCACTACTACATGCATATATATATATATATATAATATTTGATGGTAATTAAATATATATGATTAGAAATATGAGATAACTGATATCGGAGATAATTGCAAATTGAAAAAAAAGAAACCCTTCATTATAATTGATTAATAGATATAGAAATTACAGAACATAAAGAGATAATAAAATCCAGTACTTGTGGAAAAATTTTGGTAAGATAGTGGATCACTTACCAGATGAGCTACTTGCAACAGCTTGTTCATTATCTTTTCTTAATTGATTTGAACCCAAAGTTGGCGAAGACGGCCCTTCAGCCAACCCTGCAATAATTTATATGACATCATCAAACCGGTGAGTTACTAGGGTTTTTTCTTCCTCTAAAAATTGAAAATTCTTTCTCACTAAACTTTGTAGCATTTTTCTTCCAACCGAGAGAGAACAACTAACTTCAAGAAGACGTAGAAGTCGGCATTTGTTAGGTCTTGCCTATCCTAACTCTAACCCTAGACCTACTCAACTCGATGGTTTACATAGTACTGTTGTAGGACTCACGAGCTATCACTAGGGTTTGTGTAAATAAATGTTGTTATTACCTAATTGTTCGGAGCTACTCGTTCGTTGGGCATTCTCTTCATCATCAGGGTTACCCTTCTTTCTTTTCTTGAGTACTCGAAGGCAGCAAGTACAGATCTCGAGCAGTTTGTTCCACTGACGTCTTGTCCAAGCCTTAATTATTGTAGGTATAAGATATCCAACTACAAAATTAGATTGAAGGAGAAGTTCTAATAAGTATTAGGATTTAGAAATTGGAAATTAATCCATAAAAATTGATATAAAGCTCACTATAATTCACTCACTTAAGACTAGACACAATTTGTTAAGCAAAAAATCGATGAAGTTCATGCACGTCTCGTAGTTTTTTGGATAATCTCCGATTTCACGGTCGTCTCCACCAATGTGTTTTCTGTGCTTCTCAATCTTTTTCTTGTCCTGAGTTACAACTTCCTCCTTTGTCCCAATGTCCACAAACAAACCTATAATCCAGAGTTGACGACAATGAAGCATGTCTTAAGAATACATAAATAAATGTGTACATATATATATATATATATATATATATATCCTAGAATGAGAACAATACAAGCTAATTATTGTATATACTGGAAAAGCAATTACTGTCCAAAGCTTAATCAAAACTAAAAGAAAGACTTCAAAGGAGCAACCTTATAGAATATATATGAGCCAATTTGTTGCATTAAAATCTTTATTATTCATGTTTATTCAATGTTTGTCTCAAAGTAATTAATGAAAGCCGGTATCCTAAGGTTGTCCTTATTTTTATGAGCGGTTTAGGATATCATGAAATGATACTTAATTGATAATCATGCCATAGACACCAGCCTCGAAAATTGCTCTTGGTTCATATATGTATATATACATATATTATGATCGGGTCCTATGAACTTTCACTTTATTAATTTGAAGAAAAACCTTCTAGGTTTTCAATCTGGGGCCTAAGACCTAAGATCATACATACCACCCATTGAGCTAGCACTGGGGTATTCCTCTCTCAATTTATTTAGAAAGTTGAAAAAGATGAATTTTTTTTAGGAATAAAAAAGATATGAATTTGTATGCATGGTTTTATTTTTGTTTCAATATATATATATATATATATATATATTTTTTTTTTTTTTTTGTAGACCTTTAATTTGCTTCTCTAGAACACAGCTTAAAATAAAATGATAAAACATATAAAGTAATAAAATTGCTAAATGATAGAGTAGGAAATTAAAGAAAATCATACAGTAATATATAAAACGGTCAAAACTTCCAAGTTGAGTGCTGCTTTTGAATGCATTCGGCTTGTTGGCTAGAACATGAAGTGGAGTTAAACCGTCCACATTCATTGTGTCAACTAAATTGCTGTGCTCCTCAATTATCTGCATTGCCATACCTATAAAAAAAAATAAAAAATTAACATATATACAAATAAAACACTAATTAACCAAGCCTTCTTTTCAATGAGGAATATACCTAAGATGCTTAAATAATTAGAAGAAGCAAAGCAAAGCAATAATGTCATAGTGGGCACAGCGGTAATACTTCACATATTTCATCAAAAGGTATAAAGTTTGAATCTCACACTCCTAAGTTCAAAATAATAATAATAATAATAATAATAATAATAACAATAATGTCATAAATCAAACAAAAAAGTGCAACATGGAAGCCCTAAACAATCCTTATTAGCGAAACGTGCTAATTCATGAGCTAGGGACTGAAGGCCACCACAAATTAATTCATTAACCAAGCACGATTAAGGTATCATTTTAAATTAAAAACTGTCAAAATTGTAATAATTAAGTATAATTTTTTAAAAATAATAAGGAAATAGCAAAGTTTTAAAATATTTGAAATAAATAGTAAATGTACTAAAAAATTTGTGTTAGGTAAATAGCTAATTTAATAAATAAATAGAAAACTTACTTCTTAAATAGATAATTTTCATCGCAAATTTGTCGTTTATTGCTATTTACTCCAAAAATTTTAAAAATATGTTATTTTACTTCTACTGGAAAATGCTATATTTACTTTTCTATCTCTAAAAATGACTAAATGGCCGTACTGAAAAAAGTTATTAAAAAATAGATATATAATAGTTGTATTCAGTTAAATTAGCAAAACTGTTCAGAAAATCTCCCCGCCTCTCCCATTGTCTTTATGCTTTTTAAACAAAAAGCATGAAATTTTTTTTTTATAAGAAAAATGTAAAAAGAATTCAATTGAAACAAGCTAAGAAGAATTTTTTATTAATTTTTCCTGTTTGTACTTTTTCAGAGATTAAAAAAAAATGTGATTGAAACAAATTCTCCTAAAGCAAACATCTCCAGAAAATCATCACCCCGGCTGGCCTCTTGTATATTCGTTAAAACTAAAGCATGAAACTCTTGAAAAAAAAAAAAAAAAAAAAAAAAAAAAAAAGAGAGAGAGAAAAGAGAGAGAGAGAGAGAGAGAGAGTAATTCAAGAATTAAATCCAAACAAGCTAGCTAGAAACTTTTCATGAAAAAGTGAGTACTTACTGAAAAATTCACCAGAGATGGCAACATGAAGAATGGTATCCCCATCATCTCGCCGTAAATATTCGTCGTTAATGTGGAACTCCTTATGCAAGTAAAAGAAAATTTTTGACTGGCCATGACGAGCTGCCAAGAAGATTGGGGTCTCTCCATCCTTGTTGCGAACACCCATCAGATCGGGATTTTTTGATACCATTTTCTTGCAGATTTTCAGATCCCCATGCACGGCGGCTAAATGCAACGGCGTGTTTCCTTTCGCGTTGCGAATTCTCTTCAGCAAATCTTTATCGATCGTATCCACCAAATTGAGGGCATGGTTCGTTTGCCCGTTCGACACAGCTATGTGTAACGCGGTGTCTTCCGACTTGCTTATGAGCCCGGCCTCTCTAGCCTTAGGGCTATTCTTGTATGCAGTCACAACCTCCTCCCATTTGTTCTTCATCACAGCTTGGAATAATTTGTCGAATTCAACCAATTCCTCTTCTGTGCGGGCCCTAGATTTCGGACCTTGCACGTCAGATGAATATTGGTTTTTGTTCGCCTCTAATGGATTCATAATTCTAATGTTGAATGTTGATCTTAAAATAAAGTTGATGAGTTGGTTTGGGGCCAACCTTAAGCTTATATATAATATAGTACTACTTTCACTTATTAAATAATTACTCATTGGGTTTATAATATGTACTTATGGCTTATGTTTTTTTGCATTTTTCCTCGATCGCGTACTAAAAAAAAAAAAAAAAACAGATCTCAAGTTTCGAATGTAAAAGCTCATACTGAAACCTTTCTCTTGTTACCCCGTTTGGTTAGCTCCAATGCCGTATTGTGCCATGCGTGTGAATAAAAAGGGAAGACAAAAAATACTCGTGACTCACAGACACCATATAAAAATAGATAAGTACGTAGTTGCAGGATATAGTTTTTTTTTGGTGTTTTATTTCTTTGTTTTTGCTTTTCCGTCCACACTCCTTTTGCTTCTTACTTAAGAAAAATCAAGAACGTTAAAGACTAAAGTGTGTTAGCTAGATTCGTGCTCTCTTTTGAGAAAGAAAGAACAGGTGGAATACAAGTAGCTGTTGTACAGCGGAAGAAACTAGCTAGTTAGCAAATATGAAAATAAAAAAAGATGCCATCAACTATTGATTGATGTAGACCGCCATAAAAATGCTAAAGAGAATCGGTGGTGTTAAGCACCATACACTAACAGAATGTAGGTTTCACGAGATTATATCTACAGATATAATTCACTTTCAATTAGTAGCGGTGTTTAGCACTGATTATGTCCCTAAATATTTTTCTAAAAATAACTTCATCAAAATTCATTGATTGGCAAAAATAATATGAAAAAGTTAAAAAGATAAATCACAATTAAAAAAAAAAAACTAAATTTCATTAGTTAATAATAGTGCTTTTTCACTAAATGAGAATTAAAATATTTTCATTAAAAGAGAATTAAAAATACTAAAATTACTCATTTTGAAGTAAAATCACCAAATATGTTTATCATCATCATATATAAAAGAGTGAATGGCTAATTTCGTCTCCTCATGCAATGTTGCCATGTGGTATTTATTTATTTCTTTATTTTCCAAACCATTTAATTAGCTTCTTCTTTTTTAAAACTATTATAATTAAGATGATATACTTTATGAGGCGCAATCTTACGAATCACCCTAATAATTTTAGGATAGTACCTTGGTATGTTAGGGTTGTGTATTATCCAAGCTGGGCATCAACGTTGCTCCATTTGCAAGCCTTGTTTGCCTTTTTTTTACTTCAACCCTAGAATGTAAAAAAGTGACCTTCTTAATGTGGATAATAAAAAATAATAAAGGAATAATACTTTTTCGCACCCCTTGAACTTGTCGTTGATTGGGATATCATCTCTTGAAATATGTATAAATATATAAACATATATTTAATAAAAATAAAATCGTTAGCAAAAAGTAACCTAATAGGTAAAGGACATCAGTTTTAGATGGAAAAAGAGGCTTACATGGGAAAAACAAAATATTAACCAAAACAAAAACGGAATAATAATAATAATAATAATAATAATAATAGTGACAGTGCAAAGTGCCATGCATATATACTTGCAGAATTTGATCTTTATGTATAGATAGACTTCTTTAGAATTTTTTTTTTTTTTATATGTCGTACGAATAATATGATTAATTGAAGAAAGCAGAGAGCTTTTCAAGATTCGCTCACTACTGGATATAAAGGAGGGAAGATTGTACATTCAGGAAAGAATTTTAGCATCTTTTAACAAGATCCAGCCATTCAAGCAATCTACGACTCTTTCTATCTTCAGTCTTATGATAATTTTTCCCCCTTTTTTCTCATGTCGGATTATATGACTGTTATCTACCGTGACCTTAGTTTGTTTGGAAGACATATTTAGCATACGCTGGTTCGATGGTTGGAGATGAAAATTTTAAGTTGGAGTTGGTTAACTTTAAAAAACTAATTATAAATTTTCTTGACTTTTCAAAAAAAAAAAAAAAAGACAAAAACTAATATTAAAAATACAGTTTAGTTGGAGTTAAACTGAAACGTCATTTTATATTGTATTTGGATATAATGTATGCAGTATAATATGCATTTGAATGTTTTCTTTATACATTGTAACAAATGTAATATGTGTTTAGGCTGTTTGCATTTAAATAGTCATTTTAATGTGTATTGGCATGACGAGAGATAGAGAATATGTGATGTGATTGATAAAAATAGACATAAAAGTAAATTGATAAATAGTATTTTGAGTTGATTTATTTTTCAAATATATTTATATTTGAATGGAATATATGAGATAGCCAAACGTGCATTATATTGCGTTGGGATATAATAAACAATGAATGTGTTTTCCAAACGAAACAAAATATTTTTTAAAATTTTCCCTTTTTTTTTTTTAACGAGGAAAATCATAGGAGAGTTTTTCTTAAGTGTAACTTGTCAAGTTGGTCGCTAATATTTTTACAAAGTTACAATCTGGTCCCCGATCTTCTTTTTTTTTTTTTTTTTGGTTTACTAAAATCTTTCTGAACTCTCATTAAAATGATGCAACATGGTAATTTTTACTAACAAAGTTTAAAATTGGATAAATAAATCGCATGTATGGCACATGTAAGTTAAATCGTGCAAAATTTTTTCTTAATTTCCCTTGACACATGATTCACATAACATTTTTTGTAAAAAAAATTTAGTTTTGGTTAACAAAAAGGAATATTTGACCATTTTAAAGAGTTCAAACAGCTTTTAACAAATATATATATATATATAGGGAACCAAATCGCAACTTCATAATAAAAGAATAAGGATTGAATGTGCACTTTACCCTTTTATAACTGAACAGTAAGAGATGACAACTAGCATAAGGTAAATCATCCATACAATTAATTCAAATTTATTAATTATTTCTAATTCAAATACTATAAATGGTTATCTCTTAGAGGTTATAAATAAGATGATTGAAGCCTTCAGAAATCCTAGTCACTTTTTAGAGATAACGGTTCTGTGTAATTATTTACGATAGTGAAAAACCATCCGCACTAAAGAGGACGTAGCCATTTTTCAAAAGGCGAATCTCTATATATAGTCGTGTTCTCTGCTCTCTGGCATTAATTAATTTTATTTGTTTCTAGTGATTATTTTACAGGGATACCAACGAAGGATACCACCCGGACCCAGCAATGCCAAAGAGGACTCCAGCACCTCCATGGGACCATAAGGCTTTAAATAGGCCCACTAACATCCTAAATGGACCAGCTACCGATAGTGCAAAAAGATAGTAAGCCACTTGGTACTATAGCTTAGAAAGTCCAAAAGCCCAGTTAGAGTTCAAAAGGCCTAGTTACCTCTAAACAGTCCTAGAATACCAAATAGGCCCAAGTAAGACAGTTAACTGCATGAAGAACTATCAAGTTACTCTAAAGAGCTATGTAAAGCAACAAGCTTTGGCTCTCGTTTAAAGCAACAATGATGTAAATAAATTCAAACTCATATATAAGAATTACGATGTCTTAGATTCCTTTCCGAATATGAAGCTAATTAAGTCACAATAACTAGATATAATAAATTTCAAATCAAATTCTAACAAAATTCATTCAGTTTCTCGTAAGGTCATATATCGGAGAATTATCTAGATAAAAAATTCAAGTCTTAAGAACTATGAAGATTTGATTTCATAAACTGGATATGTAGGCAACCTACAAAATGGATGTAGTCGTAAGTCTAGAATCCAGTTCAAACCTCTAAATTTTCAAGGATTAAAAAAAAATTCAATTTCTAATCAGTCCTTTCAATTTCCAATAAGGCCATACTTCGTGGAATATTTATCAAATCCCACATATAACCAAATTCATAAACAAAATTTTACAAATACAAAATATGGTCTAATGCCTCGAAATTTTCCGAATTTTAAAATATATATACATGATTATCAAGTGTTATGATAAGAATCAGTCACCATGAAAAGCTTAAAGCATTTTCCTGAACAAAGACATAAATTAGATAAGCAAATTACTATACTATGAATTCAAAAAGAAAAAAGACCCTATATAGTACAGAACAATAAGAACTAGGAGTCATTTGAGCAAAATCAAGAAAAATTACAATTTATTCTGTAATCTTTTAGACTCGGTTTTAGATTTAACATTGCTTTATGAAAAGTAACAGTTAAAATCTTTTTAAACTGAGTATTTTAGACATCGCTTAATGAAAAAGTGACATTATAAGAGTGATGTTTAATATTCCTTTTTTGCTGGTGACTATTACAAAAACCATAAGTCGGCAGAATTCACTGGTAGACATCGAGGCTCAAATACAACCAATAATTTTGACAAACAATATTTTTGAAATAACTTAACCTCCTGATTACGATATATATATATATATATATATGCATATACGTTTATATATAAGTTCACTATATAAGCATATACATTGATAATTGCGCAAAATTAGGGAAGATATGATCTAGTGCAGAAACGCCTTGTTGCAACGCTGTGGAACCTTTCTGTAGATAGCCCAGACGAGATCGAAATAGAGGGACAACTGTGCGAGAGCAAAGTAGGCAATGGGAAAGCACAAAGCCGCATATAAAGGATAAGCAACGTGCTTAAGATTATCTGGAAGAATGAAGATATGTCCATCACAGAATGAGATCACAATGGAAGTTATGGAAGCGAAGAGCGACGTGAGGCCAAGGAGGAGTTTCCGAGGCAAGTCCATGGCGAAATCCTTTTCTTGGCAACGCGACGTGAGGATCAAGAGGAAGAAGACGAGCGCGGTGATGGAGAAGCAGAGAGCGACCAGCGACGAGATGGCGGAGGCTTGTGTAGCAGGAGGGGTATGCCGGTGTTTTGATCGGCTCCGCCTGGTATGGTTGATGATGTGGCGAACGCGACGGTCGCGACGAGTGCCGCCACTACGGAGCATGACTCGGAGGTCTTGACGAGCCATTTTCCGCCTTCTTTGGTGAGGGCTGTGTGGGTGCTGATGAAGATCTCTATGTTGTAGCGAGGGAAGAACTGTGGTGGCATTGACTTCTTGACAAACTGCATTGATAAAACTATGTCAAATTTAATAATTCAACAAATTGTATACAATCAGTCAGCCTTCTACTTCAGTTATGACGTATATTTATTTGTTTTGAAAAATAAGAAATACCAAATACATATCAAGACAGTAAGATATAAAAAAAAAAAATTCTCTACCAATATGATTATTTTGAACCGTTAAATTTGTATTAAAACTGTTTGTTAAACATACTTTCAATTTTAATGTGATTTTGATATTTAAAAGTATATTATATGGCTAAGATATCTTATCATAGAAAACTCGTATAAATATAACAGTTCATAAGTAAAAAGATTAAAGTTCTTTATTAACAATATAATGTATTATTAATGATAAATTTTTGACAGTCCAAATTTCCTTTTGACAGTCAAAACATCAGTAGGGCATGTATAGCCTAACACAGCGCAGCCCACATCAACATATGTCTTATATAGTTTAAATAAACTTAAACTGGTTTTTACGATTAAAACTGTCATTTTTAACTATCGATAGAAATGCTAAAGGGGAATAAATTCATGATAAAAGTAAATAGGGTTACCTTGTACCACTTGATTTCCCATTGCATCTGCAAAGCAACGCCAGGAATAAGCCAAGGGCGTTGCTCTTTGCACTGAGCAGCAAGGTGCAAAGCGCTGTTACCGTCCTTGTCCAGATGGCGGAGCACACTCTCCTTCATAATCTTGCTCTGCAGAAGGAGTTTGTAAACCTGCGGCTGTCTATTCTCAACTGCTAAGAGCACCACATTCTTGTTTTTGGAGTCCGAATCCTGGATTGCAACCGGGAATTCTTCTAGAATCTTCCCCACCATCTCTGTCACTCCCATCTTTGCTGCTATTAGTATTGGTGTATGTCTTTTCCCTATTAATTTCACCATTTCTGTCACTCGCAATATTTGGAAGTCAATTTTGTGTTCTTAATTTTTAATAGTACAAATATTTGATTTAATATACAAGATATAGAATAATATGGTAACAGGCATAACTTGTTTTGAATTTTCTATTTCGATTCCCCCCTCCCCTCCGCCCTCAATTTAACCATCCTTTTGTTTTAAGAAATTAGTTATATCGCACGCCTTATGCACATGCGAAATATATAAACAAAACATTCAAGCAAGATCTTAGTGTCGTAAGGAGGAGGATCTGGTACACGATTAAGTAGGGACAAGGGCGAAGTCATCCAAAGCCGAGTATGTCGCAGTTAACTTTTATCTTCTTTTTTTTTTTTAATCACTTTCACATTTAAAAAACTTTGCATTTTTATCTTCTTGTTGCCACTAAAAATTGACTATTTCTATATAAGTCCCTCTAAAAATTTAATTTTTAATATACACTCTCACTAAAACAATTAATTGACTGGCTCCACCATTGAATTAGGATGTTGCTGAATCTGACAATTTGAGTTTTTTTTTTAAACTTTTTTTATAGGCACATTTATGTTTTTCAAAACTATTTAACGATTTTTTTTTTTCACCTAGTTTTTTTTTTCTTGGCACATTTTAATATGTTTTTCAAATTCAAAAGATACTTCCAAAACAAAAGAGATTAAAACTCACCTGCAGCCTCATCTTGATCCTGCCCTGCTTTAATCTCATATTTGAAGCTTGAAGAAGTTTCCGGAATGTTCTTCACACGATCCGACAAAAAGTCGGGTGGAACATTAGAAACTGCAAGTTCTTCGCCTCCTCGAGTTTGGATGGGATCCCAACCGGAGTTGTCATAGAACTTGTAGGAAGTTGTATGCTTTACCAACTCATTCATCACTCGTTTTGCCCACACATGAAGCTTTTTCTTTCTTTGTATTTTATTTATCCTCCATATACCTTCATTAAAATAAATAAATAAATAAAAAAGACATCAATATATAACTCTTGTGTTTTACCAAAATACCATATTTTACATTTGTTTTGAGAAATGTCACTGATCATCTCCCGTATTTTTTGTCTCATGTTAGAAATTAAAAAACCAGCTTCCTTTATTGGCCAATTTTTAAGGTTTGAAAATAATGTTTTAACCATGATATTGACTAAATGATCAAATACAAGGTATTATGAGATTGTTAAATTGATTTTTTTTCGCATTTAAGCTTGGTCAGATTTTATCAAAAGGGTGGTTTTTAATATGAAATGTGCAAAAAGAAAAAAATAATGATAATAATAGAAGATGACTGTAATACTCATGAAAACAAGTGGTAAAAGATAATAATTCAGATCATTCTCATCTATGTCCTTAAATTTTATAGGTTACTCTCACTTTACTTCATGAACTTCATAACTTTCATTTTATTTTCTGAACTTTGAATTTAACTTTGCTTTACACCTTTATCAGCATTTTAGTTAAAAACAGACAAAAAATTTGAGTTAAATGCAATCATGTTACTATATTTCCATTTGTTAGGCTTAGAAAGACTAATTCCTTTATTTTTCTATCTGTTTTTAACTAAAATTCTGACAAATAGATAAAATGAGATTAAGTTCAAAGTTCTACGAGTAATAATAGAACTTGTTAAAGTTCAATAAGTAAAATAAAAGTGATCCTAGAATTTAGGACAAAAGATAAAAATAATCTTAATAATTTATTTAAAAGGACATGACAGGTTAATGTAGTTATTTCAATAACAAATACCCTCATTAATTAGAAATATTAGCATATTAATATGTTCTTTGTCAAACGAATAATCATGACAATATATATATATATTCAATAGAATGTACTAACCAATTCCGAGGATAATTAGCAACGCCTTCATCATAACGTTGAAAAATTGGACTAGTGTGTCATAATTAGGAGGAAAGAAACGATCTTCACTCTTCTGACCCTCAATTTCGTTGACACCTACAAAAGAAACTACCAGCTGTAACCAGCTCCAACCCATGATCATGCATGCACATATATATATATATATATATATATATATAGATCTCAGAAAAACATATATTATACGTCCTCAAAATATATACAAATTGCACAGAAACATTTTTTTTTGGTCCGAAATTAGTAATGCTTGCCTTGTGATTCACTAGTCTTTTGCATATTCGCTTCACCGGTTGTCTTTTCTTTTTCTACTTTTCCCCTGGCTGGAGGAGAAAACTACAGTTAATTAAGCCTAACTTAAGTTTAAGAAAATTTGGATAAGAAGTCAAATTGTGATTAATTAATATATAGGTCCAATCACTTTTTAGAAAAATTTTAAATGCCGACTAGGCTCGTTTAGACACGGACAACTATAGACTATCAAGAGCCATTTGCTAGTCATGAATATAATTTTCACACCTTGCATTTTTCTAGGAAAAAATAATTTAATATTTATCATGATCCGGACGTGCTAAGTCTCTCTAATATTTGTTATCTTCTCTCTCTATTTTACTAGAAAAAATATATATATGTACCATGTCTCGGTGAAGAACTATGTCAATTTCTTTTGTAGCTCCTTTTGATTTCAAAGCCTTTCTAATTTAAATCACTTAAAATGCCTTGATTTCATCAACTTTGATCAAACGATTTTTTCCCCCCTTGCTTCTCGAGTCTATATTCAAGGAATTATTCTAATCAATAATCATTCATGAACAATTCAACAACGGCTAATGATCATCCCATAATGAAGGCATTTTCAGCAAGGCTTTTTAATGCTAATTATAATGAATTTTAGTATTTCTACCATGTTCTAAGCTCCTTTTCTGTTGGGGATTCTCTTCATCTGGCTTTCCATGATCTTTCTTATTTCCTCCCACAGTTCCCAGTTTAATGACTGCAAATAATAATAAAAATAACAAAAAAAAAAAAAAAAGTTATTCTATTAGACTTCAAACAAGAATAATCAAACAGTGGTGGAAATGAAATGATAATATTATAGGCAATAACAACTTGTATATATACATGTATAATATATACATATACATATATAATTCACTCACATAAGACTTGAAAAATATTTGACAGCATTAAAAAGAAGTTCATGCATGTCTTATAGTTCTCTGGGAATTTAAGAATGTCCTTCCACTTCTTGCTTGCTATTTTTATATATGTATCAACGTCCTGTGTTTCCTCCTTAAGATCATCCACAACTATACCTGAAAATATATTAATATTGTAAAAACAAATTTTTAATCCAGTTATTAGAAGAATAATAAATCCAGAGGACGTTTTATTAATGATTTGTAAAATTAAAGTAGTCATACAGTGGTAGATGATACGGTCAAAGAGGCCAAGGTGAGAGCTGCTTTGAAATGCATTGGGTTTGCTAGCTAGAATGTGAAGTGGAGATAAACCATTCTCATTTATAGCGTCAGCAAGGTTGGTGTGGCAATGCATTATGCTCATTGCCAAACCTACAAATATGTGACAACATTAGTAACCGATCATCGGTGATGATGCCATAGTGACAAATGTAAAGGACAGTGGTTATATAGGGAAATCGTAGTAAATAACATATTTTATAAATATCTTTGAAATTTATAGCATATTTTTTAAAAGATTATAAATTATAGCATATAATTCTGGTAAATCCTTATATTTCTATGAATTTTTAATTAAATTTTATATCTGCTGGTAAATTTTTAACAACAAAGTTATGTGCATATATAGTTTCATGTTAGAGAGAGAGGATGAATGATGATGGGTTTTTTTAGTATAATTATATATCATAAATTTGATAATGCAATTTATTACTATATTTAAGATTTTATACTAAAATTTTCTGTTAGTCTCTCCAAAAATGTTATTTTGCTCTTTCTCCCCATTATATTTATCTTTCTTGCATCCGTCGTAAATTTGATTGATTATATTCAAATATTAAGCTCGCTCTGAAATAGTGAGATTGTATGATTAACATTATAGATCCGTAGACACGAGATTCCCTTCATGTTTCCACCTATTGTTCTAGTAGATTCCACAAGTGTCGTTGGGTGAAAACTTGAGGATATTATCGATTCCCTTTTTCATAGCAGGAAAAAAAGAAAGAAACAAAATAATAATAATAATAATAATAATAAGGGTAATTGCAAAGTACTTTTTGAACAAAAACTTACTGAAATATTAGCCCGAAATCGCAGCATGGAGGACGGTATCCCCATCATATCTTCTCACAAGGTAATCCTCTTTGCCTAAAGAATAGAGATAAAGGAAAGCCTCTCTCTTTTCATGAAGGGCAGCCAAGAAGAGGGGAGTCTCGCCTTTGAGGTTGCGGAAGGTGATGAGGCCTCGATTCTTCGAAATCATGCTCTCGCAAACTCTCAAGTCCCCCAATGCAGCCGCTATGTGGAGAGCTGTGTTCCCTTTGGCATTTGCAAGCTCCAATGTATCCTTTTGACTCTTTTCCACCAATTCCAATGCAATTTCCGTCTGGCCAACCGAAACCGCGGTGTGCAGCGTCGTGTCTTCCGATTTGGTGATCTTCGCCTTTTCGACCTCCGGGCTCTTGTTGTAGATCTTCAGAACCTCATCCCACGGCCTTCATGGCGTTGGCAAACAAGTTATCTATTTTCACTTGTAAAGACATACTTAGCTTCTTCTTTTTTTTCTTCTCTTTTTTTCCTTTTATTCTTCTATGATACTAAATGAAACTAAGATTTGGTTTGTTCTCTCAAGACTAAAAATTTTCAGTTTAAATAACACACACAAGTCTCACTTCTTGTCATGATACTAGAATATAACATATTTAATTGCCACTATGTTTTTCTTTAGAAGAAAGAAAGAAATAATTGCACAAAATCTAGTTTCAAAGATTAAAAGAAAGAATATAGTAATACTCATCCTATCATCCTATTTTTCTTTCCTTTCCTTTCAAGTCATTGATCTTTTATTCTCCTTCATCTGTAAATATCAATTGCTCAAACAACAAAATATAGTACTAATTAGTAGACTTTTCTTTTTCTCAAATTAATTCTTGCAGTGTACACCATTAACAACAAGAATACAACAGCAGCAGCAGCAACAACATCAATAATAACAGCAATAATAAAGATAAAATTTATGATTGGAACTATATTTTTATCTATTGATTATAGGTACAAATGTCTTAATTTTTACGTTAATTTTTTAACAGTTTAATCTATTACTATAAACATTTTTTTATGTATTACGTTGTATTTTTTTCTAAATATAAACACTAATAAATTAGACCTAATAAATTAGACCGTTAAAACGTACCATAAGTTTTGAAATAAACTAGTGGTAAAGTTTAACTTTGTTCATTTTTTATGTGGTTGTGTGTCCAAAGAATGTTCGACAACATAAGCATCAAGTAGGGTACCCATCTACAGAATTAATGGCCCATAATATGCTTATTACCTTTTTTAGATTCCATTAAAACATATGCTTAAAGCTTTAGAATTACTTTATTTCCTTTTCCAATTGTTATTAATGTTTCAGTACATGTAAAATATGACAAGACAGATAGCTTTGCTGGATCCAAAATTATTAAATTGGCAGGGAGAATAAGCTCATATAAGTACATGATTGGTGCATATAGATTGGAGTTGATTGTTATTAACTTTTTAAAAACTACTTAAATTTTTATTGGTTTTTCAGAGGAGGGAAAAAAAACATAGAAAAAAATGAGTTAGTTTTTGGAGTTGGAATTATTGGTCCAAACACTCCATAAAATAATTACTTGCTAATTAACCCCTGAAGAGAAGTAATTTGCCTCCCTTTCAAAATGTAAACTGTTTAAAGGATTTCCCCAATCAAGCACCAGTGTACCATGGGTGACAAAAAAGAATATTGGGGCTCATGTGATTCAATCATGTTGTTGAAGAATTACCCGCATAATTGACAACAAATCAGATACTTTGAACCTAATCATCGTATGATATTGTAACGATCCGACTTTTCAGACCGTTAACTAGCTTATTTATTCTTATTTAATTTAGTCTTAACACTCATTTATGTTTGGTTCCGAAAATACAGAATTTTTTTTAAAATCATATTCGTACTACAAAAGTTAGAATCATTAAAATTTTTAACTGAGGAAATTGAAAACATCTAACAACTAATTATCTAATTTAAAATCATAACTAGATGATATTTTAAAAAGTTATTAACTTCATATAAATTATAAGGAAAGGGTCTAAAGTCTTTTCTTGTAAAATACTCATACTAGTTTAGTAGTACCAAAATATTGGAACATAATTATAAATATAGTCGATACAAAATAGTTTACAAAATCTAAATGCGAAAATTTAATTCGTGGTGGTATCCCACTCCCGTCCTTTATCGCCTCTGCATAGCTTTGCCAGTCCATAAAACATCTAAGTAACGGGTTGCTTACCCGCGTTCCTACAACACGAACACACAATGATGGGCTTTCGCTCAGCAAGTACAAACAATATCTCACAAATCATTTTCATAAAATCATATCATCACATGTAACATCATGAATGTTCAAAATACATGTGAACTATGTGTATTCAATTATGCTTTATTATTTACATATCTTGTCTACTTAAGGGCCCTAATGTCGTACCCATATGTGCGTAACCAATGGGGAGTTAGGATAGTGACCCTCCAACAGCCTCCAAGGTCATATTTTATAACTTTCGTTCTTATCATATCCTCTCACTAATTGGAGGTTGGTACGACATTTAATCATATCTTTTATTTGCATCATTCTTATTAATTGTGACAATGTGTAGATTTACATGTCACTATACATCTATCATTATGACATAAATATATGTGAAGCATGCCGATCATGTCAGTGCAAGAGGAATTATGCACATTAAATACTTAATCAAAGCGATACGTATAACTCATATACTCATCATATTACCAAGTCAAGTCATAGCAAACGTAGAGCATTAACAAAGAAAAATATTTTGTTCCATGCTGTAGGTGAGGTTTGTACTTACTTGTCTTATGTGCTTAAACTTCCGGAGTTGTATCTCTTACTATGCAGATTTGAGAAATGTCATGATTTAACAATATCTCATTATTAGTTACTTTATTCATTTATTTTATAACATATAATGAATTTAATTTTTTTATATCATAATTAACCTTAACAATTAATTCTTATTAATTATTAAGTGGTAAAATAAATTTCTACTAATTATTATTTAATTAATTTAATTTAATTATTTATTTTAATTGCTTAATCAATTGATTAGTTAATTAATTAACTAATTAATTAGGTAATAGTTAATTATTACCTTATTTAATTGAGTAATTATAATTAAATTATATGATTTTAATTGACTTATTCATAATTATCTTGTTAATAATTTAATTATGTTACTTAAATATTCTATCTCATATAATGATTATTAATTATTAATTCTAATAGCAATAATTAATAATTTGATTTACATAATAATTAATGTTTGATTAATCTCTAGTTAATCATCCCTAATTATTTTGATGATTTTATCAATGATTAATGATTAATTAATCTCTAATTAATCATGTATTATAATTATGTAGTTATTCAACATAATAATCTTGATTATTATATACTAACTCTTATATTTAATTAATTAATTATTAATCAATTAATAAATGAATTACTTTATTAATTACATTTAGTTATGTATTAATTAATTAATTAATTAATTAATTAATTAATAAATCAATCAAGGTGACAAGGGGTCACCTATGGGTATACCTCTCTTTTATTATTGGGCTAGTCCAATCCCCTTAGTTATGTTCATTTAGTTGGACTAAGGTAATCTGTTGGTTTATGCTCAGTAACCATCTAGTATACTTTATCTTGGCCCATTTAAAACTTGTGATTTAATTTTATAAAGTTTGGGTTTTGACATTATTTGATCATATACTTAAAATCAACTTATTTCATAACTAAATATGTTCATATGTCATGACTTACCATTATGTCACATTTTAATATTTAATCGTTTTATCGGTGTAGGATTTTAACTTGTAAGATTTATTTAGATTTGAGTATAATTCCGTTTTGGACACTAGATGACTTGTTGGAAAGCTTGAAACTTCTTGTTTCTGTCTTTATAACTTGTTTTCCAAGATTTCAAGCATTTCAAACATTAATGTGGACGTTTTTCTAAGTGTCTTATGGTAAAATCTCAGATTACCAGATTACACTATAATTTTAAGAGATTTATTAAAATTTATGTACATATCCGTTTTAAACGCATGATATCTCATTTTGAAGCTTAAGATGTCTACTTTATAGTGGTAAAGTTATTTCCTTTAGTACTTGAGAGCTTTATAACATCAACCTAGGTTTTGTTACTATTGGTTTCACATTTAAACCACAAATCCAGATTCATAGGTAAGATTAGAAAAATCATAACAATTTACTTACAAGTCCAAATAAGATAAAAGATATGTCATTGGAAAGATTATAATGTCTGTTTTGTATGATAAGAACAGTTTTATAAAAAGTTATGGTTTACTAACTCAAAATCTACAAAACCCATGGCTAAGACAGGGTTCCAGCAAGGATTTTCTTTTTTTAGCCCAAACTTGTAAAATTCGTCAAAAATTTCACATTTATCCGTTCAAGGAGTAAGATATCTTGTTGGAAAGCTTAAAGAATATAGTTTTTAGATCTATAATTATAATCCAAAATTTTGAGTCTAAAGGGGTTCGGAGTACAATAAACCCGTGGCCATGCTGTGTCTCGGAGGTTCATTTTCTCTCTAGTTTTGTGTCACAACTTCAAAAGCACATAACTTTAGACATATAAAAGCAAATCAAGTGATTCCAAAGCCTAAAATGAAACTTATCCTATGTAGAATCTTAATATATAATTTATTTTTCATACTAAAGTTTTTAATGCATGCTATATCACCACAACATCTATAAACTTCAACAAGGTTCATAAATCTTACCGAAATGCTCCGGGGATCCTTTAAGATCTCGAACCTTCCAAGTTCTTCTCAAAAATTTTCCTAGGTAAGAAGAAGTTTAATATTAAGATCATAACTAAACATCATGCTTTAGTTCTCCAAAAATGACTAAAACACGAAGAATACCACTAGGTTACCTCTAGTAAGACGTCCTCTAACTCCGTCTCACACTTCTTTGATCTTGGGTACGGGGTTTCTTAGAGCTTGAAAATGGATGGAGGAGGGTGCTAGAGATATGTTGGAGGTGGAAAATAGTGTTGGTGGTTCTTCTTTTGTTTTGAGCTTGGTGGTGGCTAGAGAGCTAGGGTTTTTTAGCTTAATTTGTGTGAGAGCAAAATAAAGTGTTAGGGGCTTATTATCAGATAATTTTTACCATAAGGGGAGCTGTCTTTTGAGGGGTAAAATTGGAAAATTTTTCGCTGATTTCCCCCTTCATTGCCGCCACTTCAAAGGAGGGTTTGGAGTGAAAATTTGGTTCAACAAAGTTAAGACAAGGTGTCACTTTCACTTGTCTCTTCTTTGAGTCAACTTGCCTAAATAAACCATGTCATTTCTTACATAAGGTTGCTTGCATGCTCCACTTCCTTTTTTTCTCATTTGTTCAACTTTCTTCTTGTTTCTTGAACCAAAAATCTGGATCCCCCCTAGGCTTTCTCATTTTTATTTTGTTTTTCTTTCTTTCGATTTCCACCATTGATCCAAGGTTGTCATCTTCATTCTCATCCATTAGATCTTCCAACACACCAATCCTTACCCTAAGTTCTTATTGGTCACTTATCATCCAAAGTTTGGCCATTGATTTGCCTAGGATTCTCTAGCATCAAATCTACACCATTGATTTCAAACTTAAGCACAATTCTTGATCAATCTCCCACCTTTGGATTTTCTAAGAATAAATACTAATCACTCATCTTTTATCTATGTGACACATTAATTTCCCAATCATACTCACAAAGATTAACTATTGATATGATCAAAATAAATACTAAGATCCTTAAATTGACCTATTAATAAAAATCGGGGTCCTTCCAAAAATTATCGTTATCCCCCTAATACGACATAATAATTTTTTTTTTTGTATAAATCTATATGTCGTTCAACTCATCTTTTATGTATTTAAAATTTCTCATTTAAATAGAGAAACTCAACATTGTTAAATCATTGGCATTATCACACCGATGATACCTAGACTATCATTCATGATCTTAAAATTTGATATTCATCAAAATAATTTATTAGAAGTATATTAATGAAGAAAATCTATAATAATAATTCATAAATCAAGCTTATAAATTTCTAGGGCATCACAGATATGATCTATTATTTTGTACTATGAAATTGTTTTTAATCATAAAATTAATTTTTTTACATTCTGATTATTGAGTGTTCACTTTAAAAATTTATAACGTGCAACACAAAACCGCTTCTGTAATATCCAAATTATTTTATAAGGATGCTTGTGAATTAATTATAGAACTCACTAAAATTCCTTATGGAATGAAAAGCTTAGGTTATGATTTTAACCTCAAATTATGAAATGCTTTTGATGATGTCACAATTAAAATTTTATGTCACAAAAATAAGGTTGCAATATTATAATGGAATATTAAAGTATAATGTCATCTACTATTATATAACATGTTAAGATTAAGAATATGATCTAATGGTGTGACAATTTAATTTGTCACAGAGTGTAAAGCTACAAGATTTTTATGAAAAATAAATATAAAGTAACTTTCCAAAATCAGATATGATATGATTAGAAAATGTTTCAATGATGTGACAATTATAAAGTTTAATTTGTCACATAATATAAAGTCACCTTTACTTTATTCAAAGGATGAATAGTAAATGTGACCAATTGATTAAAGTCATAGTGTGTTGTCAAATCACTTACACAAAAGTTCAACAGTCTTATCAGTATAGAGAGAAATACCAGTTTTAAGATCAACACATTAGGAATTTTAGTACAAGTGGAATTGGTCAAAAGCGATACATAGACCTAAACCACATTTCGAGGATCTTTGAGTGGGATGTAGGTTTAAAGGTCTAGGAACATTAACGAGCCCATTTTGCAGCCTAATTAAACTCTTGGCTTACTTGAGAGACTTTTTTTTTTTTTTTTTTTTTTTTTTTGAGTGAAAACTGACTTGAGAGTGAAAACTGACTTGAGAGACTTTGAATCTATGAGAAATTAAAATATATGGGTTGTGGAGAAACTTAAAATATTCCAAAAAAACTTAGCATAATTCCATTAGTCCAAAAAAAAGCATAAATAATCCCATTAAACCCAATGAATACCTTGGAATACTCCTATGATATCATATCTCCCCCTTGAGATGAGAATTTCAAGTCTTGTAGCTCCAAGAATTAATTATTCACTATTTAGGTAAAACTTCCCCTGCTGAAATCTTTCTTCACCTCCAAATCACCTAGAACGTCATCTTCAGGTGGCATATAGCCACCCAACTACCTTTCTTAGGTGTCTCTTACTTAGAATATCACTTTGACCGGATTCAAACCACACAGAAGGACTTGCAATTGAGGGGAAATTGGTAATCCTAGCTTAATTCTCATTTTTGATTTACAAACACTACTAGAAAAGAGGGATTACACGACGGGTTTTACCCGTCGTGTAAAGTTTTCACGACGGTTCCTTAACCGTCGTGTAATCCAGCGTCGTGGAAGATAACACGACGGTTTTTAATACCGTCGTCGTATCTAAGCTTTACACGACGGTTTCAAAACCGTCATGTAATCCCGATAAAATGGAAGAAAAACAAACATTACACGACGGTTCCGGGACGAAACCGTCGTGTAATCTAAGGGTGATGCCTTGGATTACACGACGGTTCCAGCCGGAACCGTCGTGTAATCCACTGTGTAATCCATTAGGATTACACAAAGGTTCCGGCCGGAACCGTCGTGTAAGATACTTATATTACACGACGGTTCCGGCTCGGAACCGTCGTGTAATCTGCTTAGATGTAATTTATTATTTTAAAAAAATTTGGGGTTTTTTTTTTTTCACAGGTGGCCTAATCTGTATGTTATCCAATACACGATTCAAGATATTAACTTCATTAATCAAACTAAAAATACACTCGAATTACATTACAAGTTTATACATTGTAATTAACGAATTCCATTACATGTTCAGACCATTCTCCCCTAATCAGATCCAAATCCTCAGAAGTATAAAATTGTTTACTTTCAAGTGCGTCAATTCCATTCAACACTATATCCCTCATAAAACCTAAAATAAAATAACCACATTCAACACTTCCCTCTTGGAGAGGACAGGGACGGTTCGAGAATTTGGTTTTACAGTCTCGTCTCCTTCAAATCCCTTCTCCGGTAGTAATCTTCCTATCCGCGAGGGCCCTAGCAAATTGGTAAAATTCAAACTAATTAAGATGCACATAATTAAGATTAAAAAAAATAACATATTCAAATTAACTTACATGTTCATTAGCTCAGTAAAATCGTCGTGCTTCTTCTCCCGAAGAGGATCAAAATAAAGGACGAGGTCCTCCCATGAGTCAATGACACCCAATACCCAATGTCTCCCTCTGTTATGTGGCACAAGATAAAGCCGTTCTTTGGGTGCGTCACGCAAAAAGCTTAGAAGATTGTCGGCTCGCTCTCTCCTTCCAGCATCTTCAGTATCTGTTCTCACCGGTGAGATCAAGCTTGGAGACACAAACACAAACTTCTCTGCTTGCCCGTTAATTCTACAAAGTTCCTCCAAATATCTGCATAACCGTATCAAAAATGTTACTCTACATGAAATATATAAGATTTTCCAAATAAAAAGAAAATTTAAGATAAAGAGTGTCGTACCTCATGTAGACTAATATACAATTCGCACTGATTTCTTGTAAATTAATGAACTCATATATATCTTCAAAGCTCAGAAAGACAGGCATATCAAAACCCATAATCGTGTATGGTATTGGGACCTCAATCTGATTACCTTGACGCATGGAATTATGTGCATAATAAGCCAAATGCTTCATCGCCCTGTTCATGTTATTAAAGTCGAATACCAGTTTTTGTTCTTGGGCACCTTGTTGTACCTCAGTTCGAGAGTCGATCGTTTTATTTCCAGCCTTTTTTTGTCGTTTTTTGTTGCCAGCTACTGGGTCGGGAACGTGACTAGGCCCTCGACTCGCCTTGTTCATACTCATGTCGAGCTCAACTAAACTTTTAGGCCAAGCAACAAACCCATTAACAGCATCCTCCACAGTGGTTGCGTCGTACATCGGTATAGGTAATGCTGATTTTTTTAATTTGGGCACGTTGATTGACACTCGCACGTTCCCTTCCCCCAGTGGAATCCCATGCACCGTATCGGTGGGGAGGCTCTCCCACCATACTCTTCCAAACGCAACAAGCAACTGTCCACCCTGAACTTCATCGAAGATATAGAGCTTACACTCCTGACTGTCGACCGGCATGGTTGGCGGCTCAGCAACTCCAGCTTGTTTTTCTTGTGCAGAGCAACTAGCCTTAAAGCTGTTGTGTTGGTCTACGGTTGGCACATTCTTGGGATCAACCGACGGCTCCACATCTCTGTTCGCACATAGACCACGCACTAACGCCTTTAATTCCTCTATTTCACGTCTCATTGATTGTACTTCATTATCTTTGTTCGAACTGCGACTTAGGTTAAAGTACTGAGACGGCTTTACGAACTTTGATTGGCCACGGACACGGCCTTTGTGTTCAGGTCTAGATAATGCCTGCGACAATACATCATTAGTGCCAATTGACTCGAAAGTGCCTTGGCTCTCCTGTGTGTTGTACTCCACCTACAAGATTATTAACAGAAATCATTTAAGCAAAAGGGTTGTAAGTACGTATAGTTGTGATGAAGAAATCATTAATTGTTAGTTAGTAAACTTACTATCAACTCGCTAGCATTTTTACATGCTGGGTTTTTCAACTCTCCATCAGGTCCCGTCTGTTGCTCAAGCCACAAACCATCTCTTTTCTCCCATTTCCTATTCTTCTTAAACTGTAATTGACATCGTTAGTATAACTGGGATACGATTTAGTACAAAAAAAATTTATTGACATACCATTTCCTGGTCGAGCTTCCTATATCCGTCTCGGCCTCCTCTTGATGAGTATTCGTTGTTTGTCCTTATTTCGCTTCCACGATCAGATAGTTGTTGGAATTGCGAGGACGTTCTATACTGAACGAATTTCATCCAATCCTCTTCTTCAATATTGGGGTAATTGTCAATAACTTTTTTCGGCCGTGTCCACACACTTTCTTCATTTATAAATTCCTCGACAAATGTCTTGTACAGATCGTACCGAAAATTCCTTGCAGCCTCACCACATGATTTTAAACAAGTGTTCCGAAAGCTTTCTTCCACGGTGAAAGAAGTAACAGTTTCTTTCCAAATAATTTCTTTCAATCCGTCTAAATCACGAGATCTCCAATCTTGAATCCATATTGGAACGTGCTCTCTAGCGAGCACGCCAATCCAGCTCATCAATTCGTCACCGTGCTTCCCTTCCGGTTGTCCTTTCTCGTCAAACGTGACTTGAATTCGTTCACCTCGTTTCCTTGCCATATGGACACGTTTCATTATTGTTGCCCTTCGCTTGCCCTCGACAGTGGGATCCATCAGGTTTATCCTTCGTGCTCGTCCCTTTTTGGAATGTTCCATTGTTGTGGTTCACCTACATTTATTGGCAAAAAAAAAAAAATTACGTTAATGGGTATTCGAACTTTTTTCTTCCTTTTTTTTTAAATTTAACTGTAATTATATTGGCACAAATAAAATATAGTGGAAAATATAACAAAAGTTTTAATTGTTTTTTTTTAAATGCGGGCCATAGGGGCGCCTGGCGCCAGACGGGGGGCGCCTGGCGCCCCAGAAGGGCGCTTGGCGCCCCAGACTGGGGACGCCTGGCGCCACACACGGGCGCCAGACGGGGGGCGCCTGGCGCCCCAGACGCCCATGGCGCCCCAGAAGGGCGCCTGGCGCCCCAGACGGGGGACGCCTGGCGCCACACACGGGCGCCTGGCGCCCCACATGAATTAGGACCAAAAAATGACAAAAAAAAAAAAAAAACTCGAAATAAAAGCATAAGTGCATAACGCTGCCCTAGGACAAAAATAACACTCGAAAAATTCATGTTTATGCTTTTATACATAAATATATGTGATTGCTTCTATATTATTCCTCCAAAAACTCAAGTTGACATTTCCTCGAGCATATTGTGGGCGGGAAAAATTCATGTGTATGTAAAGTGTAAAAACCATTCACAAACCATTAATCTACAAAGAGCATCATTATGAACTTAAACACTCATGCTAAAAAATTGAAATTTAGTGACAAACAACAAGACAAAATCCCAAATTTATTTTAAGTTTTATATGTAGTTACCTTAATTTTCTTGGAAGATGAATAGAAACTCCAACACCAATGAATCGGCGGCGGCAACGACGGAGTTGGCGGCGGCGGCGGCAATGACGGAGTTAGTGGCGGCTTGGAGGAGGAAGTGGGCACTTGAGAAATTTAGAGAATGTGAAGAGAAATGAGAAGGTATGTGGAGAGAAAAGGTAAGGAAGTTGTATTTAAGTAATGGGTTTGCGCGCGGATTTCAAAAACCCAAAGTTAAAAATTTTGAAAATTTTTAAGGCTTACACGACGGGTCCTCGGACGGGCCCGTCGTGAAAATTTTTAAAGCATACACGACGGGCCCTCGGACCCGTCGTGTAAGCCACCATCCTAGCTTACACGACGGGCCCAAGCGCCTGTCGTGTAAGCTATCCCGTTTACACGACGGGCCCAAGGGCCCGTCGTGTAATCCCCCTGTTTACACGACGGTTTTAATATGCTCCGTCGTGTAATCTTTCAAAAATTTTGAAAATTTGTCACCACATTCCGACGGCCACATACCACTGTGTTGTATACAAAAAATTACGCAAACACGTGTCCTGATTCAAATTTAATATTCAATATATATATATATATATAGCAATCAACATAACAAATTAAATATAGTATAGATCATGATGAATTATAATATAAATTAATTAATGTACTTGTACACAGTAAATGGCATAATGTTCAAGTTTTTTTCTTTTTTCTCTTTGCTGCCTCAACACGTGTCCATTCAATATCTGGTCGAACCAAGTGTGAAACATCATCATCGAATTCGTCAATCTCCTCAACCGGTGGCATTCCCTGTGTGAAAGATGGAATGTCGGAGCAATCTTTCTCATCTTCTTGCCCATCACGGTACAATTTTGGCTTCATGGGCACAACTAAGGACAACTCTGCATTGCTGGGATCCGTTGCATAAAATACTTGGATTGCTTGTGATGCCATAATGAATGGATCATTTTTATATCCCAATCGTCTAAAGTCCACAACTGTGATGCCATCACTGTCAATCCTTACATAATTATTGTCTGCCCATTTACACTTAAAGAGTGCTACATGTAAACCACAGTAATCGAGTTCCCAAATATCTTCAATGAAACCGAAGTAGTTCATAGTTCCATAAACTGGATTCTTGTCCTTTGCAGATGAAATATGCATTGACTTAGCACGGATACTAACACCACTATTTTGAACGGGATGCTTCTCATCTCTTTCGCGAGTGTAGAATGTATAACCATTGACGAAGTACGATGTATACCGTGTAACAATCATCGACAGACCTCTAGCGAGGTTCATTAACTCTTGCGAACAGCCGTCCTTCTGAAAGACATGACTTCGTAGCCACAGACGAAACGTCCGATTGTGGTCATCGTGTATCAACTTTTCATTTCGTCCTCTTCTAGGATATTTATCTCTTATTTCCTGTAGGTGAATCTCGATAAAGGGCTCAACTTCAACCCTATTATGTAAAGTATAGAGACAAGCTTTCTCCCATTCACATCGATTTACCTGCGATGGAACGCCGACGGATAGTCTTTTCCAGTCAATGTTTGTAGTCTTCGGCAACCCAATCGCCTCCGCGATAGACAAATACTCGGAGCAAAATTCGACCGATTCCTCCGCAATGTAGCTTTCTACTATACATCCTTCTGCCCGATTTCGGTTCTTGACATAACCCTTCAAAACCTTCATGTACCTTTCAAAAGGATACATCCATCTCAAGTACACCGGTCCACATAGCTTCAATTCCCGGACTAAGTGCACCGTTAGATGAATCATTATGTCAAAAAATGAGGGTGGAAAGTACTTTTCAAGCAAGCACAAAGTCTTAACCAACTCTAATTGTAGCGAATCTAGTGTCAATGGATCTATTACCTTAGAGCATATCGAGTTGAAAAATGAGCATAACTTGGTAATTGCGAATCTCACATCCTTCGTTAAAACTCCTCGCAACGCCAGCGGTAATAACTGTTGCATCAAGATATGACAATCATGTGATTTCATGCCAATCAGCCTCAGATCCTTCATAGACACCAACCTTTTCAAGTTGGAAGAATACCCGTTGGGCACTTTTACAGAAGCCAGCCACTCACAAAGCTTTCTTTTTTCTTGTCTTGATAGTGTGTACTTCGCCGGAGGTAAGTAAGTTGCATTCCCTTTCTTCGTAGGGATCAAGTTAAGTCTAATCTTCAATTCCTTAAGATCCAACCGTGCCTTCTCACCATCTTTGCTCTTATTAGGAATGTTTAGCAATGTGCCCACTATTGATTCACACACGTTTTTCTCAATATGCATCACATCCAAGTAATGACGAACAAAAAGTGTCCTCCAATATGGAAGTTCGTAGAAGATTGACCGTTTTTTCCAAGGGCCGTCAACCACGGGATCATTGTTACGCCGTTTTCTTTTCCCGAGCACCACTTTCAAATCCTTAACCATCTCATAAACGTCTTCGCCGGTCAAAACCCGGGGAGGGTTTCTTTCTTCCGTTTTGCCATCGAAAGCCTTTTTTTGTTTGCGGTATCGATGATTTTGTGGTAAAAATCTCCTATGACCAAGGTAAACGGTTTTTTTACCATTCTTCAATCGGATGGAGAATGTTTCTTTCATACAAACGGGACAACCGATAGAACTCTTGACTGAATAACCAGATAGATTTCCATAAGCAGGAAAGTCATTGATTGTCCACATCAACATTGCACGGAGTGTGAATGTCTCTTGACGGTAAGCATCTCTAACTTCGATCCCCTTTTCCCATAAGCTCTTTAGATCATCGATTAGTGGTGCTAAGTACACATCAATGTCATTCCCTGGTTGTTGAAGACCAGATATCAATAAGGTCAACATCAAGAACTTTCGCTTCATGCTCAACTTCGGAGGAAGATTGTAGTTGACAAGTATGACGGGCCAAGTACTATGCCTACTACTCATATTACCATGCGGGTTAATTCCGTCCGCCGACAAACCAAGACGTAGATTCCGTGGTTCCGCACAAAATTCAGGATGATCGGCATCAAAGGTCTTCCATTGTGGTGCATCAGCTGGATATCTAAGCATACCATCTTCAACACGTTTATCATGGTGCCAAGTCAAATTCTTGGCATGCTCGGCATTACGGAATAAACGTCGTAGACGCGGTGCCGGAGGAATGTACCATAACACCTTTGCCGGCACACCTTTGCTGCCATTCGTTGGCTTCTTGCCCTTCTTCCATCTTGACTCCTTACAAACCGGGCATTCATCCAAATTCTCGTACGCATTTCGGTAAAGGGCGCAATCATTTGGACATGCATGAATTTTTTCATATTCCATTCCCAAAGTGCTCAACGTCTTCTTAGCTTCGTACATACTAGCAGGTATTTTATTATCAACCGGTAGAACCTCTCTTAGAAATTCTAAAAGAGCCGTGAAACTAGAATTTGTCCACCCTCCCGATGCCTTCATGTTCCATAATTTGACCAATGCGGACAATTTCGTATATTTACTACACCCGTCATACAAGGGCATCTCGACATCATTCATCATTGCTTCAAATAACTCCGGACGATGCACAAACTGTTCTTCCAAATCATTAACCATATCAAACAAATTATCTCCTACAACTTCCTCAACAACATCATATTTCGCTTTGTTGTTCGATGATGGATTAAAAAACATTTCACCGTGTAAATACCACGTTTGGTACGAACAAATAATCCCACGCGCAAGCAAGTGTCTTCTAACTTCATCAACTGGATGAGATCTATGATTTCCACAATCCACACAAGGACATCAAATCTTATCATTCTTCATGTGAGTTTCCGCAAATGACAAAAATTCTTCAATCCCATCTCGATATTTTCTAGTCAATCTATTAGCCCACATCCATTTTCGATCCATTTTCAAGAACCCGACCTAAATCGATATTAAATTTATCATACAAATTATTCAATAATCAAGTTTTTGCATTTAAAAACACAATGTATAGTCAACAACTAATCAAACCGAAAAAGAAAAAAAAAGAGAATATATACCATTTTTGACATCTACAATAAATCGTCCATAAAAATCAAATAAATAAAAAGAAGAGTAAGTAATAATCACAATACTTACAAATATTTAATATACGAGAGTGTTGGTTTCGCAGTGGAGGAGACGTGTGTTCGCAGGTGTCTGTGATGTTTTTCGCGGCTGCGCGATAGATCTGTAATAATGAGATAAAATGAGTAAAAAGTTAGGAATACACGACAGGTTCTTAAAACCCGTCGTGTAAAATCAGACTTTACACGACGGTTCCAAGAAACCGTAGTGTAAAGTTTCTCCGCGAGGCACTTTACACGACGGTACTTTGGAACCGTAGTGTAAAGTCGGACTTTACACGACGGTTCCTTGTAACCGTAGTGTAAAGTCAGACTTTACACGACGGTTCATTGGAACCGTAGTGTAAAGTTTCTCCGCGAGGCACTTTACACGACGGTTCTTTGGAACCGTAGTGTAAAGTCGGACTTTACACGACGGTTCATTGGAACCGTAGTGTAAAGTTTCTCCGCGAGGCACTTTACACGACGGTTCTTTGGAACCGTAGTGTAAAGTCCGACTTTACACGACGGTTTCAAGGAACCGTAGTGTAAAGTCCCTCGCGGAGCACTTTACACGACGGTTCCAAAGAACCGTCGTGTAAAGTCCGACTTTACACGACGGTTTCAAGGAACCGTCGTGTAATCTCCGTCGTGTAATCTACTTTTTGTAGTAGTGAAACTCTTGATTGAATCTTGTTCTTTTTGTCCATTTTAGTGCATATTCATTATACTCATTTTATTTCTTAAGATTATTGTCATTTTTACTTAGTTAAATTTTCAACTCAAATTGGTTTGTGCTTGACTTTTGCAATTCGTTTTTTTTTTTTAATTTTATTTTATGATTCAATTCATGTGGAAACGATACTCAACTCACTTTCTATATTACTTGTTCGATTATGTACACTTGCGTAGGTTTATACACACTAAATAACCACAAACAAATTACATGTGAACTTTACCCTTTTATAAATGAACAGCTAGATATGACAACTAGCATTAGATAAATCATCCATATGATTAATTCAAATTTATTAATTATTTCTAATTCAAATAATGGCATCTCTTAGAGGTCATAAATAAGATGATTAAAGCCTTCAGAAATCCTAGTCACTTTTTAAAGATAACGGCTTTGTGTAATTATTTACGATAGTGAAAAACCATCAGCACTAAAGAGGACGTAGCCATTTTTCAGAATGCGAATATCTATGTATAGTTGTGTTCTCTACTCTCTGGCATTAATTACTTTTATTTTTTCTCGTGATTGTTTTGCAGGGATACCAACGAAGGATACCACCCGGACCAAGCAATGCCTAAGAGGACTCCAGCACCTCCATGGGACCATAAGTCTTTAAATAGGCCCACTAACATCCAAAATGGACCAGCTACCGATAGTGCAGAAAGATAGTAAGCCACTTGATTACTATAGCTTAGAGAAGTCGAGAAAGCCCAGTTAGAGTTTAAAAGGCCTAGATAGCTCTAAACAGGCCTAGAATACCAAATAGGCCCAATCAAGAGAGTTAACTGCATCAAGAACTATCGAGTTACTCTAAAGAGCTATATAAAGCAACAAGCTTTGGCTCTCGTTTCTAAGCAAACAAATGATGTGAATCAATTTAAACTCAAATATAAGAATTACGATGTCTTAGATTCCTTTCCGAATATGAAGTTAACTAAGTCACAATAACTAGGTGTCATAAATTTCAAATCAAATTGTAACAAGATTCACTCAATTTTTCGTAAGGTCATATATTGGAGAATTATCTAGATAAAAAATTCAAATCTTAACTATGAAGACTTGATTTCATAAATGGATATGTAGGCAAACTACAAAATAAATGTAGTCGTAAGTCTAGTATCCAATTTAAATCTCTAAATTCTCAAGGATTCAAGAAAAATTCAATTTCTAACTAGTCCTTTCAATTTCTCATAAGGCCTGTATCATAGAATATTTATCGAATTCCACATACATCCAAATTCATAAACAAAATTTTACAAATACAAAATATGGTCTAATGCCTCGAAATTTTCCAAATTTTAAAAATCCTTTTGATTTCACCGGAAGTCATTCACTATATGATCTTTCAATCTCATATTTGAACTACAAGTAACTTGATCCCTCGATGGAGCAGTATAGGCAACTCAGTTAAATACATCAAACTCACTTACAATTTCAAGTCAAGTCTCAATTTGATTTAAAAACACACAAGTAAATTTCACATTGTCAAAATCAGAATAAATGGTAATTCCCTTATACTAAGAAATAATAATTAAGAGTTTAATCTTATAATCTTGACGGATCTACATAAAAGTAATAATAAACTTCTATGCTACCAAATCCTAGTATGTTTGAAATTATGTCGTACATCTTAACATAGTTTTTTTTTTTTTTTTCTTTTTTCTTTTTGAGGTAATAACATAGTTTACAGTACTGTGTATGTGAAATATGTCTCTACTATTCTCTCTCCACAAAGAAACTGTAAAGGGGAAAACTTATTCATTCAATATTGATCATCAATGTTATGATAAAAATCAGACACCTAAAAAAGCCTAAAGCGTTTTCCTGAACAAAAACATAAATTAGATAAACAAATTACTATACTAGGAATTGAAAAAGTAAAAAGATCCTATAGATTACAGAACAATAAGAACTAGGAGTCATTAGAGCAAAATAAAGAAAAATTACTATTTATTCTCAAATTTTTTAAGCTTCAGTTTTAGATTTAACATTGCTTTATCAAAAGTGACGTTAAAATCTTTTGAAACGGGTACTATAGACATCACTTTATAAAAAAGTGACATTATAAAAGTGATGTTTAATATTCATTTTCTACTGGTGACTGTTACAAAAACCATAAATAGGATGAATTCACTAATAGACATCTGCTAAAGTACAACCAATTATTTTGACAAACAATATTCTTGAAATAACTTAACCTGCTGATTACGATATATATGTAAATACATTTATATATAAGTTCACTATATAAGCATATACATTGATAATTGCGCAAAATTAGAGCAGATGTGATCTAGTGGACGAACACCTTGTTGCAACGCTGTGGAACCTTTCTGTAGATAGCCCAGACGAGATCGAAATAGAGGGACAACTGTGCGATAGCAAAGAAGGCAATGGGAAAGCACAAAGCCGCATATAAAGGATAAGCAACGTGCTTAAGATTATCTGAAAGAATGAAGACATGTCCATCACAGAATGAGATCACAACGGAAGTTATGGAAATGAAGAGCGACGTGAGGCCAAGGAGGAGTTTCCGAGGCAAGTCCATGGCAAAATCCTTTTCTTGGCAACGCGACGTGAGGATCAAGAGGAAGAAGACGAGCGCGGTGACGGAGAAACAGAGAGCGACCAGCGACGAGATGGCGAAGGCGTGGAATGCCGGCTTGTGTAACAGGAGGGGTATGCCGGTGTTTTGATCGGCTCCGCCGGGTATCGTTGATGATGTAGCGAACGCGACGGTCGCGACGAGGGCCGCCACTACGGAGCATGACTCGGAGGTCTTGACGAGCCATTCTCCGCCTTCTTTGGTGAGGGCTTTGTGGGTGTTGATGAAGATCTCTTTAGGGGTCTCATGCTTCAAGTTGTAGCGAGGGAAGAACTGTGGTGGCATTGACTTCTTGACGAACTGCATTAATAAAACTATGTCAAATTTAATAATTCAACAAATTGTATACAATCAACCAGCCTCCTACTTTTGGACGTACATTTATTTGTTTTGAAGAATAAGAATTAACAAATACATATCAAGACAGTAAGATCTCTATTTTTAAAAAAAAAAATTACCTACCAATATAACTATCTTGAACCGTTAAATTTGTATTAAAAACTATTTTTTAAACATAGTTTTAATATTCTTAATGTGATTTTGATATTTAAAAAATACACTTTTATAGTTAAGATGTCTTATCAAAAAAATTCATATAAATATAACAGTTTATAAGTAAAAAGATTAAAGTTCTTTATTAACTATATGTATTATTAATGATAAATTTTTAACAGTAAAATTTTCCTTTTTTCAAAACATCAGTAGGGGCTGTATTGCCTAGCATAGCGCAGCCCCCAATCAACATATGTCTTGTATAGTTTAAATAAACTTAAACGAGTTTTTACGATGAAAACTGTCATTTTTTACTATCGATAGAAATGCTAAAGGGAAACAAATTCATGATAAAGCAAATAGGGTTACCTTGTACCACTTGATTTCCCATTGCATCTGCAAAGCAACGCCAGGTATAAGCCAAGGGCGTTGCTCTTTGCACTGAGCAGCAAGGTGCAAAGCGCTGTTACCGTCCTTGTCCAGATGGCGGAACACACTCTCCTTCATAATCTTGCTCTGCAAAAGGAGGTTGTAAACCTGTGGCTGTCTATTCTCAACTGCTAAGAGCACCACATTTTTGTTTTCGGAGTCCGAATCCTGGATCGCAACCGGGAATTCTTCTAGAATCTTCTCCACCATCTCTGTCACTCCCATCTTTGCTGCTATTAGTATTGGTGTATGTCTTTTCCCTATTAATTTCACCATTTCTGTCACTCGGAATATTTGAAGTCAATTTTGTGTTCTTAATTTGTAATCGTACAAATATTTGATTTAATATGCATAGCTATAGAATAATATGGTAACGGGCATATAACTTGTTTTGATTTTTCTAGTTTCGATTTTTTCCCCCCACCATTTTACCATCCCTTTGTTTTAAGAAATTATTTATATTACACACATTACACAAGTGCGAAATAGAAAAACAAAACATTTAAACAAGATCTTGGCATCGTATGTGGAGGATTTGGTACACGGTTGAGTAGGGACAAGGACGAAATGACTTAGGTATTGGTGAATCTGACAATCTAAGTTTTCTTTTTTTTTTTTTTTTTTTTTTTTACATTTTTTATAGGCACATTTATGTTTTTCAAATCATTAAAATATTTTTCCAAACTATTTAATGATGTTTTTTTTTTTTTTTTTTTTTCTCTTTTCACCTAGTTTTCTTTTTTTCTTGGCACATTTTAATATGTTTTTCAAATTCAAAAAATACTTCCAGAACAAAAGATATTAAAACTCACCTGCAGCCTCATCTTGATCTTGCCCTGCTTTATTCTCATATTTGAAGCTTGAAGAAGTTTCCAGAATGCTCTTCCCACGATCCGACAAAAGGCCGGATGGCACATTAGAAACTGCAAGTTCTTCAGCTCCTCGAGTTTGGGTGGGATCCCAACCGGTGTTGTCATAGAACTTGTAGGAAGTTGTATGCTTTACCAACTCATCCGTCACTCGTTTTGCCCACGCATGAAGCTTTTTCTTTCTATGTATTTTCTTTATCCTCCATATACCTTCATTTTTTGTTTTTATTTAAAAGAGGGGAAAAAAAAAAGAAAGAGATCAATATATAACTCTTGTGTTTTACCAAAATACCATATTGCACATTTCACTTCAAGAAATGCCTCGATCATCACCCCTTTTTTTTTTTATATCTCATGCTAAAAATTAAAAAACCAGCTTCCTTTATTGGCCAATTATTAAGGTTTAAAAGAATATTTTAACCATGATATTGACTAAATGATCAAATACAAGGTATTATGAGATTGTTAAATTGATTTTTTCGCATTTAAGCTTGGTCAGATTTTATCAAAAGGGTGGGTTTTAATATGAAATGTGCAAAATATATATATATGTAAAAAATAATAATAGAAGATGACTATAATACTCATGAAAACAAATGTAACAGATAACAATTTAGATCATTCTTATATATGTTCTTGAATTTTATGGTTACTCTCACTTTATCCCATGAATTTTATAAACTTTTATTTTATCTTCCGAATATTGAATTTAACCCTACTTTATGAGAATATTATATATAATATTTAGCGAGGATTTTTCTTATAATTAAGTAAGATCACAATAGAAATTTCATATAGATTTAAGGATACAAATCCAAAATTTCTTAAAGAGTAGTTCAATTTGTATTGGTAGATGCAATTTGTTGATGTGAAAATATTTTAACCACTTACCAATACTAAAAGAATTACAACTTACATATCATATAAGTTGGTATATAAAAATTAGAGTTAAAGTTGATATCCTTTACATTAATATTTGTTGATTCTCTACTGCAATTTTGTTTAGTTATTCTAAAATTGCATATAACTATATATTTGGAATTTCCACAATAGGATCTCTTGTTTTGCACTATCAATAGGAAGTGTTTGAGCCGTTAGATTAAATATATAATAGTTTAATCTATGACTAGAGCAGTTATATATAACACCCGCTAAATTTTTAAGGGGCACACTCATAGATTAGGTCGTTAAAAAATCAATTCAATTGTTAAAAAGCAATTCCTACTAGGAAAGCACTTAAAAACACCCTTATTGTATAGCCTAAATGCCACTTTTATCCCTTTTACGGTACACTTTTATCCCTTTTGTACAAATACCCAAAACATTCATTGTGTTTGAAATGTCAGTTGTAAAATGCCCCTTAATGCGATAGTTTTTTTTTTTTTTTTGGGTGTGGGGGGGTGGGGGGGGAACTAGCTTACCCTTCCCACCCTAAAGTAAGTACAATTTAAATTATTAACTAAAATACTAAATGAAATAAAACTCAAAAACTCCTCAAAATGATGAAATATTTGTTTGATGATTTTAAATTTTTTTATTTAATTTTTTAGTTAAGTCATATTCGAAATAACATATAAGAAAAAATTAGGAAGGATGATTTAGATATTTTCAAAAGTTTAATCACTGAGTATATTGTAACAATTTAATAAATGTAGAGATATTATAATTCTTAAGATAATTATAACAGTATTAAAACTAATCATAATGGGTGTAATTTGAGTATTTTTCCTATATAGTAGATGGATAATCATATATAGAAAGCGACCATTCTTAAATGAAGTCGATTACTTACTGCATCAATTGAATTCTCGCTTTATCATGATTACGTAGCATTTTTTTGAAAAACAATTAGAAGTCATTTTTTTTAGGGAATAAAAAGGTTTACTTTTTGTATGTACATGCATGTGTAATTGGAACGATAAAGTGACGATATGTACTCACCCACTCCGAGGATGATCAGCAAGAACTTCATCACAAGCTTTAAAAATAATCTTTTTCTGCTCTTGTCCATTTCTACTTCCTCCACACCTTAAAATAAAGGTCTTTATTAAAAAAAATATTATAATAAAATAGTGAATAGAAGCTTTTCAGCAACCCAAAAAAAAAAAGAATATAGAAGCTTTTGAATATGTGATTCTTCATAAGAAAGAAGAATTAATTAACCATAATTTTAATAACATCAGTTGCTCATAATGAATAAGAGATGTTATTTCTCTCTTGAGACAGGAATTTATTAAATGAGGAGGTTAATATTTTTTGCCGACTCAAGTATGAGGGAATGAGAAATACCCCTGCCTCACCCCAACAAAAGAGATATACCTTTATTTTCTTAGATACATACATAATTTTCTGTTTTTTTCTCGTGGGATGGGGACGGGGACAGGGAGTGAGAAAAACATACCCGTCCCTGTCTCACATGTATTATAACATCCTGAATTAGGACTGTTTGGCTCAGGATAAAATCTTAAATAATTATGCATAATTGAATTAAGTATCGGATTATCAAATATTAGTATTCAATGACATGCGTTGTATATTTAAAGGCTCTTAGGTCTAATGGCTTGGGATCGATCTCACTTTTAGTTTATACATTCTGTATACACACACATATTTCCCGAGTGGAAATTAACATCTTTTTTTTAATTTAATTTAAAAAAAAAATGACCTGTGTCTTACAAAATTTAGAGAAGCAGTTCCCTTGCATGGATTGTTTGTTCTCCTCGGTGGTGTTTTCAGTCTTCCCTTGGCCTGTAGCTATAAGATATTGAGAAATGCATTTCGAGAAAAATAGGGAAAGGATTGAAACATTTTATATTTTGTTTTCTATCCAAAAAAATAAAAATAAAAACACATTTGTTAAATGATACTGCAACAAAAATTTTCTATTTATCAGGATCAATTCCCATTCAGAACACGTGTTACCTTTTGTTTGATACATTTTTCCTTTATTCCCGATATTGACAAGGAAGAAAGAAGTAAACAGCAATTTTTAGAAAATAATTAAAGTACGTAGCGGTTTTAAAGTTTTTGTAGTAAATAAGGGATGTATCAGGAAAATGATTTTTTTTACGTCAAATTTATCAGCTTAATGATCATTTACGTGAATGTGTCATTTACTTTGCAAATTTTTCATTTACTTGATAAATTTACTAGCTCTTCAAATATTTTAAAAGCTTACCATTTACTTCAATTATTTTTGTAAAAATACTATTTACCACATAGCACCTCTTAGGTACTACATATCTAAATGATATAGAGGCGCGTAAACTCATCTTTAATTAAATTATTACTTGATATTAAGCATGGTTAGTGTCTTCACTCCAAAAATTATTTCCTAGAAAATCAATCCATCATAAGAATATATTTATATATCTATATATGCACTACTACATGCATGCATATCTATATATATATATATATATATATATAATATTTGATGGTAATTAAATATATATGATTAGAAATATGAGATAACTGATATTGGAGCTAATTGCAAATTGACAAAAATGAAACCCTTCATTATAATTGATTAATAGATGTAGAAATTACAGAACATAAAGAGGTAACAAAATCCAGTACTGGTGGAAAAATTTTGGTAAGATAGTGGATCGCTTACCAGATGAGCTACTTGCAACAACTCGTTCATTATCTTTTCTTAATTGATCGTTTGAACCTAAAGTTGTCGAAGACAGCCCTTCAGCCAACCCTGTAATCATTAATATGATATCATCAAACCGGCGAGTTATAGGGTCTTTTCTTCCTCTTAATATAGAAAATTCTTTCTCACTAAGCGCTTATGTAGCATTTTTCTTCCAACCGAGAAAGTACAACTAACTTCAAGAAGACATAGTACATGCATCCCAACAAGTCGGTATTTGTTATGTCTCGCCTACCCTAACTCTAACCGTAGCCTGACTCAACTTGAAGGTTTACATAGTACTGATGTAGGATTCACAAGCTATCTCTAGGGTTTATGTAAATAAATGTTGTTATTACCTAATTGTTCGGAGCTACTTGTTCGTTGGGCATTCTCTTCATCATCAGGGTTACCATTTCTTTTCTTGAGTACTCGAAGGCAGCAAGTACAACTCTCGAGCAATTTGTTCCACTGACGTACTGTCCAAGTCTTAATTATTGTAGGTATGAGGTATCCAACTACAAAATTAGATTAAAGGAGAATTTCTAATAAGTATTAGGATTTAGAAATTGGAAATTAATCCATAAAAATTGATATAAATTAAGCTCACTATAATTCACCCACTAAAGACTAGGCACACTTTGTTCATGCACGTCTCGTAGTTTTTTGGATAATCTCCAATTTCACCGTCGTCTCCACCAATGTGTTTTCTGTACTTCTCAATCTTTTTCCTGTCATGAGTTACAACTTCCTCCTTTGTCCCAATGTCCACAAACATACCTATAATCAGGAGTGACGACAAAGAAGCATGACTTAAGAATACATAAATAAATGTGTACATATATAAATATCCGAGAATGAGAACAATACAAGCTAATTATTGTAAATACTGAAACTAAATTTTATTTATAAAAAAAAAAAAAAAAAAGACTCCAAAATCCATGAAAGATCAAAAACTGAAGAAGTACTGGAAAAGCAATTTCTGTCCAAGGCTTAATAAAAACTAAAAGAAAGACTTCAAAGGAGCAACCTTATAGAATATATGAGCCAATTTGTTGCCTCGAAAATTGCTTTTGGTTTATATATATATATATATAGATAGACACACACACACATATTATGATCGGGTCCTATGAACTTTCACTTTATTAATTTGGAGAAAAACCTTCTAGGTTTTCAACCTGGGACCTAAGACCTACGATCCTACATACCACCCATCGAGCTAGCACCGGGGTATTCCTCTCTCAATTTATTTAGAAAGTTGAAAAAGGTGAATTTTTTTTAGGAATAAAAAAGATATGAATTTGTATGCATAGTTTTATTTTTGTTTCACAATATATATATATATATATATATTTGCATACCTTTAATTTGCTTCTCTAGAACATAGCTAAAAATAAAATGATAAAACATATAAAGGAATAAAATTGCTAAAAGATAGAGTAGGAAATTAAAGAAAATCATACAGTAATATATAAAACGGTCAAAAGCTCCAAGTTGAGTGCTGCTTTTGAATGCATTCGGCTTGTTGGCCAGAACATGAAGTGGAGTTAAACCGTCCTCATTCTTAGCGTCAACTAAATTTTTGTGCTTCTCAATTATCTGCATTGCCATACCTATAAAAAAAAATTAACATATATACAAAATAAAACACTAATTAACCAACCTTTACTTTTCACTGAGGAATATACCTAAGATGCTTAAGTTAGAAGAAGCAAAGCAAAGTAACATTGTCATAGTGGGCATAGCGGTAATACTTCACATACTCCATCAAAATGTGTAAAGTTTGACTCTGATACTCCTAAGTTCAAAATAATAATAAAAATAATAATGTCATAAATCGAACAAAAAAGTGCAACATGGAAGCCTAAAAAATCCTTATTAGCCAAATATGCTAATTCATGAACTAGGGACTGACGGCCAGCACAAATTAATTAATTAACCAAGCACAATTAAAGTATCATTTTATATTAAAAACTGTCAAAATTGTAATAATTAAGTAGCATTTTTCAAAAAAAAAAAGGAAATAGAAAAGTTTTAAAATATTTAAAAAATATAGTAAATTTACTAAAAAATTTTGTTAGGTAAATAGCTAATTTATAAATAAATAGAAAATTTACTTCTCAAATATATTATTTTCATGGTAAATTTGTTGTTTATTGCTATTTACACCAAAAAATTTAAAAACCTGCTATTTTACTTCAACTGGAAAATGCTATATTTACTTCTCTACCTCTAAAAATGACTAAATGGCCGTACTGAAAAAAGTTAATAAAAAAATAGATATATACTTGTTGTATTCAGTTAAATTAGTAAAAATGTTCAGAAAATCTCCCCGCCTCTCCCATTGTCTTAATGCTTTTTAAACAAAAAGCATGAAACATTTTTTTTTAAAGAAAAATGTAAAAAGAATTCAATTGAAACAAGCTAAGAAGCATTTTTCTTAATTTTTCCTGTTTGTAGTTTTTAAGAGATTAAAAAAATGTGACCGAAACAAATTCTCCTAAAGCAAACATCTCCAGGAAATCATCACCCCGGCCGGCCTCTTGTATTCGTTAAAACTAAAGCATGAAACTCTTGAAAAAACAGAGAGAGAGAGAGAGAAAGAGTTTAGGGTCAAATTGTTGAAACTCTTGTATCCGTTAGAAATTTAACGGATGTGGATGGGAAGGACCAAATCGTCATCTTCTTAGAGAGTTTATGGTCAACACGACCAAAAAAAAAAAAAAAAAAAAAAAGAACGGACACCAAAGTATCACCTCTTAAAGAATTCAGGGATCATTTAGGCTAATTACTTTAAAAAAAAAAAAAAAGGTTTTGAGCATTAAATATGTCTGTCAATCTTAAGGTAAAATATAAGAGTTGAAATTTTTTTATAGCGATAATAAAAAAGGTAATAATAAAGTGCATTTCATTTGATTTTTTTAATATTAGTAATCATCATAAGTCATTATAAAATGAATTATATTAATGAATATCTGTAACTATAATAAGAAAAACTTGTGATGATAAAAACTTCATTTTGTTATACATATTATAATATATTACTATTTTAGTTGTTAGATTAACTTTTAAGCGTATGAACAATTCTAAATCATGCATTATTAATAATTTATATACACATTTAAAAATTAAACCGTTGAAAAAAATAATCTAACCGTTAAAAATAACTATATGTACCTATAAAAAAAATACGGTTCACAGCATACGTTTTTTATTTTAGCCAAAAAAAAAAAAGCGCATTTTTACAATAAATAGTTGAAGTGAGAACCCTTACGAAAGTACTCATTGGAGATGGCAACGTGAAGAATAGTGTCACCATTATTCCTTCTCAAATGCTTTTCATCTTGATCAAGAGAATGGAACAAAAGGAAAGGTTCGTACTTGCCATGAAGAGCCGTCAAGAAGATGGGAGTCTCACCGCCTTCGTTGCGAGAAAATGCTCCGCTTCTATTCTTCGCGACGATGCGCTCGCAGACATCAAAGTTCCCAAGCGCCGCCGCGACATGGAGAGGCGTGTCTCCTCTCAAGTTCTTGATTTGCAGCTTCGATTCGTCGACGATTTTGATCAACTCGAGCGCAATGTCGGTTTTGCCGTCCGAGATGGCAATGTGCAATGCCGTATCTTCGGATATAGTGATCTTGGCATCATGAGCCGATGGACGGTTTCTGTACATCTCCACAACCTCCTTCCATTGGCTTTTCATGGTGTCATGGAATAATTTGTCCATTTCTTCATCTGGCTACAGCTTGTGTGTTTTGCTTGATGCCCTCCATTAGATTATATTTGGTAATTTGGTCTCTCCAAAGGAACTTGAGTTGATTTATGTATATATAGAAACAAAAAAATGATGCACTTCATTTCAAAAAGTAGGTTTAGACACAATCATGTCATCGAAGTAAAGTATTTTTTTTTTTAAGGGAACAAAGTAAAATATTATTTGTTATTAATGGTAAAAAAAAAATTAAGATAAAATAAATATTATTTATTTTAATTTTATAATTTTGATATGTGTACATTCATAACGTACATACACATAATCTGAGAAGACAACATAATATGACAATATATGTGTAAGTACATGAATATATATTGTTATTCTTGTTAATTAAAAAAACGTGTTTCTCGTTTGACACAAAAACAGAATAAAGAACCGAAAAAAAAAAAAAGAGTACGATTGTTTCTTTTTCTTTATTTATTTCGCCTTTGCCTTTGTCTTTTGCTTTTCCTTCATACAGAGTAAAGAAAAAGCTAAATAGTGTGAGAGCCATTTGTCTAGTTCATGTTTTGTTACGTTAGCCTAATTTCTTGTTTTTCACGCTTAGAAAAAAAAAATTTGTAGGCAGATTAATAGAAAAGAAAATAAATGGCTGATGGTTCAGAAATATGCTTAATATATATTTGGTTACCTTTCTTTTGAAATGCAATAATTCCACTCCTGTTGATTAGGCTATATGTTTCTGATAATTATTTTTTTCCCTTAATGTTTTTTGGGTAGCTGTGGTATTATCCAAGGATACAAAAATATATATTTTTTTTAATATGCATGGTGGCTTCCATATATAGGAAATACATATGGTTTTTTTGGGTTAACTTTCTATTTGGCCATCAATTATAAGACTAATCTCATTGTAAGTCCCCGGACCAAGCTTTAAATCTTCTCGACCAGTTAGGGTTACTTTTATCATTTTTATGTTCTAGATTTAAATTTGGAAGTTTAATATTCTCAAATTACTTGTTCTCTAACATTATAATGACAATATATATATATATATATTTTATGAAAACACATTTAATTTTCACTGTGATAATTATAATTTAGTTTTTAACAGTTTTTGAAGGGAATAATAATTATGTGACAAATTAATAGTTTGAAGACCTGATTATATAGGATGTTTTAAGAACTGAATTAATCGGACCTATAACGTAGGGATCAAAAATAAAATAAGCCTTGGTTCCCCCCTCTTTTTGGGATATTACTCTCTCGAGTCTAAGTAGTCGGTACGATATTAACATTGATGCAAAAACTAAAGAGCTTTTTGTACTAGATTGAGATTGAGGGATGGAGTGAACATCGAGTAAAGAATTTCGTATCCTCAGCTATAGTAGTAGTACTCTTCAAGCTTCATGTTGTGAAACTTTTATCTATATAAATATCATTAACTTTAATTCTCTCTCTTTTTCTTTATTCCTTTGTCTTTGCATTTCATTGGTGTCTCTTTTTCTTTATTTCTTTTGTCTTTGCGTCACATTCCGTTTCTAACAAATATTCGGACATATAAATATACCTAATGTTGTATCTAATATTGTTCGACCACAGAGATGCCTCCAGTGAATTAGTTAATAAAATAATAATAATAATAATAATAATAATAATAATATCATCACACAAATCGACGAAGATAGCACAACAAAATCGTCAAAGAAAACCCGATAAATCATAAATACCTCAAAGGAGTTGATTGCCTTCTCTCGAATGAAATAGAGGAAAGGAGAGATCAACAAATCCCACCCCACCCCCCCCCCCCCCCCCCCCCCCCCCCCCCCAAAAAAAAAAAAAAAAAAAAAACAACAACAACGAAAATCGAAAAAAGAATACATTTATTTCATCAAAAATCAGGTTTAAATCTACCAAAATCATAAAAACCTCAAAAAATAATTTATTATATGAATATATACATTTTTTTTTATCAACACTAAATTTTGACTTCAAAAATACACAAAATACTGTTGAAACTAAAAATGAATTTTGGCGGCAGGTGGGAAAGGGGTTGGTGGCAATGGGGGTTGGGGTCAGCAAGAATGTAGCTTTTGTTTCGAAAACTAATGGTTTTACCATTTTTTTTTCTTTTTAAGGGTATTTTGGGTATTTTTTAAATCAAAATGAAGTTTTAACGGATAAGATATATTTATGTATTAAATGTAATATAATAGACTAAATGCATGATTTTAAAATGAAAGGGTATAGTTTCTGAATAATATAGAAATATAGGGTATAAAAATATGAATAATCCAAATTTTATTTTTCTGTTGAGGGATATTTTGGAAATTTTTTGATAAAAAAATTAATTATTGACCAAGAAAATGTAATTTAATATTAATAATAATGTGATGGTAGAAAAATGTAAAACTTCAAAAGATAAGACATATTTTCTGAATAAAAGCAAAATACAAGGTATTAAACTGTAAATTAAACTTTAAAAATATTTGAAATAAATAGTAGTAAATAGCAAATTTGTTATAGTAAATATATTATTTACCTAATAAATTTATTATCGACTATTATTTAATCTAAATATTCTAAGTACCCGTTTGTGGCTAGATGTCCGGATTTCAAAATCCTAACTTTACATCAAAGTTTCTCTTTTTTCAATTTTTAAAAAACTTAAACTTTAAAAATCCATAACTTTCATTTCAAATCAAAATGAGATGATATTTATGTCAAAATGCTCGTATCGAAGAGACAACTAAGATAAGATTCAATTTGCATTTTTTTTTCTGAATACATATTAAATTTTTGTACTATTTTCTATATCACAGAACTTTTTCAAAAGCTTTTCCCTAAACACACATTTCTAATCCAACCTTCAAAACACTATCTTCAAATGTCCCCTCCAAACGGGTCCTAATAATTATTTACCTGGTTAGTTTATTATTTATTGTGAAAATGTTACTTATTTCTTTATCGTTTAAGAAATATGAGAAAAAGAAAAACAAGATAGCAGCAGCGGAAAAGAACATGGCGCTGGAGAATAAAAATGAAAGAAGGAGAAAAAGAAATGTCACCGGAGAAGAACCCGATCGGTTTGGTCACCGATCGATTTCCACAATATGAAACCACCCACCGACCGACCCTTCATTAAGTGGTTCGGTTTCACCGATCGGCGGTGTCGGTGACTGCTAGTATCAGTTTTTTTTTTTTTTGGTTGGTTATTGTCGGTGTCGTCGATTCGCCGTTGTTAAATTGTACACCCCTAATTCCTAGGAAACAAATAACAGTAAAACAACTATAAAATAATATTGTTGGGACTAAGAAAAATTGTTATTTTAGCAAGGTCATTTATTTATTGAAAATGAACATAAAAAAGAACCGAAAAGAAAAAGAAACATGAGTACTTTTCACATACAAAAAACATTAAGTATCATCAATAATCCTCACTCTTAACAATACATAGTGAATATAAAGGCCGGTATGGTTTCTGAAGGCAAACATGATAGTAGCTTTGTTTTATTTTCTACTTCCTGAACGGGCCGAAGATGATCGTCAAAAGATCAAGATAGAGGGCCATCTGTGAGAAGGCATAAAAGGTTAATGGGACGCATAATGCTGCATATGTAACGTCTCTAAGTTCATCTTTGAGGACAAAAGTGTTTCCACCAAAGAATGAAACCAACATGGCAATTAAGGAGGCGGAGAGAGATGTAAACGCCAAGAGAAGCTTCCGAGGCATGTTTGGGAGATCAAACCTTCGTATCGGCGTTGAGACATGATGATGGAAAGAAAAACGACCAACGCAGTGATAGAGGAGCAGAGAGCAACCAAGGAAGAGACGGCAAAGGCGATAAATGGAGGCTTGTCTTTCAAAGTTGGCTCACCACTTTCCGCCTTTACTCCGCCTGGCACGGTGGATGCTGTCGCATATGCGACAGATGCCACAAGTACCGCAATGATAGAAGATGACTCACAGGTTTTCGAGAGCCATTCGCTGGCGTCCTTGACAATATCTTTGTGTGTAGCATGGAAAACGTCCCATGGGGTTTCACGCTTGTAGTTGTACACGGCGAAGAAATTAGGTGGCCTGGAGTCCTTGACAAACTGTATTCACAAACAGATATTAGTCCCAAATCTATGAATAAGGTAAGGACTTCACATATATAATAGAAAAATTAAAATTTTGGTAACCTATTTGAATCTTCTATTTGTTCGGATTGATGACTTGCGGATAGGGGGTTTTCTTCTATAATTTTTTCTTATACTTGTTTTTTTCTCTTCACGATCTGAATTTAAGATCTAATTTTGATAATTATGGTTGTTTTGCTTCGATCTTTGACATTTTTAATGAGATGTTTGTAACTTTTTAGTTTTATTTCTGAAATCAGCCAAGTTTTTTCTTTCCAATCAGCAATCAATGTTGACATAAAACAAATCATGTTAAAATTGTCAAAAGTAATCCACCAGATTACTCTTCAGCATTGGTGCCGACAACCGGTCACATCGATGGTCAGGCAACATATAGTAGGATACTGTTAGTAACAGGAATAAAACATACAGTTAATAGGGCCCCTGGAAATCGTAATGAAATTTATAAAGCAATTTGATATGCAAATAATCAAATAATGAAAATGGAAAGAGAATCAACAACACCAAAGTTAGAGAGGTTCGCTCAACTATGTGCTACTTCCTCTGTGAGTGTAATGTATTCACTGTATATGTGTATTTTGAATACAATGGATTTTCGCTCTTTGATGGAATTTTGGCAGCGTAACAGTATGTCAGAATCAGGACAAAATGTCTCTTTCTGAAGGGGGGTCTCCCTCTATTTATAGAGGGAGAATGGTGGGCCTGAGCCTGTAATTGTTATTGAGCAGTTTCTTTTTGTTGTCCTTAAGTGATATAAATTAGACGGTTACCGGAGTGAACCTTAGTCTCAGATCATAGTCTTAGCGGTTACTGATGTGATGCTATTGTCAGTTATGAACTTGTCAGTTTTCATAATAGGCACGACACATCATTGTCGATAGTGAGTTCGACTTTTATGGGAAATATACCCTGTAATTTTTGTTGGGTATGAGCGACAAACGATAATTAGAAAACAAGACTTTGTCTTTATGATCCATCATTCGTGGCTTATATAAGATTCAATGTGCGAAAGATCATGTTCGATCTGTTGGTTCGATGTTCGAGTATGAGTGATCGTAATTAGAATGGTAAATTGGGTCCCGCCCAATTATACGAGCGATCAATGTTCACGATTGAATGAAGCAACGAATAGGCCCAAATATGAAGATGCCCAAAAATATGATCGAGAGTTCAACATTCGTCAGATTAACTGTTAAAAGCTAATGTTGTAAATGGAAGACGAAGTCTAACCCCAACAGATACCAGGCGACATTTAGAAGGTTACCATTTTGACTAGTGAGGCAAAAAAAAAATTTTTTTTTGGTTGAATTTTGACCTGTCTATTAAAAGGTCACAACTCTAAAAGCTCCGAGACATGGGTCATAAATCTGAAAGTCTGAAAGTGGGCCTTCTTCACGCATTCCTCAAATATCATAATATGATAGGGACATGTATGTGTGTGTATGTGTATATATATATATATATATATGAAAGCATAAATATGAGAACATAAAAAATAACATATTTTAATTAAAAGTTTTTAAAAATCCCAAAGTACCCTATCTCATAACAGTACACCATGACACCGTTTTCCAAAAATTTGGTCTATCATCGTCGGCATGCAGCAAATCATCTGAGATCTTCGCTAGATCCTCGCGGTCGCAACATCGTTGCGATCTTGTGACCTTGAGATATTCACTAGATCTCCCCGAGGGACGAGCAGTGACCTCCCCCACTGGATCCCCCGACCATGTCTGTCGTCCACTTCGTCTTCTTCTCTGGCAACGACTTCGTCCACAGTGACAAGGTGAATTTAGGGTTGGTATTCGGTTAGGGTTTTTCTTTTAATTTGGGTAGTTTTAGGGGGTGTTTGGTGTGTAAGTTTGAGTTGAAATTGATAAGTTTAAATAGTAAATTTTGTTGACTTTTCAGAAAAGACAAAAAAATTTTGAGAAAAAGACAAAAACTTTTAGGAAAAAAGACAAAAAAAAGTTTAAACAGGACCGGTTACCAAACAGGGCCTTAGGATTTTTAATAAATCGAGACTTATTAAAATTTTAAACTAAGTAATGTAATTTGAAAATAAAAAATCAAAAAAAAAAATTTTGAAGTACGAAAATAAAATAAGAACAAAAGTACATAGAATTTTTTTAAAAATTTATTTACCTACCTCAAAATATATTTACAAAACTGAAAATGTGAAAAGTATATTTCCAACTAAATATAAATTTTTATCTAAGAGTAAATTTAACTCCCAATACTTAGCTGTAAAAAAAAATTTGGCCCACCCGAGAACGGCTCGAACCGTTGCGAATCACTTGAGAAAAACCAACCACTGAAATCCTGTAACTCACGATGTCGCTCGTTGCTCATCATCACAAAGGTTGCGAGGTTGCGATCTCTCCTCTCCCAAGGACGTCGGCACAGTGATCAGAAAATCGCGACACTGGTACAGGTCATGCTCGCGATTCGTGGAGACGAGAAAGAGAGAGGAGAGGTTTGGTTAAGAGTGAGGGAGTTCGCAAACACTATATAGAGAGAGTGCGTTTGAAAATCCGAGATCTAAGATTTATCAGAAATCTAATGCGAGTATGCTATTTACGTATTGATGTAAACATGCCCTTTTTTTTTTAACGAAATATATGTTATCTGGTCATGCATTTTCCGTTCTTTTTGTGAGATCACAACACTAATAAATGTTATTACATAGTGATCATCAAAATAAAGATATCTAAATCTTTCATTAACTATGCACCAAACTTAATTTCATAAATAGTATAAATTTTCCTTCAAAGAAATAGAATAAATTTAAACTAATTCTTCTTGAAAATATTAATGCACACCTTGAGCCATTTAATGTCCCATCGCATTTGTAGGCCACTTCCAGAAAAAGTCCATGGGTAATACTCTTTGCAATGAGCAGCGTCTAGGTGCAGAGCGCTATTACGTAGGTAGTCCACGTGACGAAACGCATCTATTGGGATATTCTTGTTCCTCAAAAGGTGGTAAACATGTGATCGTTTATTCTCGATTGCCAATAGGACAACGTTCTTTTTTTCAGCGTCCTCATCCTAAATTGCCACTGGAAATTCTTCCAATATCTTCTCTACTATCTCAATCACTCCCATCTTCGCAGCAATTAGTATTGGTGTCTGCCCTTTCCCTCTCTCTAAGTTTGTATGCACTAATATATATATATATATATATATATATACAATGGTAGGAAAACACCTTTACATCAAAACGTAACATTAAATACACTCAAACAAAAACTAATAAAAAAAGACAAAGATATACGTAGTTTAGTTAAATTGTTTGCATCTACATAAGATAAAAAATAAATTCATTAATAACTTTATAATTACACACTCATCAAACTCTGTTATTTTGTATATTTCATTGCTCACTTTTTTCTCAAAAGAAAACATTATTTCTTTATAAAATAATTGCACAAAATGTTCGTTTTTAGAGTCCCGTTTTGAAATATGTACATTTTTAGACAATGTTACATATATGTCTATTTTTTATGAAATATATATTTGTAATACTTATTTTGCCCTTTACCATAATTGACTTCATTTCATTTAATTTACACAGATTCTCATATTTTCCTTTTTTGTTTTTTTGACTTTAAAGATGGTTTATTTGCTCACAAATGAGAACTACCTTTAATAAATGCAAATTGGTTTTTCCCTTTTTTTTTTTTTTTTTTTTTGAATTGATTTTGAAAAATCCAATGAATTCTTATGAAAAAACAAATTTATTTATGTAATTAACTACAAATCGGATGGTTACCCTTTATGCCTCAATCAAATAAATTCAAGAATAATAAAAATGATATTGAATTCTTTACAAAAAAACACTATTATTTTTATAAATTAGTAAAAATAAAATGAAAACTATCTTTACGATAAAGCTTGATTCATTATAAGAAAGATGAATTCTTTATGAAAAAATGAAAAAACTACTTATTTATGAACTCCACTACATTCAAATGGATACTTTGTATTTCTCAACCAAACAAATTGATGAGTAACACACCAAATGGTATTGAATTCTTTACCAAAAAACACTATTATTCATATAAACTAGTTGACATGAAATCAAAACTAACTTTATAAGAAAGAATGATTATGAAAGACGCATTTTTTAATTTAAGATACAAAATTTCTTAATTATAAAGACAATTTTCAAAATAAAACCACAAAAAAAAAAAAAACAAAACAAAACAAAACAAAAAAAACAAAAACAAAACAAAACAAAAAACTGACATTTATAATAGTTTGTAGAATATAAATTTTTAATTTGACTTTCTTTTTGGATATTCCTTTTCGTTATCTAACTTTTTTTTTTAATTAATGTGAAATCTAATTTTAAGAAAACATTCTCATTTTGGATCATTATGAACATTCACATATTTTTCACAACAAATAAAAAAAATGGAAACTTCCTTTTTTTTTTTTTTTTTTTTTTTTTTTTTTTGATATTCGGTCTTCAATTCATACAAATCACCTTTAGTAGTTAATGTAATTCCATGCTTTTTTTTCTTCACTTTTTTTTCCCATAAATTCTTTATATGGTAATTCTTAGTTCTTTAAGAAGGGTAACATTGTCTTATATTTACACTTTCAAACATATATGTAAATAAAAAGAAAAATGGACATATTTCAAAACAACACCTTTAATTTAGATATAGTAAATATTCCTTTTTCTAAAAGCATAAAAGTATTCAAGATATAATATACCAACTCCTTTTTGGAAATAAACAAACAAAAAAAAAGAAAAATGAATGATATAATAACCTGTTAATAATAAATTTATTTTCTTGATAAATACCATTACTTATTAGTATATATAAAACCATGTAAATATTAATATTTACCAGTAAATAAATTTATTTTCTTAACAAATAAATCTTCGTTAAAGAAAGTATTTATGAACCATGTAAATATTACTATTTACTAGTAAATAATAATATTTACAAGTAAATATGATTTTTTTTTTTGTTGCAATAGTTTTTTATTTACTTGTAAATGAACTATTTAATGAAGTAAAATAATAATTTTTTTATTTCATTAATTACAATTGTTACCCTTAATTTGTTTTAAAAAAAAAAAAAAAAAAAAAAACCCAAAACCCTAGATCTAATCTAGATCTAATCCCATGTCACTGCTAGAGAAGGCCTGATGAATTCGGCGACAGAGACAGCCAGCGATCTTGTGGCGGGCGATCGTTGCTTGTCGCTCGGGTGGATTCGACAGGGAGATCGGAGCTTCGGCGCGGTCGCAAAATCGCGATTGCAAGGCCTTAACCAAAAAGCTACTGGAGAATAATCCGTCGCTAGAAAAGAAGATGACCTCGATGAGTTGGAGGAAGCAGGCATGCGCGGGATGGTCAGTAATGCTGAGCATATGCCAATAAGGAAGATCACGATCTGGGTGTCGATTGAGACGGCAGCAACCTGCGACATTTTCCAACTTGGGGAGAGAATGGTCGATGACGTGATTCTCCGGAGAGGGGTGGTAGAGAGAGAGTTAGAGAAGATAGATTAGTGGGGAGAGAAATTTAGGGGTATTTTTGATTTTTTACCTTGCTATTTTATCCTAATTATGCCATTTGGTAGCAATAGTTTTGTTTATGCTATTATTTTAAAAGCTGATATTGTGTTATTCTATTTTGACTAATCTCTCATAGAAAAGCATAAAAATTCTAGAAGTAAAAGATCAAGTTTCATTAATCAGATTAGTTAAATATATGTACCCTATTTTATTTTTATTTTTTCTTACTGAAATTTCTTTACAAAAATTATATGCAGTTTTTCGCTTAATAAAATTTAATTGGAAGGGTTTATATATGTCCCAATAAAAAGACTCAGGGTATCTAAAAATAAAATTTTCAAAAATAACAATTCCCTAAATGAGATCTCTCGACCATGAAAGTAACAAATTGAACCGTCCATTTGTCGTGGCATTTCTTGGAGGTGTGAATCGAGGTCTGTAGGAGAGGAATTGATGAGAAGGAGTTGCTGAGAATCGACATGCGTCTCATTGCAAAGTCAAAATCGTGTATCGACATTGATAGCCCGAACAACAACTAGCGATTTCAGGCACAAATATGGGGAGATATCCGGCGCGGCGGGGGCTAGGCTACAAAATTATGGCCCAACTGCAGCTTGGTTAGGGCTCCGGTGAAATTAAAGCTGGCTTTGAAAATTTTTGTGATTTGCCTAAAATCTGATATGTTTTTTTTTTTTTCTCCCTGTTATTTTGGTAAATTTATGATAACTTTGTAATTTATTATAGTTAATCACCGAATGACCAAAAATTTGATGATTTACTTTATAATCAATCAATGATTAATTATGATTAATCAATAATTAACCATATTAATTATACTATGTGATCAATTACTAGTTGATTATTTAACAAAATTGATTGATCATTTTACAAAAAGAAAAAAAAAGACTTTTAATTAATTTATAAAAAATTCAATCACTTAGAATTAAAATATATATATATATATATATATTAAAACAAAAAGACCATCTAGATATTGATCTCATAAGAAAACTTCTTCCCATGTAAATTTTACTTTATGAGGAATGTAATCGTTTTGAATCTGAGAATTAAAAAAAAAAATTTACTATTTTGTATTAATTAGAACCCATAGTCTATTCTTTCATTGATCAGTACTATATAGGATTGAGCATTAACATTGTCGTGTATGTAAAAGAAGTTTTTCTTTCAGTTGTTAACGTAAGATATGCGAACAATATACTTCGAATCAAATTTTTTTTAAAGTAATTTTGTTTTCTAGTGGCTTCTTTCTGTTTTTTTTTTTTTCCTACGGTTTGCAGCCCTTTGCCGCTTGTTATAGAGGGCTAGAAACATTGTAGTTCCATTGTTTTGTCTTTTAGTGACTTCCCTTTGCTTTTTTTCGATTGAAATTTACATGCTTACATATTTATATATATATTTCAAAAAAAAATCTTTTTTTCTGATATTTTTTAAAAGAATCTTTTTTTCTTCTCAATTGTATTCCTCATCATCACAACTTACTCTAAATGTGCTTTTGTATCAAATTCAAATATGTCCATATACTTACTCTTAAATTCTTAGATCGAATATGTATGTATTATAGTATAGATTTTTTCTTTATATATATATATATATATATATATATATTGTCTTGATTTGTTAAAATCCTTGAAAAATAATCAACAATACGCAAGAATAACCTAATAAACATAATTAAAAAAACAACGGCATGAACCCTCCCTACTAGTAGCTTCAAAAATTAAGAAACACGTTACTTTTTTCCATCAAAAACATGAAACTCGATTTTGAATGCAAGCATCAAGACATTTGCTTAAAACGAAGTCTCTATCTACTCTCTCTGTGCAAAGCTTGCACAAAGTCGGATGGATTTTCCAATGTTCAGTTGCAAGAACAAGAACAAGTCTCTCTGATTTTTCTCCTCTAAACAAGCGTAAACATCAGTTACATAAGCAAGCTCGGGTCCATAAATGTGACAAGCAGATGCTGCTTTATAACTCGGGAGCTGCAAATCCCCTGTAGAAAAATGGAATGGAGACGTAGATTGTTAGCCAGCTTAGCCGCAGCGGGTGCAGGAGGGAATGGGTTTGGGTAAGAGGTCTCGGGTTCAAAACCCAAATGTTTTCATTTCTTCATAAAATAAGTAAGAACCATCGGCCCCACAACCGTTTAATAATAAATTTTAATTTAAAAAAAAAAAAAAAAAAAAAAAAAAAAACTATGCGGTTTTTCAAGCACATGCACTTTCTGAGATGCATAAAACTTTGTCTGTGCACAACCTTGCTAGACTAAAAGAACCAGAATTGAAACACAATACAAAGTAGAAAAAATGCAACCTGGTTATTGTGAATTACAAGTTTTTTACTTTTTTGGTAAGAATTGTTTATTCTAAAGTTACCTGCTGCAATTTCCGATGCGTGTGTGTTGCGACTGAAGTGACGTGTCAACCACCATTTACAGCGCAGCCTCCAATTCTTTCTCGATTTACCCTCTTTAAACATGTCGAGGATCTCATTGAAAGAAACTGAACACTTTTTTCAAGTCCACTTCCATTCCCATTTTGACACCATGACATTCGGTCCTCTTCGTTCTCCAAAAGTTTCAAGAAACATGAAGCAAACTCTCTCCATGTATTGTGGTCTGCATAAGTAGCATCAAGATGCAAAGCTATCATCTCCACTAGAGATTCAGAACTATACTCCCCTGAAAAATATCCCAAAAAAAAAAAAAAAAAAAAAAAAAAAAAGACACAATTAGAAAAATACATTCGCTTTAAGAATACAATCTAGTTCCTCGACAAACAAATGCATAACTTCCATAAGAACAAAAATGGCGTAGACAGTCCATAATAAAATCAATAATATCAACAAAATATTAAAAAAATAATAAAAATAAAAAAAGGAGAAATCTATGTACATATAGTCCCAAATAGACCCTCTAAATCATACATCAGACTGGCAATCACAATAGTTTAGAAGATGTTTTGCAACCAAAAAGAACAGAAAAAGCTGCTTCGGAATTCTTTCTCCATTTTGGAAATGAGTATGCAATCCAAACAAGCCCTTAGTAATAACATAAAGAAGAGCTTAAAAGAATTTAAGTTCACCAAAGATGATTAAACGTAAGAGAAAATCGTGTCACAACAATGTAGTCCCAATTTTCAGAAAGATCAATACCATTTTGATGCATGGTTACAAGCTTTGCCAATGAATGGCTACAAGTAGGATCCTTCTTTAACATATCTTCATAGCAGGTGAAAAGCACGCTATTGTTTCTACCATCAACATGCTCCAAAAGCTTAGCTCTTAATCTGCACATGTAAAGATCCACAATGAACTGATTGACATGAAGGAAAACCTCATTGCTCGCAAAACGCTAGACAGCAATGGTGGCTAGCAGTATTGAACATACATAATTTGAACTAAATATCAACAACTGTCATTCAAAATTATGTGTCAGAGTTAAACCATTATAAGGCACTTATATTAGCTTTTACAAACAGTGTTTATCTCAAAGACTGCTTGCACACTACCAGAAACGAACTGGAACATAACCAGCTTAAATAACATGAACCACATTCCAAGGAAGATTGCAGTGACATCAAATGAGCCAGGAATTTTTTCACTTAAATCAGGATAATCATTTACAAAATCTGAGTAGTGTTAGGGAGACCAACTCATATGACGGTGAGTTATCAACTTCTCATTGATAGATCCAATCGATTGAGGTGGCAATTTTTAACAGATTAGAGTTGGTGTCACTAGCATTTTTGAGTTATCAACTTTTCATTGATAGATCCAATCAATTGATGTGACAATTTTTAATAGAATACAGTTGGTGTCACTAGTATTTTTCCATTCACTAATTATTTTATCAATCTTTCAATATATAGGAGCACTACCGTTAACATTCTTTCAATTTCAAGTCTAAATATAGAAGCTCGCACAAAGTTTTCTTTGGGTAGAGGGAACAGTGAACACAGAAGAAGGGATGACAACGAACAACAATCAGAAGAAGATAGCAAACTCAAGGATAACAAAGTCAAGGAGAGAACCTAAAATATTAAAGTTAAAAATAAAAAAATAAAAAGATTTTAAATATGCCTAAATTCCTAAACTTTATAGAGCATGGCCCTAATCTTAGTTTGAATCTCGAAAATTCTCTTCTCGGTTGTCAATTCTCTTTCAGATTGAATGAGAAAAGACTCCCCTAACCTTAGCCATTCCAGCACCAAAAATAGCAACCACGGCGACATTTTTTACTTTAATTATCCGACCAACCTACAACTTACTGCAAGTATCCTAGCAAGTTAATCATCTGCAAAAAAGTCATATATGCTTTGTAGCGTGCTTTCTAGAATAAACTTATAAAGACAAACTTACTTTCACGAGCAAAAGAAATTCCACCAACATTTTAGTCATTAAAGTGAAAGCATGGAAACAAATATAATACTGGATAGGAAGTGTGGTGTTTGAAATACAGCAAAATTCATGGAGCACTTTTAGGGCCTCGTCATCTTGACCTCCAACCAGCAATAACTGTAACAGAAAGCCACAGAAATTTCATAATAGAGAAGTCGTTACATATTATCGTCATAGAGTTAAAACTAAAGTCGTGATAACATTATGCATACAGGCTTCACAAAACCATAAAAGGAGCAAAAGAGATGAGAACATGTTTGATTATGAATCTCATGATAAAGAAATAATCATATATAACGCACCACTATCTTGGGAGGATATCTATTAACATGCTAACATACGCTTTAAAGGCAAAAACATTGGCACCCCGCTTGGTAGGATTCAAAATAAACAAACAATAACATAATAGTACTTTTTCATTTTCTCAAGAGAAATGGGCACCAGTATCAAAGGAAGTAAGGCTGCCAATACCGGTGGAGTCGAGCAAAGAGCAAGTCTTAGGTACGTGACTGCTTCCTTATAATAGTTGTTAAATATTTCAGTTTGCAAATACAAGAAATCCTCAGAATTCTCAAAGGATCGTGGCAACAGCACAGGCAATAACAATAAATCCAATCCTTCTGAAAACACAAAGAAAAAATTTTCAAAAAAACATCTTACATTCTCGTAAACAAATAAGTCAGATATTGCACCAAAAATGCAGAATCCAAAGAGATAAAAACTTGTTTGTTAAATAATGCAAAAGATCAGCTTCTAGTAGACTTGCAGTTATACATTCTAACAACTCTTCAACATCATCTAATCTTAAAAGTACACAGTAGTTCTGATGATCAACAACGGCGTTATATTGTCATAAAAGTGTTTGACATTCTAACAACTCTTCAACGTCATCTAATCTTAAAAGTACATAGTAGTTCTGATGATCAACAACAGCATTATATTGTCATACAGGTGTTTGTTTAGTCAACAACAACATGTAGTTCTCATCAACAATAGAACGATTAAGAAATCTAAACATCATTAAGAACAAACAAAATGCTATACTCCAGCTTACAAATGTTGCGAAATTTCAGATTTACCAAAGGAAGAGTCACTAATGAGTGATGACCTTTTTTGGGCAGAAATCAATTTTAAAGAATAAATATTAAATATCTTCAAATTATTTATTCATAGACGTGGGCTTGAATGAAACGAGGCGTAGTTCTAATAAAAGAAAAAAAAATAAAAATAAAACTTGCACACAGAAGTCCAATCAATGGTCGAAAAGACAAGAATACTTCTCCTGGAACAAAATAAATAAATAAATGACAAGGAAATTAAATACTCACCAAGAGCAGAGAAATTTGAAGCGTACTGAAACCGATCACCAAAATTAAATATAGACCCTTCATTCCCTGTATCATCAGTAGAATTAGCATAGAATCCTTGGGGCTGAAAGTTTTGTGTAAGCTTTCCCGTCTCTACATTAACTCCCATAGAATTTTCTTCATGTAATCTGTCACCAATCTCCATTGATGATATCCGCTCATTCTTGATAGACGAGTCTGAATTACATGGATAGTATGTAACTGCTTCTTGAGAGTTGGTGTTATCAATTGCTGGGAGAGAAACGGCAACTTGCTCAGAGTCAGTCAACAGCATTTCTTTTGGGACAGTGGAATACCACAACTGGTGGAATGTAAGTCCTATAACCATACACGAGACTGGATCTCTATCAAATTCATTTTCTTGGATGAGGCTGAAAATTACCAAGAAACATAATAAGAAAATTGTTTTCATATGATTTGTTTTCAAGGACGCTAAATTCTGCATATCAAAACGCAAGAGAAAGGAATATAAATCAAAAGGAGAACACCATAGAAGAAAGCGGTTAATCACTTTTTCGACGACTAACATATATACAGGTACATATATATGTATAATATGATACATGTCGAAATTTCTTCAACATCATGGAACTCCTGTCCAGAAGAGGTATGACAATCATACCTTAGAGCAGCCTGATGAGCATCCTCAACATTCCCTTCCGTAAGACAGAAAAGGATGAACTCCAAATGAACCATGAATTTACCCTGCCCAAAAAGAGAAAAAATATTCCATGTATGACTAAAGTAAACTGAAAAAATATTCCATGTATGACTAAAGTAAACTGATTAGAGTGCACATATCGTGATTCGAGCTTCACAAGGATGAATTCATGAATCAATACACTGATCAAGGAGAAACTTATTTTGCACATTCAATTTATAATATTTATTAAGATAGTGAACGAAAGGAAATGGGGAAGAGAGAGACAGACATGGAATAGCTACTAAACAATATGCTAGAGACACCAACAACTTGCACCAACGTTTTTACACAATAGGAATGACGGATTTATGAATCACATAATCTCAAGTACCTTAGGACATTATTGCTTACTTATTTTTTTACTCATCTTTTAATATGTCTCTTCTACTGGAAGACGACAACATGCCACTTAGGGATTACTATGCTTTTGGACAAATTTCTACCGATAGCAATAGGAGAATTAGAATCAAAAAGCCAAAGTTAAAAGTTAAAAGTCAAAAATCCAAGCTTCTCCAACTAATAATAAAAGTGAATTGGTTTTGGTGCAAAGGACTTTTGGTGCTGGGATACAAAACTGGTACAATGACTAAAATGCTATATTGCCATGCGCAAGAAAATCTTATGTTCCTCGAATTGCTTGAGGACTAAATTTGTTTATTAAGCATAACAGCCAATCAAGCATTCCCATGAACGATTAACTGTAAAAATGAGTCAACGACTAAAGGTTAGCATAGTACAAATGCACCATAGTTCCAGATACATACCTCAACTTGTCGTCCTTTTGGCAATCCAATCTTTCTCATCCAAACATCATAAATGTTTTGATTCTAGTTACATTAGAATAATCACCACTTATATGTGTAAGAACCTCCATCAATGCCTAAAAACAATTGTGCAAATCAACCATAGTTACCATAAAAAACATTATAACAACCAAAAAAAAAACACATACAGAGCAAATGTTCCAACAAAAAGAAAAGGAGTGTCTTGGTTCGTTCACAAAAGGACCACCCTACACTGGAACATGTGGCATAAGAAAGAGAGTAATGTGACATTAATTCTATTGATCTACAATAAATAATAACTTCTTGTTGTTTTTATAAAAGTACTATTACATCTATGATAACAAACATGATTTTACACAATTTACTTCTAAATGATACCGGTTCTTTGTGAAGGTCGTAAACCATTACCTAAAAAGAAGCTACATACCGTATACTTGAAGCGGTTGTTGGGCAGTGTCTTGTCTTTGCCAGTCCCTTTCAACAACACGCTAAGCACGCCACTTGCTTCAGACCAGTTTTGCTGCCTCAAGAGCTGGCGCAAAAGGTGGCTCAACCTAGCACGGTTTTTAGCCCTCAAATTCTTGGAACCAAGGGCTAAGGCGTAGGAGGGCTTGGTTAATGACAAAACACTGTGTTTTGTTGAATTACCAACTTGACTGCTGTCGATTGATGTTGTCGACTTTCTCTTGAGGTTGTGTCGTTCAATTGAATTTGCAACAACATTTTCATCTTGTTGGGGCTTTGGACTTTGAACTTGGGTCATCGTTTTCTTTCATTTGCCGCACATGCCTAGTTATGAAGCATAAGGAAATAACCGAAACCTTTATATTTCCTTTGTTCCTACAATCTCAATAATAAACTTGTCATGTGAACAACTTTTTTTTCACCATTGAAGTTAGTGAAACAAAATAGCAAGATACCCAAATTCCGCAGCTAATTTAGACTGACCCAATACAGAACATGAACTCAAAGCTAATTGTAAAATCAAAAGTCAAATCAAAAGTCAAAAAGCAGACATTTTTCAAGTCAGTAATGCGGATCCCAAGTTACAACTAAATATCATAAAGAAAAAGGAGAGGAACTAAGGAAGATAGAAGAAGTACCGGATACGAAGAGGTTTGAGCTCGTCTCAGGCTGTTATCAACGCTGATTCAAGACCTGTTAAGGTCTGGCCGGAATTGAAGAAGAAGAAACCAACAGAAAACAATTTAAAGGCTGCCCTTTTACCCCCTAAATTATCAAACTAATTCATGATACCCCTTTATATATACAAAACCATTCAAGATACCTCTTCCGTCTATTTCTGCTTAAAAAAATTCCCATTCAAGATACAAAACTCCCAATTAAAAGTTAAAAAACAAAACAGAGAATTGAAACCTGTTGTTGGATTCTGGCGAACTCAGTAGGCGACATGCGACTCATCTACTCCTGGGCGATCCTAATCGGCTCCGGATCCATCATGTTCATCGTTAATCTCAATTCCAAAAACAGATTTCTACTTTCTAATTCTTCTTAATCTTCAATTCCCACGTTCTAGTTCGCGCAAATCCGAATTCCAAAATTGGGAAATTCTGAGATTCTGGGGTTCAATTTTTTTTCGGGAATTCTTCAGGTGAGCCCGGGCAGGAATAAGCTTATATAATATAGGAGTATATATGCACATATATGTGTGTGTGTGTGTGTGTGTGTGTGTTTATATATATATATAGGAGATGGAGAATAGTCAGAGTAGGAGAGAGAGAAGGAACAAAATAAGAGTCGGATTCGGAACGAGGAAGATGGAAATCGCGTAGAAAAAGCTTTTAAATTTGGTCTTCTTCTTCTTGTTTGTGTCAATTTTCAAAATAATTTGTGAACTTTTTTTAAGAGGACCTCAAAAAGGAAAGAATCGAATATGCGTCTCTATTTTTCTGATGAAATTACCTTTTGCCCTCTCTGTCAATTTTCGAAAGAGAATTCGATGCATTTAAATTTTTTTAAAGGTCATTTTGCAAATTTTAGAAAGTGAAAAGTTCATTTTACTAAAACACTCTAAACATTTGTGGTTGCTTTTGAAAAAAAAAAAAAAAAAAAAAAGCAACAACAGCCATATGTGGTCCACATCATTATACTAATATACTAAAGGAATGCCCCATTTTCATTGTTCTTTTTACAGTGTTGTACAGTAAAAAAAAAATGTTCGCTTACTTTGCCATCTCTAGCGCTACAGTAGCGTGCAGTTATGCACAGTAATTTTGAAGTGAAAAGACGATTCTGCCCCTTTCTTTCTTCAGCCGGTTGAGATGCCCACATTAAATGGATGGTTTTGCCCTCAATTTATTGTGCAGATGCTTTTGCCTTTGGGGTTTGACTGCCGGTTCCCTTGCTGCACAGTGGATGGATGGTTTTGACTAGGGGTGGAAATTCGTGTCATGTGTTGGATTCGTGTCGTGTTTGAGCCGTGTCGAATTTTTCTTCTCCAACCCGAACACGACCCGTGACACGAAAACGACACGAAATCGCGACACGAACACAACACGAACCCGTAACGGCTTGACATGACACGACACGAACTGGACCCGCGACACGAACTTGACCCGCGACACGAAATTGACCCGCGAAACGAACTAGACCTGCGACACGAAATTGACCCGAAATGGACACGCGACACGAAAATTAACCCAAAATTGACACGAAGTTGACACGAAATTGACCCAAAATGGACACGCATATGAAAATTGACCCGAAATTGACACGAAATAGTGACCCGAAATAGTGACCTGAAATGGACACGAAATTTGACACGAACTTGACCCGAAACTGACCCAAAATTGACACAAAAACTGACACGAAATTGACACGAAAAAGACGGGTCCAACCCGAACACGATCCGTTTTTTTTTCATGTCAAAATTTTCCAACCCGAACACGACCCGCCACCTATTTTTCCCAACCCAAACCCGCGAAATTCGTGTCATTTTCGAGTCGTGTCGTCGTGTCGCGACCCGTATTGCCACCCCTAGTTTTGACCTTGAAACTCTAAATTTCCTTTCTCTTTTTTCTTCCAGTTCCCATTGTACCTCTTGATTATCTCTTTCCATTTTTCATCTTTTGACTCTTTCTCTCTCTACTGCTTTGTCTCTTTCTCTTCTTCTTCTTCAGATTTTTGACCTCTAAACCTTAGATTTTGGTTTATTTTGTTCAGTAAAATATTTTATTATAACAGACCGGATGAGAAAATGAAGAAGGTTAAACATGAATGACACCAGGTCATTCTGCAAACAAAAATTTCCTACTACAAGACTTTTTATATGTATAAATATAAATATATATCTATACAAATATATATAATTCAGACATCTTGATGTAAATTTAAATAAACAAAAAAAAACTAAATTCTCAAAGTTATTGTAAATATATTTTCTTCTTTAATTGACTGCATTTAATGTATATTATTTATTTTCATATTTGTTTTTAACTTTTTCTCCTATTACCGTACAACGCACGGGTATTATACTAGTTATAATATACTAAAGGAGTGTAAACTTTTACTGTTCAGTGAACAGTAATCTACAGTGACTTTTAGGTTTTTTTTTTTTTTTTTTTCATTTTTTTGGTTTTGCTATAGTAATGCACAGTGATCTACAGTAATCTACAGTATCCAAACAGTGAAAATAAACATCTAAATGTCCCTCAAAAGTAAGTAAATAGATCCAAAACATATAAAATGCAGTTAATCCAGCTGTGGAAGAAGCTATTATTGTAAAAATGGTGAATCTACAGTAATCTACAGTATCCAAACAGTGAAATGTACAGTAAATGATGATTTTGCCCTTCAAATTTCCCTGTTTCTTCTCGGATGCATAGTGACTTACCGGTTTAACCCTTGCTACAGTGATCTACAGTGATCTACAGTACCAAACAGTAACTGTACAGTAAAATGATGATTTTTGCCCTTCAATTCTCCTGCTTTTTCCCGGCTGCACAGTTACTTACTGATTTTGCCCTTTTGGCATTGTCCGGTCATTAAAGAGAGAGAGAGAAAGAGAAAGAGAGATAGAGATATAGACAAAAACTGAGGATATTGATCTTGACATGAATTTTTAGTCTCTGTTTGCTTTTTTTTTTTTTTTTGGTTTTGGTTTCTTTATCTGAGAACTCAGAAAGAGATGGAAAGCAATATGTAATATCGTCTTCTTGAGCCACTAAGATATTATATGCCTAGAAAATTCAACTAATATTTCATAAATTAAAAATCTAATAAAGGTGGCGTAAATTAGACTTACAACACCGTGTGAGACCCGACAGTCATGAATGTGTGTTACCGTTTTTACTTTCTTTACTTTTGTTATTTTATTACGACTTTGGGTCCAGAATCTGACCTTTATGTCACCAATATTTTTCTACAGTGATATACAGTGTATATATATATTTTCTTTTTATTTCTGTACTTCAGCTACAGTAATATACTTAAATATATACTAACTTTATTTAAGTGATATACAGTAATTTTTTCTTTTTTCTACAGTGCATTGACTTTTTTGTCATTCATCACTAATATTTTTTTCTTCACTACAGTGTTATACCGATTTTACCCTTTTATTTTTTTGGTCAATTGACAATTTTACCTTTAGGTTTTAGTTACTTTTACTGTTTGATACAGTATTGGGACAACTTTATCCTTCTAAAATTATTAATGTACGATTTTACCCTTCGTTTGTAGTTGTTTTTTTCTTTGATACAGTGTTTCCGGTTTTACCTTTTCTTTTTATTTTCCAAATGACAATTTTGCCCTTGGACTTTATTTACTTTTACAGCTTGCTACAGTGTTGGGATAACTTTATCCTTCTAAAATTATTTATTGATGATTTTACCCTTCCTTTGTAGTTACTTTTTCTAATAGCTATAATAACTGGACATTGTTATCCTTTTAATGTGCATTTTTGATTTTATCCATTGAAAATGTGTTAAAGTGTAATGTTTATATGTATATAATCTAACTGAAATTTATTTGTTTTCTTTTCTTTTCTTTTTGTAAAAAAACAATAAACAAAAAAAATAATATAATCTGTTTTTGATTTTGTTATTTTTCTTTAATCTTTTTTACCCCTTTTTAGTTTTTTTTCCTTTTATTTTTTTTTCTACTTTCTAAGATTAAAATTTTAAAGTTTAATTTTTTTATTCATCTTTTCTTCGTATTTTTTTATTTTATAATTTTTAATGAATTTTGTTTCTACATTTTGATTTTCAAATTTTTTTATTCTCTTTTTTCGATTTGTACTTGGTTTTTTTTGGCTTTTTTATTTGTTGGGTTTTGTTTTTTAAGATGTTATAGTTAATTTTTGTGTTTTGTATATATATAATCTAACTGAAATTTATTTATTTATTTTTTTTTTGTAAAAAATAGTAAATAAAAAATAATAGAATATGTTTTTGGTTTTGTTTTTTCGCCAATCTTTTTTCCCCTGTTGAGTTTTTTCTCCTTTTGTTTTTTTTTTCTATTTTTATTTTTAATTATCATGATCATTTTTATTTCTCTATCTTTATCTCTGCATCACGGGAGAAAAGTTTTTTTATATTATTATTATTAGTTTACATTTTTATGATTGAGAGAGATCAAAAAAAAAAATTAAAGATAAAAAAGATGGAGGAAAATATAAGTATGGTCTGCTTTCTTTTGTTTTGTTTTTTATTTTTATAAGTTATTTCTAGCCTTTTCCCCCCCTAGATTTACATGTTTTGGTTTTCGCTTTTTGATTTATGTTAATTTGTTTTTCTGGCTTACGGTGATGATCGTTTGGAGTGGGAATGCAAAGAAAACTATTGAAGTCCTTTTTTTTTTTTAATATTTTTCAAAACTTATTGTAATTATATTATTTATCATAACCAACTGTCATTATTAAATATTATTTAATTTTCTTATTTATTTTCCTCTCCTATGCAACATACTGGCATTAAACTCGTTTAATATACTAAAAGGATGTTAGGGTTTCACTATGACTTTAACAGTAATATACAATATATTTTGATTTTTTTTTTCAATTTCCGTGCTTCAACTACGGTAATGTACAGTAACTTTGCTACATTAATGTACAGTAACTTTTACTTTTTTCTACAATGTATTGACTTTTTTGCCCTTTATCACTAATTATTTTTTTTATTCGCTACAGTGTTATGCCGGTTTTACCCTTTATTTTTTTTTATCAATTGGCAATTTTTCCCTTGAGTTTTAATTACTTTTACTGTTTCATACAGTGTTGGGACAACTTTGTCCTTCTAAAATTATTAATGGATGATTTTGCCCTTCGTTTGTAGTTGCTTTTTTCCTTTGAAACAGTGTTAATCAGGTTTTACCCTTTCTTTTTTTTTTTTTTTCAATTGGCAATTTTGCCCTCGGGCATTAGTTACTTTTACAGCTTGCTACAGTGTTGGGATAACACTGTCCTTCTAAAATTATTTATGGATGATTTTACCCTTCCTTTGTAGTTACTTTTTCTGATAGCTACAATAACTGGACATTGTTACCCTTTTAATGTGCATTTTTGATTTTATCCATTAAAGATGTGTTAAAGTGCAATGTTTGTATGTATATAATCTAACTGAAATTTATTTATTTATTTATTTATTTTATTTTTTTGTAAAAAACAATAAACAAAAAAATAATATAATCTGTTTTTGATTTTGCTGTTTTTCTTTAATCTTTTTTCCCCTTTTTATTTTTTTTTTCCTTTTATTTTTTTCCTGTTTTTTTTTAATGCTTTCTAAGATTTAAATTTTAAAGTTTAGTTTTTTTATTCATCTTTTTTTCGTAATTTTGTTATTTTATAATTTTTAATGATTTTTGTTTCCACATTTCTGATTTCAAATTTTTTGTTATTATCTTTTTTCGATTTGTGCTTGGTTTTTTTGGCTTTTTCATTTGTTGGGTTTTGTTTTTTTTAGATGTTTTAGTTAATTTTTGTGTTTTGCATGTATATAATTTGACTGAAATTTATTTATTTATTTATTTATTTTGTAAAAAACAGTAAATAAAAAAATAATAGAATCTGTTTTTGGTTTTGTTGTTTTTCTCCTATCTTTTTTTCCTCTGTGAGTTTTTTTCTCCTTTTATTTTTTTTTCTATTTTTATTTTTAATTATCTTGATCATTTTTATTTCTCTTATTTATCTCTGCATCACCAGAGAAAAGTTTTTTTATATTATTATTATTATTATTAGTTTACATTTTTATGATTGAGAGAGATCCTGAAAAAAAAAAAATTAAAGACAAAAAAGATGGAGCAAAATATAGGTATGGTCTGCTTTCTTTTGTTTTGTTTTTTATTTTTATAAGTTATTTCTTGTTTTTTTTTCCTAGATTTATATATTTTGTTTTTCGTTTTTTGATTTATGCTAATTTGTTTTTCTAGCTTACAGTGATGATGGTTTGGAATGAGAATGCAAAGAGAACTATTGAAGACCCTTTTTTATATATTTTTGGAAACTTATTGTGATTATATTATTTATCATAACCAGTTGTCATTATAAAATGTTATTTAATTTTCTTATTTATTTATCTATTTATTTTCCTCTCCTGTGCAAACGCACGGGCATTAAACTAGTTTATAAACTATATTTGAAGAAAGAAAGAAAAAAAAAGCTCTGCTATTCATGTTGATTACTAATACTTTTAATTTATTTGACCACAACAGTACTAGAAAAGTACAGGATTTTACGATTGTTTTAAATAGTCATGACCTGAAAAGATAACATGACGGTTAAAACACCGCCATAAAATCTTTCATGGTAAGTATAAGGATTTCACGATGGTTTTTTAACTGTCATTTAATAGACACGTTGCATTTTCAATGATTTTTGAAAAACATCATTGTTGAAAGTTTCTTTTTATGACGGTTTTTTAAAAACCATAGTACAATATCCGTCGTATTTTTTTTCTTCATATTTTTGTAGCAGTGCAGGGTAATTTTTGAGTCTATAATTTATTCTCAAATTGAAGTAACAACTAAAAAACAATCTATTATCTTCTTGTAGTTGTGTTTGAATTAAACAAATCTTATTTAGTCATTCTTCACTTGCTAATAAATTAATTGTCCCAAACATTCAACATATATCAAATCCAATGATAAGAAAACAATTAATCAATTAAGATTACATTAATCATTAAAGGACCAAGTACAGACTAATAACACCAAAATTTTAACTAGGAAAATACCAAAAATATTTATGATGAAAGAATCTCATGATTTAATTATTTTAGGAAAAAGAACAATAAACATTCAAGACTACATTAGGGGTTTAACTCAATTAAAAAAAAAAAAAAAAAAACTACATCGTCAAATAGAATTTCATCATCTACAATAGTACAAGAAAATTAGAAAGACATAATTAAATTAAAAGCGGCAAAACAAATAGAACCAAAAATAAAGAAGATCTGACTTGGTTGTCTTCTCTTGAATCCTAGTTGTCTCCTCCTCTCACCGGTAGTCGTCTTTCCTCCCCCTTTCCATGATTGCTCTTTTCTCTATTTACAATGGACAAAGTCGGGAATTATTTTTAGGGGCATGAAATAAACTAAATTGATATTACGAAAATCTTAAGATTCGTTTATCTGTTTGTCTCTTTGATTTTGATTTTGATTTTGATTTGTATTGATATAAACTTAGTTTAAACGAGGGTTTGCGTAAACTTTTAAAGTTTAGAGTCCAAGAAATTGTTAATTCATCTAACAATATCATGTTTTATTTTTCTATTTGAAATTTTAAGTTTTCAATATGAAACTCAAAAATAAAAACTTGGGTTATTATTGTAACTTTTTATTAAAAAATTTTTTTCCTTCTAGTTTCCAATTGAGAAAACTTGTGTTATTGTGAAAAGTATGTTCATCTTTTTCCTTAATTTACTTATTTTTCTATAAACTCCAATTAATCACCAATGAAATAAAAATGTTAGCTAAATAAAATTATGAAATAAAAATAAATAACAATAAAATAGGAATTATGCTAATATATATACACAATTATGCTCATTAGAATATATCATAAAAAATGCTAGAATAAATTGTCATTTTAATTTTACAAAACTTACAGAATAAACTCATGATATTTATAACTTTATTGCTCAAAAATTGAAGACCAACACAGTTAGGTGATATTTTGTTTATGGAAATAGAAAATAAACCTATTGTAAAGCGTCCCCTATGAAACTTGTACTTATTGATGAGTAACAAAAGCTGGAATCAGTTCCTTTCATTGCCTCAGTCATTTGGCTGCTTATATTTTCAGATTTCCAATCAGCCTAGTAACCAGGCCTTGAAATTTCGAGGCTTATTTTGACATCTCCTAGAAGCATTGCCATCGCTCGGGACATTGACGGTCGTGCTGTTGGCGACGTTTGAGTGCATAAAAGAGCTACTCCGATGACTCTTCTTACTTGTTCCTCGTTGAATTCTGATAATTCCGATTCCACTAATTCAATTGTACGATTTTGTTCATGTAAGTTCCAAGCCTAGGAAGTAAGAAAAGGTAAATTAGATCAAGGACACTAAAGAAAGGTAAATAAATAAATAAATAATTTTTTTTTGGGGGGGGGGGGGGGGGGGGGGGGGTGTTTGTTAAAGTATTCAATCGGAAAATTTCCCAAAACTATTTTATATAGTTTGTTTCCTGTTATTGATAATTAGTAGTTTTTATTATTCGTTAGTTTACTTTCCTTTTCTTGATATTTTATTCCCTATAAATATGGTTAAGTATTCTTTGTAATTTGTAAAACAGAATTAAATAAAAAATATTATTCTCGTCATTTTTCAAGTATGTTACGTAAAATTAAATCATGATATCGAGTAAATAGGTAAAAATGTGAAAAGAAAAATACAAAGTATTCACTGAGTTGTACTAAAATTTTTAACTAATCAAAACCGTTTTCCTTGTGTATATAAACTATTGGGGGAAAAAAAATTTGTCTGGTTCAATTTTAAAAAATACAAAAAATATCCTCAGTCTACATTAAAGCATTCTCTTAATCATCCTTATTAGAAGAGAGTGAAACTGAAAAGTTTTTATCTCCTCTCTGAGAATGGCCCAAAAGCAATGAAGTCCAGAATCCCAAGCAATCAGGGAGCCCAGCGCTGCCTAAGCGATCGAAGACCGCATAAAAATGTACTCAACCGACAGCCTCAATGCTTCCAACCTCAACTGGTTAAAGGTTGAGGCATTCTTGGCACCTCTTTTTAATTTCTTTAAAATTTTAAATTTTTGTTAGTTTTGAAATTTAGTTATTTATTTAATTAGTAAATCAAGTTTAACTAATGCTTAAGAACATATTATTGTGGGTATTTTTGTTAATTTTGAAAATTTACGGGTTGCTTTTCTTTTTTTTTTTTTTTTAATCTTTAAGAAAATACAAGGATTTCTACATTTTTTTTTTTTTTTGGTTATTCTTAGTTTTTGTAGCATTATTATGAAACTCGTGGAATATTTTCTGGATAAGAAATATTCTTTGAAACTCATATATAATTCTTCATATATACCCTTTCAAGAACATAGATATTTTCTTCTTTCAAGCTAGGGTTTGAATTTCTCCTGCCACTGATAAGCTCTAGAGCCAAGATCCCGAAGGCAAACACGTTTGTTTTTTCAGTAAGGTGTCCACGCATGGCATACTCTAGTGCAAGATATCCTCTACAAAGAAATCGATAAAACAAAAAATGCTAAGAGCAAATAAAGAAAGAAATGATAGTGTACTTATCAGTAATAAAAGAAAAAGTATAGAAAAAGAACAAAATTGCAATAAAAGATTGGACCTAGATGAAAATGAAACTAATTAAGGTGATCAAGTAGAAAAGTATTACATCGTTCCAGCAACACGGGTGCTTATGTGTGTTTTTGTGTCGTCATAGAGCTTGGCCAAACCAAAATCCGATATTTTAGGGTTGAGATTAGAGTCGAGTAAAATGTTGCTAGCTTTCACATCTCTGTGCATAATTCGAAGTCGTGACTCCTCATGAAGATAAGCTACACCTCTTGCCACTCCCAAGCAAATGTCGAAACGTGTTGACCAATCCAGCTTCAAGCTACTATTTTCTTCTCATGCCAAAAATAAGACATGTAAAAATATAGGTATAGAGATGTAATTAACTGTACAGGTAAAAATTATGTTGTTTTTATGTACCAAACAGTTCTTGATCAAGACTCTTGTTTTCGAGATACTCGTAAACAAGAAGTCGTTAATCTCCGTCAAGACAACATCCATGAAATTTCACCAAGTTACGGTGTTGCACCGCGGATATAGTAGCAATTTCGTTCAGGAATTGGTCCCTTCCTTGATGGGATGCTTTTGGAAGTTGCTTCACAGCAATAACTCTTCCATCATTCAGTGTTCCCTAATTGATACATATATCATTAGACATTTCTAATTGAGATTTGATTTTCACTTTCATAATCATATACACAATTTTGTCAATCACTCCATTAAGTTAACATGGCTATTGTAAGAAACCAATAATATAAATGCCTAGAATTTATATATTTCTTTTCTTCTAACAAGAGGACAAAATTTATTACAAATTATAAGAGAGTAGAAAATTAACCTCGTTTGGATCTCCGTTTTAAAATAATTCGGGACTTACCTTGTAGACCGGTCCAAATCCCCCTTCTCCTAACTTATTAGCAGAACTAAAGTCATTTGTAGCAATCCTTAGCTCAGCATAACTGAAAGTGATAGGCTGGATATCCATCCCTAAAAGTTCTGCCAGCCAAACATAATTTATCTTGGTTATACAATAATAATTTGTTTTCTCAGCAATAAACCTAGTTTTCTTCTTTTTCTTTTACTCTTGTAAGAATCAAATCGTTCATCTTTCTAAAGAGTTATTTGGAATATTGAAATTACTATACACAAAGGTACAAGTTGCACGCATTTAAAAAATAAAAATAAAAACTGTTAACAAATGAATGCTAATTGTAAGTTTTTTTTTTAATTATAATTTTCTTCTCTAGCTAACTCAATTAATGAAAACCCTAATCCTCATGGTGAATTTAAATGAATTTATCAATTCATCTTTCACTTGTTTGTTTAATTGTATCATAAATATGTCAACTAAATTATTATATCCCATATATAAATACATTTAAATATGGCTTTTTTTGTACCATACACCATGAATTTATCACACAATTGCAATTTGCACCTTAAACTTTTACCCTTAACTTATAAATTTGTAATGATTTACCCTTATTGATTACAATGTTTTTTTTTTTTTTTATAATGCAAATTGACACTTAAATTACATGTAGGTTGTTAATTAAGAGTATAAAGGTCATTTTAGTTAATGTTAACCCAAATTTTTGTTTATAACAAAATTAACTGAAAGTTTTCTACTTTGATAATATTTAATTAAAAATTTTAACCCAAATAAATTTGGGTTAAAATAGATAAAAATGATCATTCATGTCAGTAATTAATAATTTATGTACAAATCACATATCAACTTCCTTCAAAAGACTAACATTGTTGTCAATGAGGGATAAATTGCAACAAATTTCTAAGTTCAAGGTTGCAAGTTACAAAAATCAAAAGTTCAGAGTACAAATTTGTAAGTTTAGGGTAACTGGTGCAAAAACAGCCTTAAAATATTTAATAAGTAGTTTAAAATTTCTGAAACACCATTAGAAGCAATAGCTACCTTCATTTTCATTGCTTTAGGCTTCTTTCTTCTTTTAATGATAGAAAACCACAAAAACAGAGAACAAGCTGAAAAGCCCTAAACCAGTTGCAATTCCCACGGTGCGACGACTCCTATTCTTTTTATTGGTTGGAGGTTTGTTACTAACTGTGGGTAGGAAATCTGGACCAAAATATCATAGATCTGTTACGTACACTGAACTTGTAGTGTTAAAAAAAAAAAAAAAAAAAAAGGACATAAATTGTATAATTAGAAGGAAAAAAAAGTAGTACTTAAAGCACATAAAAAGAAGTAACTCGAAGATGTATCATACAGCTCAATTTCAGAGATTGGATGATAAAAAATCAATCAAAGTTGCTATTGAAATTTTAGAATATTCAGTAGTGAATTTGGATCGCGTGGTAGTCGTAACTTAAGATAGTACTTGAACCATGTAAAAAGAAGTTTCTAAGATGTATCATACAACTCAATTTCAGTTATTGAAAAAGAAAAACAAGTCGGTCTAGTGAAATTTTCGAATGTTCGGTATACTGACTGAAATTTGGATCGCACGGTATACTCGTAAGTTTATAGCACGCTCTTATCCGGGGTAGCACTGATGGTTGAAATAATAGGTCCATAAGTACCACGATTAGGGATGCAACAAGTTCCCTTTCCAGCCCAAAAGAGATTAATTTCAAGATAGTTTTGAGAAACAGTAGCCTTAAACTCCTTTTGCACTGCCTGAAAAGAGACTCCCCCAGCCTCCTTTCGAATATCGAAATCCTTTATAACGAGCTCACCCACCCTGGCATACAAATAAAATTTTGAAAGAAATTAGAGTTCTAAGAACAAATATCCATTTAGGTGGTTACATTTCTTATGATTTATGGTCAAGGCCAAATTAGTACAAAAAAATTCGTCTCAACAAAGTAATAATAATAATAATAAACTGCTATTTGGGTTCTGGAAATTATTATAGGATTTGGAGCAATGGAATTTTTGGGGGGAAATAAAATCTTCAAAGAAAAAAGAAAAATGAAAAGGCATATTACTACAAAAGTATCTCAGTTTGAAAGAAAATCTTTGGGTTCATATCCTTGGGAAACAAACGGGAAATTAACAATGTGATATTTTTGGAGAAAATTACCTAAATAACCATTATTTTTTTAACTATTGACTAATATAACACAAACTCCTTCATCTTGACCAACATGACACAAACTTTAGTTTATTTTAGTTTAATTTTATGTAATATTATTCTAACATTACTTTTTTGTATCATGTTGGTGTAATTGTCTTTAAATTTGTATTATTCAGATACTTACCCCTATCTTTTAGTTTAGGCTTTTTTCTTTTTTTTTTTTTTTTTTTGTCAATTTGATATCGTCGTGTTTGGAAACTCTCATTGAGGTATATTGTTCTCTGAGAAAAATATCATTGCATTAAATCTTTTGAGCATTCAAACACTATAGCATATCTTCAAAACCTATTATAAAAAAATAGCAGGTCTAACAATTTATGAAAAATTATAGCATATTTTTAATTTATGGGAAGTAGAATTCCTTCTTTTTTTCCCCCTAGGAACGTTTGTCTTCTTCACAGTCGGTGATTGCGGAAGTTCCGACGACCTTGCGAAGTGCCGATAATCAGTGTAGAAGTTCAGCGACCTTGTGATGCAACAATGGTGACTGTAGATCATCGAAGTCCTCAGGCAAGCTAGATTGATGGCATCGTGGTTAGATCGCGATGTCCAACAATGAGATGAGATCACGAAGGATCTCTGATCACGATGGAGAAACAAAGGTCGCAATCTCCGTCGCCGATGACTTGGGGTTTGCGAGCTCGATCCTGATCTCCAGATGGTGCGCGCTTCTCTGATCTTCGATGATATGGTGGTGGTGGCGGTTTCGAAAGCTTCACAAACGATCTCCATTGTCAGTGACTTGACTTTCCCGAGCTCGATTGCAGACTCCAAAGCATGCACATTTCTTGGATTTCCGACGATATGGGGATGGCGGCGGCTCATCGAAGCTTCGTTACTCATTCTTTGGCAATATGACTATGGTGGCAGCGGTGGCAGCGGCGGCAGTGGCGATAATTGGGATTTGACTGAATTGGGGCTAAATTTGGGATCCTTTTGGGGTAATATTTGTAATTTAATCAAATTTTGTAAATAAGTAAAAGTTTGTTTTAAAAATGAAATATTGTTTAAAAAAAATAATTTAATTAGTTAATGGAATTTTCATATTTTGATATAATTACTAATACTTATCTGGTAAATATTTAGATTTAATATTTATGCAAAAAGTATAAAATGCAAGATAAATAAAGGATTTACATGTAAATACCATTATTTATTAGTAAATATGTGTATTTACCAAACAAATTAAGATTCAAAACAATACATATTGCACTAAAAATAACATAAATATTTTATAATTTATGAAATATTGTAAATAAGTAAAGATTATTTTAATTAAATATTATTTGAAAATATTTTACTTATTTAATTGAAATTAATATATTTACATGTAATTACCGATATTTACCTAAATATTTAGGTTTAATTTTTATATGGAAAGTGCAACATACAAGACAAATAAAAGATTTACATGGAAATACCATTATTTCTTAGTAAATATTGGATTTACTGATAATTACGTAAAATTAAAAGGAATTTTGTTTAATGTTATAAAAATATTTACTTGTTAATAACTATATTTATCTAGAAAATAGACAAAAAAAAAAAATACAAATATTTACAAATAATCTTGTATTTACTGAATTAAAACGTCAAAATATCTAGAATAATTATAAAACAATAATTACAAAATATTAAGTGGGTGGGACAGTTTGAAACCATAGTTTCATTTATCAAATCGTAGCTGTCTGCTTATCATGGCAGATTCAAACTACACTATCTATTTAAAGTGCGGTTTTGACCTAAACCCATCATTTGTGGGTTGAGCAGTGTGGTGTGTGTGATTTAAGCAGTTTGCAATTACTTTTGTGCACCTATATGTTGTCAGCCCATGATTTTTTCCAACAGAAAGGGGGTTGGGGATTGGAAATATTAGGAAGAAAATTTTGGCTCTGGTGAAAAATTGTTATGCAGATCATTCTCTGTGGAGCAAGTACTTTTCTTGGGCTATGGTCATTTGAAGTAACTGTAGGGGTATAATTAACAGAAAAATGGCTATATTTACATCCGTAATATTAATAAATACTCTCAGTTAATAAATATTTCTTAATATTATCATAATAAATCTATCTATTTATAGATATTTTATTTACATAATACTAGATTTAACCCTCTCATACACCCACTTCTATTTTAGTTTTAATATGTTTTTATTAAAAATTAATTTAACAAATCTAAATAAGAAAAAATATATACTTTTTTCATTCTCAAAAAGCAAACATAAAATATCTCTCTAAAAAAAAAAGGAAACAATAAAAATACTTTTGTGGCAACATCACTTCCAACAAAATGATAATCCTTAAAAACACATAATGCTAATGAATCAAAAAATTAAAATTCATATTTCAATAGTTGTGGGCTCTTCAAAGACATGTTTTCATTTATTTTTATTTCACTTGAATCCTCTATTAAAAATTTCATGTAGTTATAAAGATTTCCTAAAAAAAAAAAAATTAATAATAAATGAACAATTCAAGATTTATAAAATGAAATTAACGTTAATCAAATTTGTTGGAAATTTGTTGGTTTCTTTAAAAAATATATTTCCATTATAGTTAATGTGGTGTATTTTTTAAAAATTATTTTATGTAAAAATAATATCTCTATATATAAGTATGTGGGGATAGGAGCATTCTTAATGGATTGTAAAGTAATTTTATTGTAGGATAAAAATATAATAAAAGTCTTAATGATTTAGTGGGGCTATTTATCAATAATATGGGTGCAAATAAAATCTCCCTGAATATAAATGGTTTATTTTTTTTATGGTCTCTAAATAGAGATTTTCTTTAAGTTTTTGTTATGTTGTTGGGATAGAAACATAGGAATTACTATATAAACAAGGAGAGGTCATAGTAAATATTTCCATCTGAAAGTAATGATTAGAAGACATAATTTAATTTAGGTTTAACTTTATGAATGCCCTCTCAACTATATACTATATTTCATTTTGTTGTCTGAATTATCAAAAATTGTTCATTATGTTACCTGAAATTTACAAAACAAGTCAAAGATCCCCCTCCATCCACTTCCGTCTGTTAACCCTAACGATCATGCTTAAGTGGCAGGTCATTCTTAAGGTATTATAATGAAATTTTAAAATCAAACTGAACTAGTAAATAATGGGAATGTTTGGGGTAAAATCTTTTTTATATATCATACCGATAAAATTCATTTTTTAACTGTCCAGATGTAATCAAATGATTGAGATGTTTTTTGTGCATGATATGTACCTTGCCTCATAGTAATATAGATTAAGAAATTAAACAAATAATTTTTTTAAAAGAAGAAATTAAAAAAAAAAAAAACCTAACCTTCATCTAGGGATGGTTTGTTGCTGGGGTTGGGGGTGGCTCATCATTGTCGAAATCTGGGGGGGGGGGGGGGGGGGGGGGTACGAGGGGGTCGTCTTCGTCGAAACAAAAGCCTGGTTTAGTGGGGATCTGTCTGTCGGGGGGGGGGGGGAGTGGAGGGGGCTCGCGGGTGGGTCATTGGGAGGGCTTGGATCATTATGTGGGGGCGGGGGGGGGGGAGGTGGGGTGGATCTGGTTGCCGAGGGTCGGGGGGGTGGGGGGACTCGCTGGTGGGTCATGGTCGCCGGATTTTTTTTTCTTCTTTTAGTATATAATAGTTATAATGTAAGGTACATTATAACTATCATACAAAGTAATATCTAAACCATTAAAATTCATCGAACGGTCTATTAAATGAGCTCTACCAGTAAAGTCTCTAAATGAGACTCTACCACAACCTTACCATTTAATAATATTTATAGAATTAAAAATAAGCTTAGCTTTTAAAGACTTTTCAAGTCAGAAACAACACTACTACAAATACGGGATTTCACGACGGTACTTCGACGACCGTTTTTTAAAAAACCGTCGTGGAAAAGAGTAAAAAACACGGAGCGGAAAAAAGTTTACGAAAACCGTCGTGGAAAATTAAAATTCCACGACGGTTTTTTAAAACGGTCGTGGAAACAGGAGTTTTCCACGACCGTTTAACCTAACGGTCGTGGAAACTAGGTTTCCTAAGATACCACGACGGTCTCGATAGGTGACCGTCGTGATTTCCTTCATACCACGACGGTTTTTTTTTAAAAACCGTCGTGGTATGTTCTAAAATTTTGACAAATGTTTCTTTTTTACCCGTTACACGACGGTTAAAAAACCGTCGTGGAATCTTAAAAGATTCCACGACTCTGGATTCCACGACGGTTAGAAAACCGTCGTGTAAGTGATACCACGACGGTTAAAACCCGTCGTGGAATCTACTATTTGTACTAGTGCAAATTGAAAAGTCCCTGCGAAATTTTTTTTTAAAAGAAATGTAAAGCTGTCAAAAATTAAAAAAATCCTAAAGGTTCTACTTGCTGAACTTAGGAAGTTCGTCTAAGAGAGTAGAGGTCATCGGGGAGGGTAGTTCCCGTCGGCTGCTGTGATGGAGGGTTCAACGGAGAGGATGGGTCTTGTCATTGTGGATCTGGGTCGTACAAATGAGACGCCGCCATCGGCGTGAAATGGATCTTGTCAACGCGATCTGAACATCGCGTCGCTGTAGTAGGGGTCTGTTGTCGAAGCCCTCCTCTTGAAAGCCATCAATTTAGGTTTGTGATTTTTATTTTTAATGGCATAAAGGAAGACAAGGGAATTGCTTTGTGTTGTTATAAGCTATGAAACGTCTGGGAGTAATTTCCTTGATGTGGTTTGGCTCTTCTTCTTGAGCTTTTTCAATAATACGTGCTTAAAAAAAAAAAAAAAAAGGAGAGAGATAGAGATCGAGGGATATGAATCAATAAGGAGGAGAAGAAGGGTAAGACGTTTTGAGAGGATTTTTTAAAAATGGTTTTTTTTTTTTTGGATAAACTTGAGAGAGAAGATAACTCATATAAGAAAATTCAAGCACATCTCAATTATGTTGGCATCTAGTTAAAAAACACATCCTTTACTAAACTTCCACCTCAATATTATTAAAAAAATCTGTTTAAAAAAATATATTTAATTAATGTTCTTAGTTAATAATTAAGGTTTATTTTAAAATATCATGCTCCATCAGCACTTCCGTTAACTCTATAGACGGAAATAAACAGAGGGGGTCTTTGACTTGTTTTGTATATTTTAAAGGATATATAAAAAGAACGGTTTTGATAATTTAGAAGACAAAGTTTAAATAGAGTTCATAGTTAAAGGGTTATTCATAAAATTAATCAATTAATGTATGTACTTTCTATTTTTATTCTACTGGTACTTCCTTTTTGGCTGAGTTGGGGTGTTGGTGGATCTGAGAATCTGAGTTATTTTTTTAAACATTTTTCTGGGCACATTTTGTTTTTTCAAATGATTAAAACATTTTCCAAAACTATTTAACGATATTTTTGTCTTTCTTTCACTTTTTTCTTGAAAGGTGCATAACGCATAAAATTTAAACATATTTTAACAGAGAGAGAAATAAAGAAAAAAAAAAATGATAGGCCTATAACTCACCTGCAGCCTCGTCTTGATCTTGCCCTGCTTTAATCTCATAGTTGAAGCTTGAAGAAGTAATTTCCAGAATATTCTTCCCACGATCCGACAAAAAGTTGGGTGGAACATTAGAAACTGCAAGTTCTTCGCATCCTAGAGTTTGGTTGGGATTCCCATCGGGGTTGTCATAGAACTTGTAGGAACTAGTTTGTTTTACCAACTCATCCATCACTCGTTTAGCCCACATGTGAAGCATTTTCTTTCTTTGGATTCTCTTTATCCTCCAAGCACCTTCATTTTTTATCGAAAAAAAAAAAGAGATAAATTTATAACTATTTGTGTTCCATCGAACTACTATATTTTATCTTTTATTTCGAGAAATGTCACGATCATTTCCCATATTTTTAATCACATAATAGAAATTAAAATCCTTCTTTTTATTTTCCAAATTTGAAAGTTTGGAAAGAATATTTTAATCACGAGATTGACTATATGGATAAAATCCAAGGTATTATGAGATTGCTAAATTGATTTTTTGGCATTTCAGATTTTATCATAGGGGTGGGGTTTTTTTTTTTTTTTTTTTGAATGTAATAATAATAATAATAATAATAATAGAAGACTGTAGTATTCATGAAAACAAATGGTAAATGATAATGTTTCAAATATTCTCATCTATGACTTCTGAATTTTAATATCATTCTCACTTTATCTTCTGAACTTTATTAGTTTCGATTTCATGATATTATATATAGTTTGAAAAGATTGAAATAAAAATTACTGATTTAAAATTTTTTGAAAAACTATAATTCTAATGGTGCAATTATGTGATTATTTTTTCCATTTATTTTCAACAAAAATCCTAATACAATAAGCTTAGTAAGTCTAATTCTCCTTTTAACTATATTAAACTAAAATGCTGATAAAGGACTTGTAACGACCCGCCTAGCACAGGCCGTTACCATACATACATACATACATATCGTATTTATATATTTAGCTTAAACAGCGGAAATTTTTTTTTTTATAGTGTATATGCACATAAAACATAGACGTAAGCATATCAGACATTAAATAACGTTGTTCGGGTATAAAATTAAACCCATAATATAATTACATAGTCTTATCAAAACGCGTGGCGGTTTTATTCCCACGTTTCACAGTCCGCCAGTCCATGCCCTCCATCTTGCATCAAGGGTTGCTGCCAAGCTGCTTACCTGCAGCATAGACGTAAGACAGTGAGCTTTCGCTCAGCAAGTACAACTATTTATACCGCGATTTAACAAAACATACTCTACAAATCCTAACTAACATCCCCTAACATAATATAACTTATCTTAACATATGCATGAGCCATTTATGCTTCATTATGTTTTCTTATTCCTTTATAACTTACTTTCTTAACTTATCTTAGCTTATCTTATGGGCCCCATAACGTAAGTGTCCGTACCGGGCGCGCAACTATGAATTGGTTGGGGCGGCCAGTTCATTTCCAACTCAATCCATAGTCCAACCCGACCTAACGCGGGTCGGTACGACACATGCAAGCTTACTTGCCATCTTAACTTTCATTGTCTCATACTTATTTGGTGAACATGCATCGTGATGTTTCACACAATTAAATAGCAGTTTTATTTCATAATCTTATCATAACTTACATCTATCATAGCATACTTACATAACATGCATCTATAGCATTTCATAATTTCATAACATTTTTCATGACATTTTCTAAACCCTAGCATACAATCATAACATATAGCTTTTTATAACACATACCATACCATAGCATTATTCATGGCATTTTCTAACACATAACATATACTTTTCATAACACTTAACATGTAGCATTTTAGTACACATAGCATTTTACACACATACTTAGGCAAGTATACACAACAAGCCTATGCTGTAGGCGGAGTTGTACTTACCTTGTTTGGGTTGGTTGTGTCCGATGCCGAGTTGAATCCCGTTAGGACACTGCTGTGTACCAAATTCTGTGATAAAATAAAAGTAAGGGTTAGAAATGTTGGTAGTATAACCAACACTCTTATATAACCTTAGTTATATGCCCTTACTTAATTTTACGTTATCCTACTTGGTTACATTAAGTAACCCTAGGGTTAAATCTACCCTAATCGGATTGTTTTTAACTTTAGGTTTCAAAATCCTATTTTTCGGTTAAAACCTTATATAAATTCTTTTGTTTAACTTTAAAACTGGAAATCATAAAATAAGGTTGGTAAAATTATTGGCTGTTGGAAACTGCCTTTGGAACAGCTTCACAACACCAATTATCAGTGTAAGTACAAAATTACTCTTTTTCTGCATTGTTTTTTAGAAATCCTGTACAGGAATTCCCTATTTCCTGTACAGTTTTTGAAACCCATTTCTATTTAAAAATCTAAACCGATTTTAGAAAAATTTTTCTTCACAAAAGTTTTAGAGATCGAACAACCCTACAACTTTCATGTTTTGAGTAAAACCCAGTTCAAACGTTTACCTAGTTATATGCCCTGTGGAATCAATCCTGGCCGTGCATGATTCCTGGGCACGGTCAGGCTCGGGTTTTGATAAAAACCGAGGCCATTGGAGCCTCATTTTGCAAATCTGTCCACGTTGCCTTCTAGGAAAAACCCTAATCTACAACTTTCATGTTTTGAGTTTTTCCATATTCGGCCTCTAAAGGCCTCAAAATCAACTTTTCTGAAACTGACCAATTTCTACCCGAAATGGCAGTTTTCGGTTTCGATTTTGTTTTACGTCCTATTACGTTCACCCTACCTCAAACCGACCACAGCGGGAGCCTAAGTCATTCATGCAGCATACTTCTAACGTTCAATTTCAACATGCACATCAAATTTTAGCATCATACATCAACATATAAAACCCTAGTCATTTAAACAAACATCTAACATGCAATTTGAAACTACTAAACATAAAACCCTAACTAAATCAAGCACATACTCTAAATTCCTAACTAAGGCAGTAAATTAAGGTGAGCTTATGCTCATTACAACCCATGCTTAAATACATTTAAATTTCTCTAAATGAAATTTAAATGAAAGCTTAGGGATCCAAGGGATTATACCTCACTTTGGGTCAAGAGTTTAGCTTGGCCTTTCCCCCTTTTGTTCCTCCTCCAAAAGCCGGCCTTCCTAGGTCAGTTGGCTCCCAAAATTCCCAGCTTCCTTGCCCTAAATTCCAGTCACCAACCTGCTAAAAATCCGGCCACACTAGCCCCAAAAATCCGGTCTCCACAAGCTTATCCTTCCTTCCTTTGTTGCTCCCCTACAACCGGCCTCCTTGGCCAAATTTGGGCACCAAAATTCTTGGAGCTCTTGATTGATGTTCAAGGTAGAAAACCGAACACTCAAAAACCCTAATTTCCCTTAGATCCAAAATTTTTTTCCTTTCTTCCCCCTTGGTTCCCACAACCGGCCTTGGCTAGGGAAATTGGTGCAAAATTTTTTTTTCACACTTTTGCTTGCTCTCCAACAAGAAACTGACCATACACTCTCTCTTTTCCCTTGATCTTGGCTTGAATTTCTTCCTTTCCTTCTCTCTCAAGTTCGGTTTTGGTTAGAAGAAAATTTGGCAAAGTTTGGTTGCTTTTCTCTAATTAATTTTTGGTTTTGGGTCACCTATTTATAGGAGGAGAACAACTCTTGCTAATTGCCAAATAGTCCTCCAAATTTTTGGAATTTGCCCTTGCCCCCCATGAGTTGGCCGGCCACCTTGCACCCTAGAAGACTCCATGATTTCTTTCCAACTTTTATTAATTGATTAATGATGTAATTAATCAAAAGTATGGTGAGGTAAGCATACTTTAGGGGTGTTTGGCTCTTTCTCCTATTGTACAGTCATTCCTAAATTAACACAGGTATTTCCAATACTGGATTCACTTATATACAGTATTGGCGTATTGAACTGCAGTCCAAAATTCATCTGTGTAAAACGAACTGTATAAAAATTTTCTCATAACTTAAAACCACTTGGCCCAAGATATCCTAATTAATGTGCTTGATTTTCTATGGTGGTTTTTGAATCTTAAACATGTCATTTTATTCATAAAAATGGCTCTATACCGTATAATTTCTATACTGTGGATTATTTTACCGTACAGTCTTTCTTTGACTTTTTGAGGTCAATCTTTGGCTTTTTCGTCACCATTGAATTCTCGTCAACCGTTGACTTCCTTGCCAAGATTTGACTTCCGTGGTCAACAGTTGACTTTTTGGTCAATCGTCGACGTTTTTGGTCAAACTTTGACCAACATAAAAATTTTGGCGATTTTACTCATTTTTACCTAAAAGGTCCTTTGCTTGACTAAGCAATCATTTTCGAGTCTTATAAAGCTATAAAAACTCACAAAACATAATAAAAACCCTTAACCGGGCTTTTTCATAAATATCTTTGTATTTCGTACAATTTCTTAAAACAAAGAAATCGTAATGTTACAGAAAAACTTGGTATTACAGGACTAAAGTGGGGTTAAACTCAAAATTCAAGAAAAAAATGAGAGTTTTTAAAGTTCAGAAAATAAAACTGGGAGTGATCCTTAAGTTTAGGACATAGATGAGATTAACATCAATAATTTTTCATAAAAATACATTACAGATTAATGTAGTTATCTCAATAACAAATACCCTCATTACTAGTTTGAATTTCAGTAACGCTTTAAATAATAATAATAATAATAAACCCCTCAAATGTTAGCATATTAATATGTTCATGAATTGTCAAACAAATCATGACAACAAATTTAATGGAATGTACTAACCAATTCCGAGGATAATTAACAATGCCTTCATCATAACGTTGAAAAATAGGACAAATGTGTCATAATTAGGAGGAAAGAAACGATCTTCACTCTTCTGACCCCTCAATTTTGTTGACGCCTACAAAAGAAACTACCAGATGTAACCCGCTCCAACCCATAATCATACATGCACTTATATGTATATATACAGATCTCAGAAAAACATATATTATACGTCCTCAAAATATATACAAATTGCGCAGAAACATTTATTTTTGTCCAAGGTTAGTAATGCTTGCCTTGTGATTCAGTGGTCTTTTGGCTATTCTCTTCACCAGTTGTCTTTTCTTGATCTTCTTTTCCCCTGGCTGGAAGGAGAAAAATACAGATAATTTAGCCTAACTGCATAATTAATTAATAGGCTTGGTTAGAAACGGGCAACTATAGACTATCAAGAACCATTTGCTAGTCATTAATATTATTTTCAAACTTACTATTTTTCTATGCAACAATAATTCAAAATTATATCACGATTTGGATGTGTTAAGTCTCTCTGATATTTGTTACCTTCTCTCTATTTACTTAAAAAAAAAAAAAAAAAAAAAAACGTACCTGGACGTGTGGAACTCATGTCAATATACGGTTCTTTTGTAACACCGTTTGATTTTGATGTATCTTGAATTCCTGCAATGCAAAGCCTTTCTAATTTAAATAACTTAAAAACACCTTTATTTCATCAACTTTGGTAATCAATTTTTTAAAAAATTTCTCTCTCTCTCTCTCTCTCTCTCTTTTTTTTTTTTTTTTTTTTTTTTTTTTTTTAAATTCTTGAGTCTATATTCAAGGAATGTTCTAGGGTTATTTACATGGATGTCCAAATTGGAGATGTTGATTTGAAAAATATCCATTTTTTTCGTTTATTTACATGAATGTCTAAATTGATACTTATAAAGACCACATTACGCTTCAATTAAGAATTGAAAATGAACAAATAAAGAATTAGTTAGAAAAGGAAAGAAAAACCTCTAAAAAAAAAAAAGAGAGTCTATTGAGCATATCTTTATAAAAGGAAAAAATAAGGACCATTTTACTTAATTTAATACAAAGAAAAAATAATCACATATAAGTTGTATGATAGAGTAATGCAAAAAAAAAAAAAAAAAAAAAAAAAAAAAAAAAAAAATCTATAAATAATTGATCATTATGATAAAGTTCATAACAGTATGTAAAAAGATTGAGCTTGTAAAGAATTAAAAAACACTTTAAAATCTAAAAACAATATCATAACACTAGAATAATTATCATTAAGGAAAAAAAATGCTACATTAAAAAAAAAAAAACATCATAATGATATAGTAATCGTCATAAAGAAATAAGCAATTTCAAATCATATTTAAACCTTAGAAACTAACTATTAAATAATACCAAAAAAAATTATTATAATAACGTTATAATTATCATAAAAAACTTAAATCATATTAAAAAAATAAGTTTTTAGAAACAAAAAATTGTACTTAAGAAATATATTTATAAAAAACTTAAACATACCAACAAGCAATCATTATAATATCCTAGCAAAAAAAAAAAAAAAAAAAAGCAATATATCATTATAATAAAGAATTGGTCATTAATATATATATATATATATATATAACAATGATAAAAAAAAAATGACACGATCCTCAGATTCCATAGTAAATATAAGTTGTACCATTATTTATAAAACAATCATTATAGTAAAGAATTTTTCCTTAAGATAAAGTTACAAACAATATGTAGTAAACATAAAGAAATAGAAAAAACTAGGTAAAGGTTGTGTACATAAGCTATATATATATATATTAAGAATTAAGCATAAAAATAAACTAAAACTTGCCCACATTTCATTATGATAGAGAAGTATGATTTCTTATAGAAAAGAAAAACGTGGACTGCTCTATAAAGCTCATTTTTGACGTGTTAACATATATCATAAAGCAAACAAATATTCATTCACCGCAAAAGTGAGAAGAAGAATAAAATAATCACTTTAAATAAAATAAGTGATTGTTATTGAAATACCCGGAATGCAAAACACAAAAAGTGAAAGATGTAGAAATGAGTATCACATAAAAAAAATAAAAAAAAAAAGATACAAATGAGATTATTATTTAAGAATAAATTCAAAATTCAAAAAATAAGGTGGGAAACAAAATTGAGTTTATTAAAGGCAATTCAACAAAATTTTCATCATTAAAGTAAAAAAAAAATAATAATAAAATAAAAGAATTTGTATAAAAATAAAATGATGTCAATTATAATAAAAGGGTAAAATAGGTATTGTAGACAATTATTCTTAAAAAATAGACATATACGTAATATTGTTAAAAAATGAACAATGAGAATTTAAAAATAGATTTTTTTGTGTAATTATTTCAATATTCTACCTAATTATTGTTCATGAACAATTCAACAACGGCTAATGATCATCCCATAATGAAGGCATTTTTGGCAAGGCTTTTCAATCCTAGTTATAAGGAATTTTAGTATTTCTACCATGTTCTAAGCTCCTTTTCTGTTGAGGATTCTCTTCATCTGGCATTCCATGATCTTTCTTATTTCCTCCCACAATTCTGAATTGAATAGCTGCAAATAATAATAAAAATAACAAAAAATAAAGTTATTCTATTAAACTTCAACCAAGAATAATCAAACAGTGCTGGATATGAAATGATAATATATAGGCAATAACAACTTGTATATATATATATATACTATACATACATATATTTAATTCACTCACATAAGACTTGAAAAAGATTGAAAGCATTAAAAAGAAGTTCATGCATGTCTTATAGTTCTCTGGGACTTTAAGAACTGTGCTTCCCCTTCTTGCTTGCTCTTTTTATATATGTATCAAATTCAAGAGTTTCCTCGTTAAGCTCATCCACAACTACACCTGAACAATATAGTATATTGTAAAAACCAAATTTTTAATCCAGTTACTAGAAGAATAATAAATCAAGAGGACATTTTATTAATGATTTATAAAATAAAGTAGTCATACAGTGGTAGATGATACGGTCAAAAGAGGCCAAGGCGAGAGCTGCTTTGAAAATGCATTGGGTCTGCTAAGCTAGAATGTGAAGTGAAGATAAACCATCCTCATTTATAGCGTCAGCAAGGTTGGGGTGGCAATGCATTATGCTCATTGCCAAACCTACAAATAGTGATACATTAGTATCACCGGTGATGATGCCATAGTGACAAAAGTAAAGGACAGTGGTTATACAGGAAATCATATTAAATAACATATTTTATAAATATCTTTGAAATTTATAATATATTTTTTAAAGATTATAAATTATAGCATATACATTTCTAGTAAATCCTTAGATTTCAATGAATTTTTTATAAAATTTCATATTCGCGGTTAATTTTTAACAACAAAGTTTTGTGCATATATAGTTTCATGTTAGAAAGAGAAAGGATGAAGGATGATGGGTTTTTTTAGTATAATTATATATCACAAATTTAATTATGCAATTTATTTCTATGTTTAAGATTTTATACTAAAATTTGTTGTTACTCTCTCTAAAAATGTTATTTTTCTTTTTCTCCCCATTATATTTATCTTTCTTGCATCCGTCATAAGTTTGATTGATTATATTCGAATATTAAGCTCGCTTTGAATAATGAGATTGTGTGATTGACATGTATGAATCTGTAGACACAAGATCCCTTCATGTTTCACCTATGTTCTAGTAGATTCCAAAAGTGTTGTTGGGTGAAAAACTTAGGATATCATCGATTCCCCCTTTTTTTTATATAGCAGAAAAAAAAAAAAAAAAGTGTAATTGCAAGTACTTTTTGAACTAAAACTTACATATTCGCCAGAAATCGCAGCATGGAGGACGGTATCCCCATCATATCTTCTCACAAGGTAATCCTCTTTGTCTAAAGACTAGAGATAAAGGAAAGCCTCTCGCTTCCATGAAGGGCAGCAAAGAAGAGGGAGTCTCGCCTTTGAGGTTTCGGAAGGTAATGAGGCCTCTATTCTTCGAATCATAATCTCGCAAACTCTCTAGTCCCCAATGCAGCCGCTATGTGGAGAGCTGTGTTCCCTTTGGCATTTGCAAGCTCCAATGTATCCTCTTGACCTTCACCAATTTCAATGCCAATTTCCGTCTGGCCAAGAGAAACCGCGCGGTGTGCAGCCGTAGGCTGTCTCCGAGTTTGGTGATCTTCGCCTTTTGGACCTTAGGGGCTCTTGTTGTAGATCTTTCAGAACCTCATCCCACTGGCTTTCATGCTCGCTGGCAAACAAGTTATCTATTTTCATTTGTAAAGACATACTTAGCTTGATATATATATATATATATATATATCTATCTATCTTTTAATGAAACAACATGAGCTAAGATTTTGGTTTGTTCTCTCAAGACTGAAAAATCTTCGTTTAAATACCATATACAAGTCTCACTTCTTATCATGATACTAGAGTATAACATATTTAATTGCCACTATGTTTTTCTTAGAAGAAAGAAAGACATAATTGCACAAAATCTCTTCCAACGATTAAAAGAAAGAATACCTCTGTCCTACTCCTCCTATTTTTCTTCCTATCCTTTCAAGTCATTCTTTTATTCTCCTTCATCTGTAAATATCACATTGCTCAAAAAACAAAATATAGTACTAATTAGAAGACTTTTCTTTTCTCAAATTAATTCTTGCTGTGTACACCATTAACCAGAAGACTACCAACGCAGCACGCAGCCAACAACAACAATATAAACAGCAATAATAAAGATATAATTTATGATAGGAGCTATACTTTTATCAATTGATTATAGGTATAAATGTCTTAATTTTTAGGTTAATTTTTCAATAGTGTAATCTATTACTATAAACATTTTTTACGTATTACGTTGTATTTTTTTTTCTGAATATGAAACAGTAATAAATTAGACTTAATAAATTAGACCGTTAAAACGCAAGTTGAATGTATCATTAGTTTTTGAAATAAACTAGTGATAAAGTTTAACTTTGTCCATTTTTTATGTGGTTGTGTATCCAAAGACTGTTGGACAACATAAGCATCAAGTAGGGTACCCATCTACAGAATTAATGGCCCATAATACGCTTATCACCTTTTTTAGATTCCATTAAAACATATGCTTAAAGCTTTCGGATTACTTTATTCCTTTTCCAATTGTTATTAATGTTTCGGTACATGTAAAATATGACAAGATAGATAGCTTTGCTGGATCCAAAATTATTAAATTGCCAGGGAGAATAAACCTCATATAAGTACACGGTTGGTGCATAGATTGGAGTTGATTTTTTGGATTGGAGTTATTGACTTTTTAAAATTCGTTAAAATTTTTATTGACTTTTCAGAAAAAAGAAAACAAAACATAGAAAAAAATGAGTCAAGTTTTTGGAGTTGGAATTATTGGTCAAAACACTCCATAAAATAATTACTTGCTAATTAACCCCTGAATGGAAGTAATTGCTTCCCTTTCAAATGTAAACAGTTTAAAGGATTTCCCAAATCAAGCACTAGTGTACCATGGGTGACTAAAAAGAATATTGGGGCTCATGTGATTCAATCAATTGTTGAAGAATTACCCGCATAATTGACAACAAATCAGATACTTTGAAACCTAATCATCGTATGATATGATCTTTTATTTTTTTACTATGAAAATTGTTTTCAATCATAAAATTAATTTTTTTTACATTCTGATTATTGAGTGTTAACTTTAAAAATTTATAACGTGCAACACAAAACACAAAACGCTTCTGTAATATCCAAATTATTTTTTAAGGATGCTTGTGAATTAACTATAGAACCTCACTAAAATTCCTTATGGAAATAAAAGTTTAGGCTATAATTTTAACCTCAAATTATGAAAGTTTTTGATGATATCACAATTAAAATTTTATGTCACAAAAATAAGGTTGCAATATTATAATGGAATATTAAAGTATAATGTGACCTACTATTGTTTAACATGTTAAGATTAAGGGTCCGTTTGGTGAATGAGTTTGAGTTGGAAATTTTAAGTTCTAATAGTAAATTTGTGTTGACTTTTCAGAAAAAACAAAAATTTTTCAGAAAAGATAAAAAAATTTTTGGAAAAAAAAAAACAAAAATTGAGATGAAATATTTTAGTTTGAAATGGTTTCCAAACGAAACCTAAGAATATGATCTAATAATATGACAATTTAATTCGTCACAGAGTGTAAAGTTACAATATTTTTATGAAAAATTAATATAAGTAACTTTCTGTAATACCAAGTTTTTCTGTAACATTACGATTTCTTCTGTTTTAAGAAATTGGTACGAACTATAAAGGTATTTATGGGAAAAAGCCCGGTTAAGGTTTTTATTATGTTTTGTGAATTTTATGACTTTATAAGACTCAAAAATGATTGCTTAGTCAAGCAAATGACCTTTTAGGTAAAAAAGAGTAAAATCGCCAAAATTTTTATGTTGGTCAAAGTTGACCAAAAACGCCGACGGTTGACCAAAAAGTCAACTATTGACCACGGGAGTCAAATCTTGGCAATGAAGTCAACGGTTGACGAGAAAGTCAATGGTGGATGAAAAACAGAGATTGACCCCAAAAGTCAAATAAAACTGCTGTAATTAAAATAATCCGCAGTATAGAAATTGTACTGCATTAGAGCCGTTTTTATGAATAAAATGATATGTTTAGGATTCAAAACCACCATAGAAAATCAAGCACATTAATTAGGATATCTTGGGCCAAGTGTTTCAAGTTATGAGAAAATTTTATACAGTTCGTTTTTACACAGATGAATTTTGGACTATAGTTCATATACCAATACTGTGTATAAGTGAATCCAGTATTGAAAATACCGGTGTTAATTTAAAAATGGACTGTACAATAAGAAAAGAGCCAAACACACCTAAATGAAGCTTGCATCATCCAACTTTAACTTAATGATCATTAGTTAATTAAGTAAAAAAGTTGGAAAGTAATGGGTGGTCCTAGCCATGAATGGCCCGGCCACATACCCCCCCCCCCCCCCCACTGTGTGATTCATTGCTTTTCAAGGGTCAAATTGCAATTTACAAGAGTTGATTTTCACCTATAATAGGTGACTCCAAAATTCAAAATAATTAGAAAACCCAAGCTAGATTATGCCAAAATTTCCACTCACCAAAACCGGATTTGAGGAAGAAGGAAGGAAGAAATCTTAGCCAAAATCAAGAGCAAAGCTAGAGTGTAGGGGTCGGTTTTGTATTGGAGAGCAAGCAAAAGTTTGAAAAAAAATTTGGGAACCCATTTGGTAGCCAAGGCCGGTTGTGGGAACCAAGGGAAGAGTAGAGAAAAAAAATTGAATCCAAGGGGGATTTAGGGTTTTGAGAGTTTGATTTTCCACTTAGATTATCACCCAAGAATTCAAGAGAGTTTGGTGCCCAAATTTGGCCAAAGGGCCGGTTATAGGGGAAGGAAGGAACAAGGGAGAACCAAGCTAAGTGTGGCCGGATTTTTGAGCAATTTGGTGACCCGGACTTCAAGGCAAGGGAGGCTGAAAATTTTGGACCCTATTAGCCAGGAAGGCTGGCTATTGGTGAAGGAAAAAGAGGAAAGCAAAGCCCAAGCCAAATCTTGGATCTAAAGTGAGGTATAATCCCTTGAACCTCTAATTTTTTTCACTTAAATTTCATTGGGACGGTTGAGGTAGGGTTGTACGTAATAGGACGTAAAACAAATTTGAAACCGAAAAACTGCCATTCGGGTAGAAGAAATTGGCTAGTATCGGGAAAGAAAAGCAGTTTGAGGCCTTTAGAGCCGAATTTGGAAAACTCAAAACATGAAAGTTGAAGAGCGAAGGGTTTTTTTAGGGGGAAATGTGAACGGTTTTGCAAAATGAGGCTCCAATGGCCTCGGTTTTCAAAACCCGAGCCTGACGTGTCCAGGACCCATGCACAGCAGGGATTGATTCAACAAGGGATTTGAAATTTAAAGGCCGAACTGGGTTTACCCCAACACGCCGTTGTAGGATTTTTTGATAGCTAAAACTTTCGTGAAGAAACTTTTTCAAAATCGGCTTTGATTTTTAAATGGAATTGGATTTCAAAAATGTACAGGAAATGGGAAAATTCTGTACATAATTTCTGGAAACAATACAGAAAAATGGTAATTTTTCACATGTACTGATAAATTGACAATGTGAGCTGTTCCAAAGGCAGTTTCCCAATAGGCAATATTTTTTACCCAATCTTATTTTATGATTTCCAGTTTTTTAAAGTTAAAAAAAGATTTAACAAAGAATTTTACATAAGGGTTTTACAAGAAATAGGATTTTGGAAACCTAAGTTAAAACAATCCGGTTATGATAGATTTAAACACCTAGGGTTTACTCAATGTAACCAAGTAGGATAACTAAAATTAAGTAAAGGGTATATAATTAAAGTATATAAGAGTGTGGTTATACTACCAAACATTTATAACCCTTACTTTTATTTGATAACAGAGTATAGAGGCCGTGCTGGCGGAATCAAGCTAGGACATCGGACACAGTGAACATAAACAAGGTTAAGTACAACTCCGCCTACATCATAGGCTTTGTTGTGTATACTTGCCTAAGTATGATGAAAATGTTATGTGACGTAAATGTTACATGCTAAGTGATAGAAAATGCTATTGATCCTTATGTTAAGTGCTATAATAGGTTAAGAAATGTCATGGAAGATGCTATGAATTATGAAATGCTATGTTATTTGTTATGGTATACCATGTGCTATAAAAGGGTTAAATGCTATATATGTTATAAAGTATGCTATGTTATGTGTTATAAATATGCTGCTATGTAGTATGTTATGTTATGTGCTATTATATTATGTTATGAAATATGTTAGATTATGTTATGATAAAATAGATTCATGATTTTACTTATGTGCAAAATCACGAAGCATGTCACCAATTATAAGAATAAGACAAGTATGAGAACAATGCAAGTTATGATGGCAAGCGAGCTTGCCCGTGTCGTACCGACCCGTTGTTAAGTCGGGTTAGGTATGGTTTGAGTTGGAAATGGACTGGCCGCCCCAACCCACTCCATAGTGCGCGCCCGGTACGGACACTTATGTTATGGGGTCCATAGTAAAGATAAGTTAAGAACGATGTGATGAAGAAATAAGAAAGCATAATGAAGCATCAAATGGTCCATGCATATGCTATGATCAGTTTATGACATGCCATGATAAGTTAGGATATGCTATGATAAGTTATGATATGCTATGAAATGTTATGTTACGATATGTTATGATATTTAGGATCTGTTGTGTTTGTGATGTCGCAGTAATTAGTAGTTGTACTGCTGAGCGAAAGCTCACTGTCTTATGTCTATGCTGTAGGTAAACAACCTACTGGAAGCCTGTGATACCAGATGGTAGAGCGTGGCGGGGCGAGCCGAGTGTGAAATGGGGAACTATGCCGCTACGCGTTGTTATTTTTATTTATGTTTATTTATTACCAAACAAACCTCTACTTAGTATCGTTTATATTGTACATATGCTCTTGTGTGTGTGTCGCACTATATAAAAAAAAAAAAAAAATTCCGCTGTTTCGTTAAGTTTGAAAGTACGAAAACATGCATGTATGTACGGTAACGGCCTGTGCTAGGCGGGTCGTTACAGAGTTGGTATCAGAGCGGTTCCCTGCGATCAAATTTCACAGTCAGTCTGTCATCGCCACCATCATTGTAAGTTAAAAATTTATTTTCATATAATAATCTTTATTATGCGAATATGGGATGATAGATACACGATTATGGACCCTACACAAGTAGCTGAGGACCGATGCTCGATTACATCTTTCTACGAGTCCCAGCCCTTGCTGTTCGACGGCACGAGACAGACAGTGTCGCTATCTGTATGGCTGTACGACACGGAGTTGATTTTTCGCACCAGCCACATTGTGGAGCGTCTACAGGTCTCCTTAGCTAGTCGATGTTTAGTTGCGGACGCCCGCTTGTGGTGGATGACACACGGAGAGAGGGCGTTGCCAGACCGCACTTGGGCGCATTTTCGTGCCCTAGTGATCGCGCATTATGGTCCGATACCTGAGGAAGGAGCAGGTGAGCCGTACCGTGATCCCGAGATCTATTGGGATATGCAGCACCGGTGATATCAGAGTTTTGTAGCTGATTGGCGTGCGTATCCACAGGATCCATGGGACACTATTGCAGGAGATTTCAGGAGGCGATGTTGCCTCACATTCCACAGGACATACCCAGCCCGGGAATGTAGGCACTGGTGATACTCCGCAATGGATTACCACCTCCTCAGCTCCGACAGTACGTCGCAGAACCTATGCTTGGTATGACTGTCGGGGATATGATAGCTGACATTGTAGAGGCCAAGATGGTTGCCCACTCTATGCAGGCCGAGGATGTTGGGGGATCATCAGGCACCAGTGGACGACGTTGGATTAGGGGAGCCAAAATATGAGGCAGGCCCGATATTCTCGGAGGACCCGATTCCTGCCGTCCTGGTACAGAAGATACCTGCTCAGGAGGCCGGAGTTGAGGCCGAGGCCGACGGCCCGGATGCGGCCGATGACATAGATGCTCCTGAGGATCAGCCGGAGGATCCTCCAATCATCGATACATCCAGCGATGACGAGGACGATGATATGGAGCCAGCGCTCGAGCCAGGAGATTGGGTTGAGGATGTGGATGATCTAGACGACGATCCCGAGGAGATATTATTCGACGATGACGATTGGGATGTGGATTCGATGCTTCGTCAGTAGCCAATCGAGATTATAGTTTAGACTAGAATCGATCATGTATATTCTTTTGACCATAGAACTGATTGTACTAAGCTTATTATGTTTGACGATAGGCTTGTAGTTATGTACGATGGGAAGTGTTAGACACTCCATCATAGTTTTGACCTTAGATGTATGAATATATGTACAGTATGATGAAATCAATATGTAATTACAGTATGGTAAATTATGATGTACATAGTTATGTAGGAGATAGTAAGAATGATGTACTTTTGAAAGTGTACAAAAAGACCGTGCGAACACGTGATATATGACAAGAATATGTTATGCTATGAAAGCCACGTGTGATTATAAAAGTTATGTTATGATAAGTATGATAATATAATATGATAATTATGCATAAAGAAAATGATATTAATAGTATGATAATATCTTTTCTTTTGGGTTAATAGGATTTAGAAGATGGTACGCCCGCGCAGAACGATGCCCGTTAATCTGCCTGAGCCGGATCTGGCAACCGTTGTAGTGAATTTGCAACGGCAGTTGTTGGAACAGCAGCGAGAAACTGATAGACTTCATAAACAGATAGCCCGATTCAAACAGATACTTCAAGATATGTAGTCACGCCTCAAGAAAACCCACCTCTGACTAGGAAAGATTCCTTACATAAGCGCTTCAGGCGAATGAAGGCGCCTGAGTTTGAAGGACCCGCAAACTCAATAGAGGCCGATAATGGTTGTTATATCCAAGTAATTTTGGATTTCATGGGACTGACAGAACAGGAGAAGGTTCTGTGTTCTTCCTTGTACTTAAAAAGGATGCTCAGCATTGGTGGATGACTGTGCAAATGGTAGAAACGTGACAACCATGAGCTGACAAGATTTCATGATCGAGTTTAGAGCAATGTACTACAATCAGTAAATTATTATAGCTCAGCAGAATGAGTTCAATAGTTTAGACAAAGTCGATGACAGTAATGGAGGCTGTCAAGAAATTTGAACAATTAGCCCGGTTATGCCCGGAACTTGTACCAAATGAGACCGAAAGGTAAGAAAGATGATGAAGATGTTTCGGACTGATATTGCCAAAAGTTAGTACTGGCAGTAACCCTCCTACTTGGGTGTCCGATTGTATCGGTCAGGCAATAAAAGCTGAGTACCAGATTAACCAAGATAAGGAGGCAAGAATTCAATTCATTCTTAAGGTTAAGAAGGAAAATAAGGACGCGGCGAAGCAGTTGCAGCCTCGACAGAATCTGAAGATGCATTCGAAAGGCCAAACCAGTAATTCGCTCAAAAATTCAAACAATTAGGAAAGAACAAGAAGAGAAAGAATGTTACAAGTCAAGGCCAACAGGGGAATTACCCTCAAAAAAACCAATCGAGGTAGTGGGGGTAATAATAATAATAGCAATAAGTTATCCGGTGTGCGCCCAGTGTGGAAAAAGACACATAGGAGTGTGTAAATTTGGATGAACATTTGCTACTTTGTGACAAGGAAGGCCACTATGCAAGAAATGTACCCTGAAGAACCAAATCCAAACCCCCAGTTTTCAAATAGAGATTCGATCATCAATTACTTGCAGTTCAAGCAAAAATCGAAGGCCTTTCGATCACACTAGAAAGACTGGAGGCTCCGCCACAGACCTGGAATTATGTCTACACAAAAAGGACGTTGAAGTTGGAACTTCATCGGTGGCAACATAATCCTAAGAATGGAGTTCTTAGGAAAAGACAACGCTAAGATGGATTGTCGAAAGCGTCGTGTTACATCTAGTCCGCTAGGTTAAGAAGGAGCGCTCATTTCTACGGACAGTCTTGGAGCTCAGCAACCAGCTAGTTTCGGCAATGAAGGCTTGGAAAATGTTAGCTAATGACTACCAATGATATTTGGCTAACATGGTGGACAAGGATCGGAAAGTGAAGTTTGACGCCAGTTGATGTCCTCATTATCAAGGAATATTGGATATCTTTCCGAGGACTTACTAGGATTTTCGAGAAACGAAAAAGTTCTTTCAAGATCGAGTTGTTGCTTGGAACGGCACCCATAACAAAAGTGCCTTATCATATGGCACCCACTGAGCTTAGGAAGCTTCAAGTGCAGTTACAAGAACTGCTTGGCAAATAATTCATCTGTAAGAGTCACTCTCCGTGGGGAGCGCTTGTTAGTTTGTAAAGGAGAATGATGGATCTTTACGCATGTATATCGACTATCGGAGCTGAACAAGATTACGATCAAGAACAAGTATCCCTTCCGATGGTAGACGATCTTTTGGATCAGCTCAGGGGAGTAGAGGTATTTTCGAAAGTCACCACGGCCAGGTTATCAGCTCAAGATCAAGAAGTCAGATATCTCCAACGGCTTCCGAACATCATGTGAGCACTACGAGTTTTTGGTTATGCCGCTTGAATTGACCTACGCCCTAGCCTTTTTTATGGACTTTATGAATCGAGTGCTCAAGGAATATCGGGATAAGTTCGTTATCGTCTTTATTGACGATATATTGATTTATTCAAGTGTCCAAGGAAGAACATGAACATCACCTTAGGTTGGTGATGGAAGACAAAATCAACTGTATGCCAAGATCACTAGATGTGAATTTTGGCTGGAAAAGGTGCATTTTTTTGGGTTATGTGATGCTAAAGGAAGGATTTCCATAGACTCGGCAAAAGTGGAAGCGGTCAGTTCATGGCCGGTACCTAAGAACGTTACGGAGATAAGGAGAATTCTTAGATTAGCTGGATATTATCGGCGACTCGTCGAAAGATTTTCCAAGATTACCGCACCACTTACAAGCCCTTACTCGAAAAGGGAAGAAGTTCGAATGTGTAACGACCCCTAGCACAGGTCGTTACCATACTTGCATACATATGGGCCTTTTGTAATAACTTAATTACATGAAAAACAACAGAATTTTTTTATTTTATTTTTATATACTGTGCTAACTCGCACATACTGTAACTAAAAGATGAATATACAAATATCAAATCACATACTTAGAAAGAACAAAACGCGTAGCGGCATCTTTTCCCATTTCACAGTTCGCCCTGCCATGCTCCTCCATCTTGTATCAGCACTGCTTGCAGGTTACTTACTTACAGCATAGACGTAAGACAGTGAGTGTAATGACCCAAATTTTCATTAAGCATATGATTTCTTTTGTTAAGAATCACAGCTATGCTATTGTATGTCTATGTGTTTTATATGATAAGTTTTGGATGATGGTCCAGTTAAATTATACTGTTATCAGTTGAAAACAGTATATGAATATCTATGTTAGTATGAAAATGAACTGCATTCAGAAAATAAGCCAAGCAAAGCTGATTTAATGATGACACCTCTGATAACAAGTGTCATTGCCATGATGGTCACCTTACAGGGACCAAAATGCAAATATTTTATGTTTAGGGGTCAATTTTGCAAATTTAAGAAAGTTCATGATTTTGAAGTTTTTAAAGTCAAGGAAGTCTTTTAAGGAGGATTTAGCATTAAATTGAGTTTAGAAGGCTTAATTAGTTGGCCAATCTATGAGGACTAAAGTGCAAATATTTTTGCCTTTAGGGGCTAAAGTGCAATTTTGGGAAAAATTGTGGACCTATCAGCAATTAGTAAATTTGTGGACAAGGGATCTAGTTTTGTGGAACATTATGCAGATTAGAAGAAATTAAGTGTCATTAAAAGTTCACAAATCATACCCTAAGTTTAGCAACTAAGCACGTAGATTTGCTTGGTTAATTTTGTGCTAAGTTCAATTAGCAATCTTGTCTCATTTGGCTTCACCAAAACCGCCACATGAGGGAGAGACACCTCATGCTTGTAGCTTGGATGAGCCACCCTCCTAGCCTTGCTCCTTGGCAAGCCAAGGCTTGCACACCTATGCACCAAGGCCGGCCACCACAAGGAAGCAACACATGGACCAACCTTGCTCACATGGCAAGCTCATGCTTGCCAAGGCCACACCATGACCGGCCACTTGAGGAAGCACACCTCATGGCTTAGCCTTGATGAACCAACACCCTAGACCCCTAGCCTAGCCCCCTTGGCAAGCCAAGGCTTGCACACCTCACCCTAGGGCCGGCCATCACAAGGGTTTGCCACCTCAAGCTTGTAGCTTTGATGAGCAGCATCCTAGCTAGGCTTGCTTGGCACTTTAGGGCATGGAGGGGCCGGCCAACACATAGGGGTTAGGGAAATTTTTGTGGTTTTAAGGACCAATGGCTAAATTATAAGAGATGGAATTCTTGAACTCTTCTAGCTCATGACACCTCATGCACCATAGGCTTGCTTAGTAAGCTTGTTAGGCTTACTTGTTGACTCGCAAGGGCAAGCCCAAGCTCCACCTATGGCCGGCCACATTAAGGAAGGAACACCTCATGGTTCCTAGGCCACATGAGTAAGCACCCTAGCTTGGGTGACTTGGCAAGAAGGAAGCAGGATGGCCGGCCACCTCTCAAGGAATCAAGCACAAATTGCATTTTTTTAGGGACTTTTGAGCAATTCCAAGTGTTGTGTTTTCACCTATAAATAGGTGAAGGTTCTTTCATTTTTTTTTAGTTAGCCAAAACAAACACACAAGCAACTCAAACCCTCTACACTTTGCCATAGAAGCCGAGCAAGGGAGGAGAGAAAAGAAAAGAAAGAGAACAAGAGTGTGAGGAGAGTTCGGTTAGTGTAAGAAGTGAGTAGAAAGTTTCAAAGCTCTAGTTAAGGGTTTTAATCCGTGGAACTTGAGGTAAATTCTTGAACCTTCTAGTTCTTTATTTAAGTTTCAGTTAGGGTTTGATTATTAGGTTCATTGAATATGAACATGAGCTTAGTTGGTTAAGTTTTATGCACTATGGTTTAAGTATGCATGATTAAGGTTCAAAACTGAACGGTTTTTCTGGTAACCAAATTTTGAGGCCCTTAGAGACCGAATATGGAAAAAGTTAAAAACTTCAAAGTTGTAGAGAAGGGAAATCCTAGGGGTCAGCGCGGACAGTTTTTGAAAACAAGACCCCTAAGACCTTTGTTTTTGCAAAAACCCGAGGACCAAATTATATAAGTGTATTTGGTTGAAGAATTTTCAAAGGCAGAAATAAGCATGTTAAAGACAGATTTGATTTTGAGTTAAAAACAAAAGTTTTAGGAGACTTCAAGGTCTACAACTTTCATGAAGAAAACTTTTCCAAATTTGAACGGATTTGTAAGAAAAGTATTAAACACTATGTAATAGTTTTAAAACCCGGTTTTGAGAACTTTAGGGTTTTACTAAAATTCAAAAAGGAGTTGAATTTTGGGATTTATGGTTTAAAATCGAGTTAGCAACAAAAATCAAAACGTTGTTATGATAGGATGATACTTATCCTATGATTTTCTTGAAAACAGGAAAACGACCTGTTTGAGTGAAGGAATTTAAATCAAGGCGCAGTAAAGGTTAGTACGACTCCGCCTACAGTATAAACAAGACTGTTGGTGTATGCTTTTAAGTATATGATGATATAAGTGTGATGAAATGCTTATGACTTGTATGATACCAAGTTCATGATGCTATAAGGAATGTTTTATGGTATGTATGTGTGTATGTCTTCATGAAATGATGAATGTTATGGCTTGTATGCTTTTAAGTTTATGTTATGAGATATATGAGATATGTTAGAGCATGTATGTTCATATGATAAATAGTTTGATATTATGGCATCACGAAGTATGCTCATTTATGATAAGTTAATCGGTAAGATATGAAATCCCAGTTTCAGTTAAGAAACTGGTTAAGATCATGAAATAAGGTTTCAAGAACGAAACAAGATAAGAACAAGATTTAAGATATCATTATGATAAGCAGGATGCAATATGTCGTATCGACCCGCGTTAGGACGGGTTTGGTTCATGGTTTGAGTTGGACAGGGCTGGCCGCCCCAACCACTCCATGGCAGCGCGCCACGGTACGTACATTTATGTTATGTAAGGGCCCTAAAAACTATGCTAACTTATGAAAACAGTAAGAAAGCATAATTGGTTCATGCATTATGTTATTATGGATATGTTGCGGATAAATAGTTGTGCTTGCTGAGCGAAAGCTCATAGTTCATGTTTATGCTGTAGGTAAGCAAACTTATAGCAATACTTGATACAAGACGGTGGAGCATGGCAAAACAAACTGTGAAACTGTGGGACGGGCATTACTACGTTTCTTTTTGTTAAATTATGCTACGCTAAATATGTTGTAATCGAATAAAGATTTCATTACTATGTTATGTAGTTAAGTATATGTACAAGTATATATGTAATTATTAAAAAGATTTCAGTTCAAGTTTTATATTGTAAGTATAAAAAAAAAAAAAAAAAAATAGCTCAAGTTTTCATATGTAGTAAGATAGTATGTACGATAACGGCCCACAATAGGCGGGTCGTGTCAGAGTTGGTATCAGAGCAACAGGTCCTGCCTTCCAGTTTCACAGTATGCTTGCCTGCGCCACTGTCATTGTAAGTTGAATGTATTTAGTATTTGTATAATTAATTAGTAAGAAATTTTATAATTTAGATTAACAGACAATGGATGAGGACCGAGGTGCGGCTTATGCGTTCTTCATGATGTCCCCGTTAACATTCGATGGAACTAGACGGACCGTGACATTAACGGCTTGGCTTCATGACATTGAGGCTATATTTCGCATATGTCACATTCAGCCTCATTTACAAGTAGCGTTAGCTAGCCGTTGTCTTGCAGTAGTTGCTAGACTTTGGTGGAGAACTCAAGGAGAGAATGAAGTTCAAGGAGGATTATGGGAAGATTTCCGTAATGCTATCATTGCTCGATTTGGACCTATACGGGAAGAAGACGCTGGTATGCATTATCGGGACCCAGACATTTATCGTGACATGAACACTGCCCGATATCTGAACTATGTTTATGATTGGCACGCCTATCCAGGCGAATCGATGGGCCATTACTGCCGAAGGTTCCAAGAGGCTATGTTACCCCATATTCCTGATTGGGGCAACCCTGAGATGAGAGCCTTACAATTGCTCAGGGAGGGCTTACCTTTTAAAATTAGGGAACTTGTGCAGCCTCCAGCGTTGGAAATGACGTTGGATCATATGATCAATGAAATTTTGGACGCTGAATTAACAGCCCATGTGATTCAGGCGGATGCTATGATAAATGACCAAGAACTGGAGCCAGTTGATAACGTTGGTATAGAAGAACCACAGTTTCAATGGGGTCCAGAATTGCAAGAGGATCCTATTCCGGCGGTACCACTTCAAGAAATTCCCTTACAAGAGGAGGGAATTGATGCTGAAGCCATGGATCTTGAGGGAATTGATGTTGAAGCCATGGATCTTGAAAATCTCGAACTTCAAGAAGATCCTCCTGAAATTGTTATGGACGAGGAAGAAGAGGAACAAGTAGACGTAGAAGATGATCCGGAGGAGATTATGTTTGATGAAGAAGATTGGGAAGTATTCTCCAACGTATCATCAGAGTAGCGAATTTAGGTGTAAGATAGAAATTCTGTGTGATGGTTAAAGTGGTGATCACTTCCATCTTATGTGAATATGTATATATGTAACATATGATACAATCTAGGGTATGTTATGATATAATATGATAGGTTATGATGTAATATGATATGTTATGATATGATATGATATGATATGATTATGCTATGATATGATTTTGTTATGATGAGAGATAATAATATCATGACCTGATATTATAAGTAAAGTTATGCTAAGATATGATGTGATATGAATGAACAAGGAGATGATTGGAATATAACAACATCTTTCTTGTGACTAGATAGGAATTAGAAGATGTCTCGGCCGCGTACCCGAGCAAACCCAAACCTGCAAGAACCTGATCTTGCAAATTTAGTAGCCACATTGCAACGGCAATTACAAGAACAGCAGCAAGAAACTAATCAGCTTAGGGAACAAGTAGCCCAACTAAACCAGATACCCCAAGCCAATGTGAATCCACCACAAAACAATCCTGTACCTCCAGTAGCACCTCAAGTACCGGAGATTCATCAAGAAATCCCATTAGAGCCAGCGGGACTGCAAAGGAATCCACCTGTGATTAGGGAGGATCTGTTATATGAGCGGTTTAGGCGAATGAAGGCGCCTGAATTCGAGGGAACTACGGATCCGTTGGTAGCGGATAATTGGCTTATAGATATCCAAGTAATTTTGGATTTTATGGGACTCACAGAACATGAGAAGGTTCTTTGTGCCTCTTTTGCTTTAAAGAAGGATGCGCGTCACTGGTGGAAGACGGTCCAGATGCGCAGGAATGTGGCGAACATGGATTGGCAAGATTTTGTAGCTGAATTTAGTACGATGTACTATAATGGGGAAATACTGGCAGTTCAACAAGATGAGTTTACCAGTTTCAAGCAGGGGTCTATGTCGGTGGTGGAAGCAGTCAATAAGTTTGAACAACTTAGCCGCCTATGTCCAGAACTGGTACCAAATGAAAAGGAGAAAGTAAGAAGAATGATGAAAATGTTTCGGACTGACATCTCCAAGCAAGTTAGTGCTGGAAGTAGTCCTCCTACTCTCGTAGCTGATTGTATAAGTCGAGCTATGAGAGCAGAATACTGGATTAATCAGGATAAGGAAGCAAGGGTTCAGATCTTTAAAGCTAAGAAAGAAGAAAAAGTTATGGAGAAACAGTTGCAGCCTAGACCGAGTCAGGAGACGAACTTGAAAGGCCAGACTAGTAATCCCAACCAATATTCCAAACAGTTTGGGAGGAATAAAAGGAAGGGAAATGCTATGGGCCAGGGCCAACAAAGGAATTACCCTCAAAGAAGAATAATCGTGGGAATGAGGGTAATAATAATAACTACCCTGTGTGTGCTCAATGTGGGAGGAAGCACTTGGTGTATGTAGAATGGGATCAAACGCTTGCTACCTGTGTGGCAAGGAAGGCCATTATGCGAAGAATTGCACTTCTAATAGCCAGAACCAGAACCCTCAGTACCAGAATAGGAATACAAACCGACAGTTGCATGCGGTGCAAGCCAAGATTGAAGGTCCTTCGATTGTACAAGGAAGATTGGAGGCTCCCGAACCACAAGCCCGGATTTATGCCTACACAAAAGGAGATGCTGAAGCTGGAACCTCTAACGTGGTGACAGGTCAGATCTCTTTAGCCACTCATGATGCTATTGCCTTATTTGATTCTGGTGCCACCCATTCATTTGTATCAATGGAGTATGCCCAGAAGTTAGATAGAAGTGTAGAAAATCTAGGACAACTTTTTAGGACCTCTCTTCCATCGGGAGAGATTTTGTTGTCTGACTCCTGGATGCGAAATGTTCCGGTAGTCATGTGTGGTAGAGAATTGTATGTAGACCTGATTGCAATTAAGCTTCAGGATTTCGATGTTATCCTGGGAATGGATTTCTTAGGTAAGTACAACGCTAAGATTGATTGTCGAAAACGTTGTGTTACGTTTAGTCCTTTCGATGAAGAGGAATTTAACTTTCACGGCCAGTCTAAGAGCTCATCAACTCGGCTAGTTTCGGCAATGAAGGCTTGGAAAATGTTAGCTAATGGATGTCAAGGATACTTAGCTAACATGGTGAACAAAGAACAAGAAAAGGAGCTACAGCCTGAAGATGTTCCCATTATTAGGGAATATGTAGATGTCTTTCCAAAGGATTTAACCAGACTTCCGCCGGAGCGGGAAATCTCTTTCGAAATAGAATTGTTGCCAGGAGCAGCTCCCATATCGAAAGCACCCTACCGTATGGCCCCAGCTGAGCTTAGGGAACTCCAAGTACAGTTACAAGAACTGTTGGACAAAGGATTTATTCGACAAAGCCATTCCCCGTGGGGAGCACCAGTGCTGTTTGTCAAGAAGAAGGACGGATCATTGCGGATGTGCATCGATTATCGCGAGTTGAACAAGATCACGATTAAGAACAAGTACCCTCTTCCGAGAATCGACGATCTCTTTGATCAACTCAGAGGAGCATTGGTATTCTCGAAAATTGACCTACGATCGGGATATCATCAACTTAGAATCAAGGAAGGAGATATTTCTAAGACAGCTTTCCGAACACGGTATGGGCATTACGAGTTTCTAGTCATGCCATTTGGATTGACTAATGCCCCAGCTGCGTTTATGGACCTCATGAATCGGGTGTTTAAAGAATATTTAGATAAGTTTGTTATCGTCTTTATTGACGATATTTTGATTTACTCAAAGTCCATTGAGGAACATGAGCAGCATCTCAGAGTAGTATTGGAGATTTTAAGACAGAATCAGCTCTATGCCAAATTCACAAAATGTGAATTTTGGTTGGAAAAAGTACATTTCTTGGGCCATGTAGTTTCAAAGGAAGGAATTTCCGTTGATCCTGCTAAGATAGAGGCGGTTAGTGCATGGTTAGCACCCAAAAACGTCACGGAGATACGAAGCTTTCTTGGTTTGGCCGGATACTACCGACGGTTCGTTGAAGGATTCTCCAAGATTTCAGCGCCACTTACAGCCCTTACTAAGAAAGAGAGAAAGTTTGATTGGACACAGAAGTGTGAAGAAAGCTTTCAAGAGCTCAAGAGGAAGCTTACGAGTGCACCAGTACTAATAATTCCTGATGTAGAAACAGGAAATTTTGTTATTTATAGCGATGCGTCAAAGACCGGACTAGGAGCTGTCCTTATGCAAGGAGGAAAGGTGGTTGCCTATGCTTCACGTCAACTGAAGGACCACGAGCGGAACTATCCAACGCACGATTTGGAACTTGCAGCGGTGGTTTTTGCCTTGAAGATTTGGAGACATTACCTGTATGGCAATAGATGTGAGATTTTCACCGATCATCAAAGTCTCAAATACATCTTTACCCAAAAGGAGCTCAATATGAGGCAACGTAGATGGCTTGAACTCGTAAAGGATTACGATTGTGAGATCCTTTACCACCCTGGAAAAGCAAACAAAGTGGCAGACGCACTAAGTAGGAAATCTTCCGGTGTGCTCATGTCGATTGAAGGATTGTCTAAGTCACTCCAAAAGGAAATTTCTGATTTTGAATTGGAAATAATATCAGGGAAATTGGCTGCTTTGACTCTTCAGTCCAATCTCCTAGACTCTATTAAGTGTTATCAGGAGAAAGATTCCTTTTTGTTAAAGACGCAACTTCTTGGTGGTGAAGATAAAGACTTTAAGACATCCGCGAATGGATTAATTCTCTTCAAAGGAAGGATTTGTGTTCCTAACATTGAATTCCTTAAGAAACAGATCATGTCTGAAGCGCATGAAACACCATACTCAGTTCACCCTGGAGCTACTAAGATGTACATGGACCTCAAGGAGAATTTTGGTGGCCAAGCATGAAGAGAGAAATTGCGGATTTCGTATCAAAATGCTTAACTTGTCAGAAAGTTAAGGCCGAACACCGACAACCTGGAGGAGATCTTCAAAAGATCGAACTCCCAGAGTGGAAATGGGAGCAAATCACCATGGATTTCATAGTTGGATTACCCAGGACCGCAAGTGGGAATGATATGATTTGGGTGATTGTGGATAGATTAACCAAATCAGCTCATTTCATTGCCATTAAAGCCACCTTTTCGGTCGAGAAATTGGCTGAGATTTATGTATCTCAGATCGTTAGGTTTCATGGAGTTCCAAAATCCATCATTTCAGATCGGGATGGGCGTTTTACCTCACGATTTTGGAAAAGTGTACAAGCAGCTATGGGATCAAAGTTGAAATTCAGTACCGCTTTTCACCCTCAGACAGATGGACAATCGGAACGCACTATCCAGACATTGGAAGATATGTTGAGGTCTTGTGCTATGGATTTCAAGGGAAACTGGGATCAGAAGTTACCCTTGATTGAGTTTTCGTATAATAACAGTTATCACACCTCAATTGGTATGGCTCCATATGAAGCGCTTTACGGAAGAAGATGTCGATCTCCCATCCATTGGCAAGAAGTTGGACAGAAGCAACTTCAAACCACGGACTTCATTAGAAGAACCTCAGAAGACATCAGGGTGATCAAGCAACGACTCGACGTAGCTTTCAGTCGGCAGAAGAGTTATGCTGATAAACGTCGAAGACCTTTAGAATTTCAGGTTGGAGATTCTGTTTTTCTTAAGATTGCTCCAATGAAAGGAGTTATGAGGTTTGGTAAGAAAGGAAAGCTTAATCCAAGATATACGGGTCCTTTTGAAATTCTCGAAAGGATTGGAAAAGTAGCCTACAGACTTGCGTTACCGCCAGCTTTGGCCTCGGTACATGACGTTTTCCACGTTTCGATGTTGAAGAAATATGTACATGATCCTTCCCATGTGTTAAGTCAGGAACCTGTTGAAGTACAAACGGATTTGACTTATGAGGAAAAGCCAATCCGGATTCTAGATCGGGAAGAAAAGGTCTTAAGAAACAAAACCATTCCAATAGTTAAGGTATTATGGCGGAATCATAACATAGAAGAAGCAACGTGGGAAGTAGAAGAAGAAATGAGAAAGAACTATCCTTACCTGTAGTGATTTTCGGGGACGAAAATTTTTAAGGAGGGTAGATTATAATGACCCAAATTTTCATTAAGCATATGATTTCTTTTGTTAAGAATCACAGCTATGCTATGTATGTCTATGTGTTTTATATGATAAGTTTTGGATGATGGTCCAGTTAAATTATACTGTTATCAGTTGAAAACAGTATATGAATATCTATGTTAGTATGAAAATGAACTGCATTCAGAAAATAAGCCAAGCAAAGCTTTTAATGATGACACCTCTGATAACAAGTGTCATTGCCATGATTGGTCACCTTACAGGGACCAAAATGCAAATATTTTATGTTTAGGGGTCAATTTTGCAAATTTAAGAAAGTTCATGATTTTGAAGTTTTTAAAGTCAAGGAAGTCTTTTTAAGGAGGATTTAGCATTAAATTGAAGTTTAGAAGGCTTAATTTAGTCGGCCAATCTATGAGGACTAAAGTGCAAATATTTTTGCCTTTAGGGGCTAAAGTGCAATTTTGGAAAAAATTGTGGACCTATCAGCAATTATGTAAATTTGTGAACAAGGGATCTAGTTTTTGTGGAACATTATGCAGATTAGAAGAAATTAAGTGTCATTAAAAGTTCACAAATCATACCCTAAGTTTAGCAACTAAGCACTTAGATTTGCTTGGTTAATTTTGTGTTAAGTTTCAATTAGCAATCTTGTCTCATTTGGCTTCACCAAAACCGGCCACATGAGGGAGAGACACCTCATGCTTGTAGCTTGGATGAGCCACCCTCCTAGCCTTGCTCCTTGGCAAGCCAAGGCTTGCACACCTATGCACCAAGGCCGGCCACCACAAGGAAGCAACACATGGACCAACCTTGCTCACATGGCAAGCTCATGCTTTGCCAAGGCCACACCATGACCGGCCACTTGAGGAAGCAACACCTCATGGCCTAGCCTTGATGAACCAACACCCTAGACCCCCTAGCCTAGCCCCCTTGGCAAGCCAAGGCTTGCACACCTCACCCTAGGGCCGGCCATCACAAGGGTTTGCCACCTCAAGCTTGTAGCTTTGATGAGCAAGCATCCTAGCTAGGCTTGCTTGGCACTTTAGGGCATGGAGGGCCGGCCAACACATAGGGGTTTAGGGGAAATTTTTGTGGTTTTAAGGACCAATGGCTAAATTATAAGAGATGGAATTCTTGAACTCTTCTAGCTCATGACACCTCATGCACCATAGGCTTGCTTAGTAAGCTTGTTAGGCTTACTTGTTGACTAGCAAGGGCAAGCCCAAGCTCCACCTATGGCCGGCCACACTAAGGAAGGAACACCTCATGGTTCCTAGGCCACATGAGTAAGCACCCTAGCTTGGGTGACTTGGCAAGAAGGAAGCAAGGATGGCCGGCCACCTCTCAAGGAATCAAGCACAAATTGCATTTTTTTAGGGACTTTTGAGCAATTCCAAGAGTTGTGTTTCACCTATAAATAGGTGAAGGTTCTTTCATTTTTTTTAGTTAGCCAAAACAAACACACAAGCAACTCAACCCTCTACACTTTGCCATAGAAGCCGAGCAAGGGAGGAGAGAAAAGAAAAGAAAGAGAACAAGAGTGTGAGGAGAGTTCGGTTAGTGTAAGAAGTGAGTAGAAAGTTTCAAAGCTCTAGTTAAGGTTTTAATCCGTGGAACTTGAGGTAAATTCTTGAACCTTCTAGTTCTTTATTTAAGTTTCAGTTAGGGTTTGATTATTAGGTCATTGAATATGAACATGAGCTTAGTTGGTTAAGTTTTATGCACTATGGTTTAAGTATGCATGATTAAGGTTCAAAACTGAACGGTTTTTCTGGTAACCAAATTTTGAGGCCCTTAGAGACCGAATATGGAAAAAGTTAAAACTTCAAAGTTGTAGAGAAGGGAAAATCCTAGGGGTCAGCGCAGACAGTTTTTGAAAACAAGACCCCTAAGACCTTTGTTTTTGCAAAAACCCGAGACCAAATTATATAAGTGTATTTGGTTGAAGAATTTTCAAAGGCAGAAATAAGCATGTTAAAGACAGATTTGAATTTTGAGTTAAAAACAAAAGTTTTAGGAGACTTCAAGGTCTACAACTTTCATGAAGAAAACTTTTCCAAATTTTGAACGGATTTGTAAGAAAAGTATTAAACACTATGTAATAGTTTTAAAACCCGGTTTTGAGAACTTTAGGGTTTTACTAAAATTCAAAAAGGAGTTGAATTTTGGGATTTATGGTTTAAATCGAGTTAGCAACAAAAATCAAAATGTTGTTATGATAGGATGATACTTATCCTATGATTTTCTTGAAAACAGGAAAACGACCTGTTTGAGTGAAGGAATTTAAATCAAGGCGCAGTAAAGGTTAGTACGACTCCGCCTACAGTATAAACAAGACTGTTGGTGTATGCTTTTAAGTATATGATGATATAAGTGTGATGAAATGCTTATGACTTGTATGATACCAAGTTCATGATGCTATAAGGAATGTTTATGGTATGTATGTGTGTATGTCTTCATGAAATGATGAATGTTATGGCTTGTATGCTTTTAAGTTTATGTTATGAGATATATGAGATATGTTAGAGCATGTATGTTCATATGATAAATAGTTTGATATTATGGCATCACGAAGTATGCTCATTTATGATAAGTTAATCGGTAAGATATGAAATCCCAGTTTCAGTTAAGAAACTGGTTAAGATCATGAAATAAGGTTTCAAGAACGAAACAAGATAAGAACAAGATTTAAGATATCATTATGATAAGCAGGATGCAATATGTCGTATCGACCCGCGTTAGGACGGGTTTGGTTCATGGTTTGAGTTGGACAGGGCTGGCCGCCCCAACCACTCCATGGCAGCGCGCCACGGTACGTACATTTATGTTATGTAAGGGCCCTAAAAACTATGTTAACTTATGAAAACAGTAAGAAAGCATAATTGGTTCATGCATTATGTTATTATGGGATATGTTGCGGATAAATAGTTGTGCTTGCTGAGCGAAAGCTCATAGTTCATGTTTATGCTGTAGGTAAGCAAACTTATAGCAATACTTGATACAAGACGGTGGAGCATGGCAAAACAAACTGTGAAACTGTGGGACGGGCATTACTACGTTTCTTTTTGTTAAATTATGCTACGCTAAATATGTTGTAATCAAATAAAGATTTCATTACTATGTTATGTAGTTAAGTATATGTACAAGTATATATGTAATTATTAAAAAGATTTCAGTTCAAGTTTTATATTGTAAGTATAAAAAAAAAAAAAAAAAAAAATAGCTCAAGTTTTCATATGTAGTAAGATAGTATGTACGATAACGGCCCACAATAGGCGGGTCGTGTCAGTGAGTTTTCGCTCAGCAAGTACAACTAACTATATCGCGACAATTAAAAAAAAACATGACCTTGCATCATGTACATAGCATACCCATTTGTAACATACTTAACTATACCGTTCGTATCCATTTATTATGTAGTATGACATACTCTTTCATAACTAATCGTAATTTCCGACTCATAACGTGGCATAATCATCCGTACTCAAGATGATATACTCATCATACTTGACATAGCATATTCATTTGTTCTTAACATAACATACTCATTATACTTAACATAGCATAATTTCCATACATAATATCACACATCGTAACATATCATGTCACACTGAAATATAAAAGCATAATGTATGCATGGTCCGGTTATGCTCATATTATGCTTTTCTTATTCATTCTATCTTACTTTCTTAGCTTATCTTACTTATGGACCCTTTACTTGAGTGTACGTACCCGGCGCGCAACTATGGACTTACTCTTGCCATAGCTCAACCCGACCTCGGACGGGGGGGCACGACACAGGCGACTTGTCGCCAGACAACTTGTTGCCTTCTTTCTTTCTTTTTAACATGTCATTCTTGACTTGTTATTCTTATTAGAATTAGTGAACATGCATCGTGATGCCAACTAATCTTACTTTATAATCATACCACATGCTTCATATCTCAATCATCATAACATGACATATCATATATCATGAACGTACCTTGGCATAGCTTGCATCATAACTTGGCTTTACATAAACCATAACTTGAACATATCATAAACACATCACTTCATACAATAAATCACACATATAACAACCAATCTAACATACCACATGGCATACAGCAAAGCATCGAATCACAAAACATTGCAGCAATACGACATACATCCCTAGCATACATCTAACATACTTGACAGTATACATCACATACTTAGGCAAGTATCAACACAAAGCCAATGCTGTAGGCGGAGTTGTACTTACTTCTCTTGCTATGTCCAACGTAATGCTGCTCATCTTCCGAGTACAGCTGCAGGTTACTTCCTGTTCGATGAAAGACACAGTTTAGTTAAACTTGTGAAATGTTGGTGACCTAACCAACATGCTTACATGATCCTGGTTGTATGTCCCTTTGTGCATAAAATCTTACTTGGTTACACTTAGTAACCCTATGGTTATGAATTTGTTTCTTTAAAAGGTTACATTGGGTAACCTTATATGCTAAGCCCATAACATACCATTAGGGTTAAATCATCTTCCAACCTTAGGCTTCTTCTTTAATCCACAACTAACGGGTTATGTCCATTAACCCTTTATCTTAACTCAAAGGGTATCCTTTAGGGTTACATTAGATTACCCTTAAGGTTAACTAAGTCAATATTGTTAGTCAACCAAAGTCAACTATGGTCAACTATGGTCAACTACGGTAAACTATGGTCAACCCCCCCTTATGGGTCAACCTTTGGGCCTTGGGCTTGACCCAGTAACTCGGGTATCCTTCCCGGTTACCATGCGTAATTGCTTTACTTACTAAACTTTAGCTTGAAAATCTTATTTTTCCTTAACTTGGAAAATTTGGGGAAATTAATCCCAAAACTCTTTACTTGACTTGTAAAAAAAATTCATATTCTTAAAATGGGGTTTTGTAAGATCATTTGAGGTTGAAAACTGTTGTTGGAACAGTCTCCATCGTCAAAACAGTGAAAATTAGAAAAATATAATTTTTCTGAAACAGTTTTTAGAAAATCTTGTGCAGGAATTTCATGTTCCCTGCACCGACTTCAGAAAACCATGTCAGTTAAAAAATCCATTTAGAATTTGAAAATTTTGTCTTCATGAAAGTTGTAGCTCTCAAAAAATCCTAAAACTTTCATGTTTTTAGAAAAATCCATTTCCGCTTGTATCCTTGTCAGTTTTCATTTGAAACTGGCTGGTCGTGTAAACTAGGTCTGGGCTGACTAGTCTCGGATTTTTTATAGAAACGGAGGCCATTGGAGCCTCATTTTGAGAAACCGTTCACGATTCCCCCTAGGAAAAACTCTTCTGAACAACTTTCATGTTTTACGTTTCACCCAATTCGGCCTCTAAAGGCCTTAAATTTCAACTTTCCCGAAACTTGCTAGTTTTGAATCCGAACTGGCAGTTTCGGTTGTTAAGTCCGGTTTACGTCCTATTCCGCGAAGTCTAACTCGACCGAACACGCGGGAGCCTAAATAGCATACAAGCAGCGTATTCTAACGTCCCACATGAACCATCATGTATTTCTAACGTCTCCATGAAAACCAAAACAGATCTGCCCTAGCCTAGGGTTTGCATGATCTAGGTTTGCATCACATTCCATTCATCCAATTCATGCCATACTTGGCTAGCACTAGCAACCTAGCATAATTGCCACAACCGGCTTGCACAAAACAGGGCACATACCAAACATCTAATCATGCAAAATCCTAGCATGCAATCAAGCATAAACATATAGCAAGCAAAACATAAATAAAATCATAGCCAAACCACCCTTAAAATCCTAATCAAGCACATACTAACCAAACTAGGGCAAGAAATTAGAATGGACTTATGTCCCTTAGATCAAAGTTAGGGTTTGAAAATTGCAACCCCCCTTCCTCCCTTGCCTTCCCTTGCCCACGGCTTCAACCTAGTTAGGGACCCAAAAATTTTCTCTTGGCTCCTTGGTTGATCCACACCAAAACCGAGCACACCACCAAGCTTTCTCCTCAAAATTTCCAACTTTTCCTCTTTCTCTCTTCCTTGGCTGCTGATTTTTAAGAAGAAAATTGGCAAGAACCTCCCCAATTTTTTGAATAAAAGTGAATAGCTACCACCCCTATTTATAGAGGTTGAAAACTTTTGAATAATTGTGAAAAAACCCCAAAATTTTTTATATTTGCTTGAGGAGATGGTGAGATGGCCGGCCAAGGGGTTGCTAGAAGACTCCATGAATTCTTTCCAAGCCAATTTAGATGATTATGATGTCATAATTCAAAGGCTTGGTGATGTCATCCCTTTAAAGCCTTGTTTGGCTAATTTCCTCAAAAATAGTCCATTTTTCCGCTACACATATATTTCTAATACTGTGTTTGCTTAAACATAATATTTTTATACTGTACTACAGTCCAAAATTTATCTGTGTAAAAACGGACAATATAACTTTTTTTCTAATTTTCAAGTCCTTTTTTGCCCTTGATCTATACTAGGTGTGCTTGATTTTCTAAGGTGGTTTTAAAGCCTATTTGAGCTATTTTGCCCATTATATCGAGTTTTACAGTATCTTTTCCATACTGCATCACGTAATACTGCAAAGTCAACCCGTTGACCGCTCTCGGTCAAACTTTGACTTTTCCAGAATAACGTACTTTTTCGTCCTTTTCGACTTAAAAGGGTGTTTGCTAACCTTAGCAACTTATTTTGAGTCTTATTAAGCCATAAGATCTCATAAAAAGTGTGAAAAACTCTTAACTGAGCTTTTCCGTAAATACCTCCATGGCATGCATATAATTCCTTTTGCAAAGGAAACAGTGACATAGAAATTCTAGGTATTACATAATGGATCCTGAAATGCGAGGACAATTTTCAAAAGCTCAAGAAGAAGCTAACAAGCGCATCGGTGTTGATAATTCCTGATATAGATGCAGAAAATTTCATGATTTACAGGGACGCTTCTAAGAATGGATTAGGAGCTGTCCTAATGCAAAATGGAAAGATAGTAGCCTACGCATCACGACAACTAAAGAGTCACAAAAAGGAATTATCCTACGCATAATCTGGAGCTTGCGGCAGTAGTTTTTGCACTCAAGATTTGGAAACCATCAAGTCGCATTAAGAAAAAGGATTTCTTTTTTTTTGCCAAAGGCACAACTTTTTGAAAGAAAGAACCAGGAATTTAAGACCTCTGCGAATGGTGGTATTTATTTCAAAGAGAGGAATTGTACTCCCGATTTTGAATTTTTAAAGGATCAGATACTGTCAGAGGCACATAAGACATCATATTCAGTACATCTAGGAGCTTCCACGATGTACAAAGATCTCCAAGAGAATTATTGGTGGCCAAACATGAAGAATAAGATAGCAGAATACGTGCCAAAGTGCCTAACTTGTCAGAAAATTAAGGCCGAACATAGATATCCTGGAGGAGATTTGCAGGAAATAGAACTTCCCAAATGGAAATAAGAACAAATTACAATGGATTTTGTAATAAACCTATCCAGGACTGCAAGAGGGAATGACACAATTTGGGTTATTATGGATTTATTAATCAAATCAGCCCACTTCATAACTATTAAAGCCACTTTTATTTTATTTTTATTTATTTATTTTTTTTTTGTAGAAAATTGGCTGAAGTCTACGTATTTCAGATCATTAAACTGCTTGGAGTGCCAAAATCGATCATTTCATATCATGATGAACGTTTCACCTCTCGATTTTGGATCAGTGTTCATGACGCTATGGGATTGACATTAAAGTTCAGTACGGCATTTCACCCCCAGACTTATGGCCAGTTGGGAAGAACTATCCAGACACTAGAGGATATGCTAAGATCATGTGTCTTGGATTTCAAAGGGAATTATGATTGGAAGCTGCCCCATTGATCGAATTTTCGTATAACAACAGTTATTACACTTCGATTGGTATGGCTCTATTCGAAGCATTGTATGGAAGAAAAAGTCAATTCCCCATTTATTGGCAAGAAGTCGGACAGAAGCAGTTTCAAACCACGGATTTCATTAGAAAGACTTCAGAGGATATTAGGAAAATTAAGCAAAGGCTTGATGTGGCTTTTAATCGCCAGAAAAGCTATGCTGATAAGCGTAGAAGGCCTTTGGAATTCCAGGTTAGAGATACGGTGTGCATCAAAATTGCTCCTATGAAGGGAATCATGAGATTTGTCAAAAAGGAAAAACTTAGTCCAAGGTATAAAGGACCATTGAAAATCCTTGAAAGGATTGAGAAAGTAGCCCACAAACTTACCTTGCCGCTAGAGTTGGCGTCGATGCATAATGTATTTCATGTCTCAATGCTGAAAAAGTATGTGCCAGACCCTTCCCATATGTTTAGCCAGGAACCAGTGGAGGTTCAAACGGACTTGACTTATGAGGAAAAGGCTGTACGAATTTTGGATCGAGAAGAGAAGGTTCTTCGAAATAAGACAATTCCCATAGTCAAAGTGTTATGGCAAAACCACAAGGTGGAAGAAGCAACTTGGGAATTAGAAGACGATATGAGGAAGAACTACCCCAGTTTGTTCTAATTTTCGAGGATGAAATTTTTAAGGGGGGTAGATTGTAATACCAAGTTTTTCTGTAACATTACGATTTCTTCTGTTTTAAGAAATTGGTACGAACTATGAAGGTATTTATAGGAAAAAGCCCAGTTAAGGGTTTTTATTATGTTTTGTGAGTTTTTATGACTTTATAAGACTCGAAAATGATTGCTTAGTCAAGAAAATGACCTTTTAGGTAAAAAGGAGTAAAATCGCCAAAATTTTTATGTTGGTCAAAGTTGACCAAAAACGCCGACGGTTGATCAAAAAGTCAACTGTTGACCACGGGAGTCAAATCTTGGCAATGAAGTCAACGGTTGACGAGAAAGTCAATGGTAGACGAAAAAGCCAAAGATTGACCCCAAAAAGTCAAATAAAAGGCTGTACGATAAAATAATCCGCAGTATAGAAATTGTACTGCATAGAGCTGTTTTTATGAATAAAATGATATGTTTAGGATTCAAAACCACCATAAAAAATCAAGCACATTAATTAGGATATCTTAAGCCAAGTGATTTCAAGTTATGAGAAAATTTTTATACAGTTCGTTTTTACACAGATGAATTTTGGACTACAGTTCAATATACCAATACTGTGTATAAGTGAATCCAGTATTGAAAATACCGGTGTTAATTTAAAAATGGACTGTACAATAAGAAAAGAGCCAAACACACCTAAAGGAAGCTTGCATCATCCAACTTTAACTTAATGACATCATTAAGTTAATTAAGTAAAAAAGTTGGAAAGTAATGGGTGGTCCTAGCCATGAATGGCCGGCCACATACGCCCCCCTCCCAATGTGTGATTCATTGCTTTTTCAAGGGTCAAATTGCAATTTACAAGAGTTGATTTTCACCTATAAATAGGTGACTCCAAAATTCAAAATAATTAGAAAAACCCAAGCTAGATTATGCCAAAATTTCCACTCACCCAAAACCGGATTTGAGGAAGAAGGAAAGGAAGAAATCTTAGCCAAAATCAAGAGCAAAGCTAGAGTGTAGGGATCGGTTTTGTATTGGAGAGCAAGCAAAAAGTTTGAAAAAAAATTTGGGAACCTATTTGGTAGCCAATGCCGATTGTGGGAACCAAGGGAAGAGCAAGAGAAAAAAATTGAATCCAAGGGGGATTTAGGGTTTTGAGAGTTTGATTTTCCACCTAGATTATCACCCAAGAATTCAAGAGAGTTTGGTGCCCAAATTTGGCCAAAGGGCCGGTTATAGGGAGGAAGGAACAAGGGAGAACCAAGCTAAGTGTGGCCGGATTTTTGGAGCTTGTGTGTGGCCGGATTTTTGAGCAATTTGGTGACCGGACTTCAAGGCAAGGGAGGCTGAAAATTTTGGACCCTATTAGCCAAGGAAGGCCGGCTATTGGTGAAGGAAAAAGAGGAAGCAAAGAGCCAAGCCAAATCTTGGATCTAAGTGAGGTATAATCCCTTGAACCTCTAAGTTTTTCATTTAAATTTCAATTGGGAAATTTAAATGTATTTCAAGCAAAGTTTGTATGAGCATAAGCTCACTTTCAATTCTGCCCTAGGTTGAAATTTTAGGGTATGTGCTTGATTTATTTAGGGTTTTGGTTTGGTGGTTTCAAATATGCATGCTAGGTGTTTGTTTGTATGACTAGGGTTTATATGCTTGATGGATGATGCTAATTTTGATTTGCATGGTGAAAATTGGACGTTAGAAATGGGTTGCATGACTGTCCTAGGCTCCCGATGCGGTCGGTTGAGGTAGGGTGTATGTAATAGGACGTAAAACAAATTTGAAACCGAAAACTGTCATTTCGGGTAGAAATTGGCCAGTCTCGGGAAAAGCAGATTTTGAGGCCTTTAGAGGCCGAATTTAGAAAAACTCAAAACATGAAAGTTGTAGAGAAGGATTTTTCCTAGGGGGAAACGTGAACGGTTTTGTAAAATGAGGCTCCAATGACCTCGGTTTTCACCAAAACCCGAGCCTGACCATGCCCAGGACCCATACCCGGCCAGGATTGATTCAACAAAGATTTGAACGTGTTAAAGGCCGAACTGGGTTTTAACCAAAACACGAAGTTGTAGGATTTTTTGATAGCTAAAACTTTTGTGAAGAAAACTTTTTCAAAATCGGCTTTGATTTTTAAATGGAATTGGATTTCAAAAACTGTACAGGAAATGGGAAAATTCTGTACAGAATTTCTGGAAACAATACAGAAAAAGGGTAATTTTTCACATGTACTGATAAATTGACAATGTGAAGCTGTTCCAAAGGCAGTTTCCAATAGTCAATAATTTTTACCAATCTTATTTTATGATTTCCAGTTTTTAAAGTTAAACAAAAGATTTAACAAAGAATTTTACATAAGGTTTTACAAGAAAATAGGATTTTGAAACCTAAAGTTAAAAACAATCCGATTAGGATAGATTTAAACCCTAGGGTTACTCAATGTAACCAAGTAGGATAACGTAAAATTAAGTAAGGGGTATATAACTAAAGTTATATAAGAGTGTTGGTTATACTACCAACATTTATAACCCTTACTTTTATTTGATAACAGAGTATAGCACGCGGCAGTGTCCTGGCGGAATCAAGCTAGACATCGGACATAGTGAACATAAACAAGGTAAGTACAACTCCGCCTACAGCATAGGCTTTGTTGTGTATACTTGCCTAAGTATGATGAAAATGTTATGTGACGTAAATGTTACATGCTAAGTGATAGAAAATGCTATGCTCTATATGTTAAATGCTATAATAGGTTAGGAAATGTCATGGAAGATGCTATGAATTATGAAATGCTATGTTATATGTTATGGTATACCATGTGCTATAAAAGGGTTAAATGCTATGATATGTTATAAAGTATGCTATGTTATGTGTTATAATATGCTAGGCTATGTAGTATGTTATGTTATGTGCTATGATATATGTATGAAATATGTTAGATTATATTATGACAAAATAAGATCATGATTTTAATTATGTGCAACATCACGAAGCATGTTCACCAATTAATAAGAATAAGATCAAGTATGAGACAATGCAAGTTATGATGGCAAGCGAGCTTGCCCGTGTCGTACCGACCCGTGCTAAGTCGGGTTAGGCTATGGTTTGAGTTGGAAATGGACTTATGTTATGGGGCCCATAAGTAAAGATAAGTTAAGAAAGAATGTTATGAAGAAATAAGAAAGCATAATGAAGCATAAATGGTCCATGCATATGCTATGATAAGTTATGACATGCCATGATAAGTTAGGATATGCTATGATAAGTTATGATATGCTATGAAATGTTATGTTACGATATGTTATGATATGTTAGGATATGTTGCGTTTGTGATGTCGTGGTAATTAGTAGTTGTACTTGCTGAGCGAAAGCTCATTGTCTTATGTCTATGCTGTAGGTAAACAACCTACTGGAAGCCTGTGATACAAGATGGTAGAGCGTGGCGGGACGAGCTGTGAAATGTGGGAACTATGGCGCTACGCGTTTTGTTATTTTTATTTATGTTTATTTATTACACCCAAACAACTCTACTTAGTATCCGTTATATTGTACATATGCTTCCGTGTGTGTGTCGCACTATATAAAAAAAAAAAAATTCCGCTGTTTACGTTAAGTATGAAAGTACGAAAACATGCATGTATGTACGGTAACGGCCTGTGCTAGGCGGGTCGTTACACTTTCTAAATTAAGATATGATATGATTAGAAAATGTTTCAATGATGTGATAATTATAAAGTTTAATTTGTCACATAGTATAAAGTCACATTACTTTATTTAAAGGATGAATAATTAATGTGACCAAATAATTAAAGTCATAGTGTGTTGTCAAATCACTTTACACAAAAGTCCAACAGTCTTATCAATATAGGGAGAGAGAAATAGCCGTCTTTAGATCAACACCTAAAGAATTTTACTGCAGGTGGAATTCTTCAAAAGCGAGACGTGGACCAAATCATTCTTTGGGGATCTTTGAGTGAATTGTGGGTTTAAAGATCTAGGAATATTAACAAGCCCATTTATTCAACCTAATTAGATTGGTTGATTTGAGAGACTTTTTTTTTTTTTTTTTTTTTTTTTTTTTTTTTTTTTAATTGAGTAAAAACTGACTTGAGAGACTTTGAGTCTACGAGGAATTAGAATATTATTCCAAAAAAAAACTTAACAAAATTCTAGTAGTCCAAAAAAAGTCTAAATAATCCCATTAAACCCATCGAATACCCTTAGAATACTCCTATATTATCATATCTCCCCGGTCAGATGAGAATTTCAAGTCTTGTAGCTCCAAGAATTAATTATTCACTATTTTAGGTAAAACTTCCCCTGCTTAAATCTTTCTTCACCTCTAAATCACCTAAAATATCATCTTCAGGTGGCAAATAGCCACCCAAATACCTTTCCTAGGTGTCTCTTACTTAGAAAATCACTTTGACCGGATTCAAACCACACAGAAGGAAATTTTTCCACCTTCTAGAGCTTACCGCATTTGGAAAATTAAGCAACTATGGCCAAAAAGACTCCCTAACTATGAGCTTCAAAGGGAAAGTCTTTCAACCAAAATAGAAGCATTTACTTACTATCAAACTCATGATCAGCCTATAATATCCTACTATTTGTACTCCAGAATAAGCCATCAGATCCATAAAAAATCCTTAATCTTTTCATCACTGCTAGTAGCTATCTCTTTACTTTTCACTCACCATTCATGGTCAAGATAAGAAACCCTATCTAGTTAGGTGACTCTCTGATGAGGCTCACCTAAAGCACGAAACCATCACAGTCACCATCATAATAAGAGTAGCATTTCCCTCATCATTCATCACTCACTAGAAATGGCCAAGTGAAGAGACCCTATCTAATTCATCATAACTTCCGATGACAGCTCCGACGGCAGAGAGCCTCTGGAATAGACATCCTCAAGTATGCAATCACCTTCATTCCTACTCTAAGAATACATCTATCAACGCTCTTAGAACTACTAGCAACTATCTACATTACCCTTCGCTCACCTTACTCAGCCAAGAGAGAAGGCCCTTTCTAACTCAAGTGACTTAATTGACGGCACACCTGTAGTACAAAATCATCCTTATAGGAACTCTACATTTCAGACTTCACTAACTCCACATAACAAGACCACACAAATAAACATTCATACTTAGCCAAAGCTTTTATTCACCAAAGACAACATCTTTCCACAAAAACCATTCATGTTCCTCTACCACGTGATATGCTCATCTCAATATCTCATTTATCGAGAAGTCTTTATCCACACGTGTCGGAATCGCAAAGGGTGTCGGCCTTGGAATTGTCTTCCTTGTAGTCATCCAGGTCTAGCTCATCCCAAACAGGGTCAACATTGTGGCTTACAAGTCAGTGCATTTCGAGCACACCTCCTAGTTGTTCGGGTGTTTGACCTCCCAATGTAGCTCACAGTACCTCCGGTAGTACATTCTATCAACGCCAACTAGGAACTGACTGGACCAACCTAATGAACACCTATCTTCCACGTCAGCACGACCACCACAAAAAAGTCTCATCAACTACATAAACTGTCAAAAATAGTTTAAACACATCATATATTTACATTACATTATTCATTTACGAAGAAGTAAAAATTATTTACCTAATAAATAAATTACTGACTAATAAATTTATCATTTGTTTTAAAAATTTTAAAACCTATTATTAAATTTATATATTTTTTAAAAATTACCTATGCAACAATTCTTTTTTCTTTTCCTTGCTTTCATGAAATTAATGAAGCTCTGCTAATGTTCGGTTACTTATTTCATCTATTAAAGAAAGTAAAATTTGTGATAACAAATTTTTTTTTAATGAACTTTTGTGAATACTTCTAGTAAAACCAGTATTATTATGAAAGACTTAACAGAATTGACACCCCCACATCTCCCCCCCCCCCCCCCCCCCCCCTTCTTTTTCCTTCTTAAAGTTAATTGATCTATTGTGATCATATTATTATTTTGACTACTAAATCAATATGCCGAATTTTTTTCCCCCCCTTTATTGAATCAAGGCGGTAGGCAGTGAACTTCTGTTCATCTCTGCCTGTCTATTTACCAAAAATATTGTAGAAAAAAAATGTTCAAAATAAACAAAAGGAAGGAGGTTTTATTGTTTGAAACTTAGAAAAAAAGAGAGAATTTGAATGTGGGTATTTATTTGCAGTCCCAAGTTAATTGTTTGTCATTTATTATTCAAACGTAGTACTGGTTAGATAATAAAAGAGTATTGAATTGCATATTTCTAAATAAGGTAAATATAAAGAGGGAGTGGGACAGTGTTAGTAATTTAAAAATGTATTGGTATTATTAAAGAAACTTAATAAATATTAAATGACAGTCTGGAATTTTGCATAATGTTTTGTTTTGGTTACCTATTTGAAACGCATTATTTCCGCCATTCGTTGTAAATTAGTACTAATTTACATGACAATTTTTGAGTTGTCATTTTTTTATTAGTAAATACAATTTTTTAATTTTAAAAATTTATCGACAAGTGATTATAGGTTTGGTCTAGCTTTATTGCCATACCTACAATATTTTTTTTTCAACGGATATTTCTCTTTTGAGTATTATGATTTCCGTACAATATAAATATTGAGGCAAAAGGTAAAGAGCTTTTTGTACTAGATTGAGACTAGTGATGGATTCAACAACAACTATCATTTACAAAAATAACCACTTTAGAGATCGAGGTTTAAAAATTGTCCTATAATGATCTTATTTGTAAAAAGAAACAAAAACAATAATTGCCTATTTCATCTTGACCAAAGTACATATTCGTTTTAAATTAGGGGAAAAAAAAAACATATCCTCTTTAAAATTAGCACATTGTTTTAAAAAAAAAAAGAGGGGGGGCGGGGGTTAGAAATATGATATGGATTTCTTAACGTTATTGTATTTAGTCAATAAGTTTGAGACTGTTATTGATATTCTAGACACAGCCAATATGTTATGGATTATCCTAATTATTATTGTTAACTTAGGGTTTTGAATTTTTAGAATCCATATATATATTATTGACTTTGCCTTTTTGTGTTCGCTTTTTTTTTTTTTGTTTTTTTTTGTTTTTTTTTTATCTTACAAAAAATCTATTACGTGATTGAAAACTATATATTCTAAAAGTTGAAAATAAAAACCATAAACTACCTTTATACGGGTTCTTTATACTAATTTCTCTCAATCAGCTATCTGGGGTTTACCTTGCTATTACTAAACCAATGCTTAAACAGCTAAAACTGAAACGAGGCCTAAAAGAAGGCAACAGGAGTCGAACCTAGGTACTATATCTATATAGTAGATATCGTATTAAACATATGATTCTTTGTTTAATACTATACAAAGAATCATATGTAGATTGATGCGGTAGAATCATGTGAAGACTTGTAACGACCCTCCTAGCACAGGCCATTACCGTACATACATACATACGTATCGAACTTACTTAACGTAAACAGCGAAATTTTTTTTTATTTTTTATTTTATATGTACGGTGCAACACACACACGAAGGCGTACATAAGATATATCGGATATTAAATAAGGTCGTACGAGCGTAACTAATAGACATAAATAACACATAAAATAATTACATAAAATTTCAAAACACGTAGTGGCTCGATTCCCACATTTCACAGTCCGCCAGGCCTCGCCCTTCCATCTTGTATCAACAGTTGTTTGCAGGTTGTTTACCTACAGCATAGACGTAAGACAGTGAGCTTTCGTTTAGCAATTACAACTATATTATCTCGCGACACAACATACTATATTTAACCTATCTTAAACATAACATGTCATAACATATCATAACATATGCATGAGCCGTTTATGCTTCATTATGCTTACTTATTCATTCATAACTTACTTATCTTAACTTATCTTATCTTATGGGCCCCATACATAGGTGTCCGTACCGGGCGCGCAACTATGAATTGGTTGGGGCGGCCAGTCCATTTCCAACTCAATCCATAGTCCAACCCGACCTAATGCGGGTCGGTACGACACAGGCAACTTGCTTGCCATCGTAGCTTTCATTATCTCATACTTAATTTTATTAATTGGTGAACATGCATCGTGATGTCTCACACAATTAATTCATGATCTTATCCTTAGCATATCATAACCTTAACATGTTTCTAATCATATTACATAACATATAGCATTTCATAATTCATAGCATATAATCATAGCATTTCATATTTCATAGCATACAATCATAGCATTTCATATTTCATAGCATATTATAGCACTTAACATCCCATAGCACATAGCATAGCATTTTTCCATAACATTTCCTACTATACAACATATGACTTTTTATAACACTTAGCATGTAACACATAGCATTTTCATCATACTTAGGCAAGTATACACAACAAAGCCTATGCTGTAGGCGGAGTTGTACTTACCTTGTTTACGTTCGCTGTGTCCGATGTCTAGCTTGAGTTCCGACAGGACACTGCTGTGTTCAATATTCTGTTATCAAATAAAAGTAAGGGTTAGAAATGTTGGTAGTATAACCAACACCTTTATATAACTTTAGTTATATACCCCTTACTTACTTTTACGTTGTCCTATTTGGTTGCATTGAGTAACCCTAGGGTTTAAATCTACTTTAATCGGATTATTTTAACTTAAGTTTCAAAATCTCATTTCTTTGGAAAAACTTTATATTTTTACGTATAAAAATCCTTTGTTTGGCTTGAAAATTTGAAATCATAAAATGGTATTTATTAAAATTATTGACTATTGGAAACTGCCTTTGGAGCAGCTTTACATTGTCAATTTATCAGTGCATGTGAAAAATTACCTTTTCTGTACTGTTTTCAGAATTTCTATACAGGAATTCCCTATTTCCTGTACAGTTTTTGAAATCCAATTCCATTTAAAAATAAAAGTCGATTTTGGAAAAGTTTTCTTTACGAAAGTTTTAGCTATTGAAAAACCCTACAACTTTTGTGTTTTGGGTAAAACCCAGTTCGGCCTTTAACACATTCAAATCCCTTGTTGAATCAATCCTGGCCGTGCATGGGTCCTGGGCACGATCAGGCTCGGGTTTCAGTAAAAACCGAGGCCATTGGAGCCTCATTTTACAAAACCGTCTGCGTTGCCCCCTAGGAAAACCCTACTCTACAACTTTCATGTTTTAAGTTTTTCCAAATTCGGCCTCTAAAGGCCTTAAAATCTGCTTTTCCCGAAACTGGCCAATTTCTACCCGAAATGGCAGTTTTCAGTTTTAAATTCGTTTTACGTCCTATTACGTACACCCTACCTCAACCGACCGCATTGGGAGCCTAGAACAGTTATGCAACACGTTTCTAACGTCCAATTTTCACCATGTAAATCAAAATTAGCATCATACATCAAGCATATAAAACCCTAATCAACATAACAAACACTTAACATGCAATATTTAAACCACCAAACGAAAACCCTAATTAATCAAGCACATATCCTAAAATTTTAACCTAGGGCAGAATTGAGAGTGAGCTTATGCTCATTACAAACCATGCTTAAAATACATTTAAATTTCCCAATTGAAATTTAAATGAAAATCATAGGGTATTTAGGAATTATACCTCACTTTAACCAAAGTTTGGCTAGGCTTTTTCCTTCCCCTTTTTCCTTCACCAACAGCCGGCCTTCCTTGTTTAATTGGGTCCAAAATTTTTAGCCTTCCTTGCCTTGGAGTCTGGTCACCACAGCTCCAAAGAAATCCGGCCAAAAGCTCCAAAAATCCGGCCAAGGACTTGGCTTGGTTCTTCCTTTTTCTCTGCCCCCTACAACCGGCCTTTTGGCCAATTTTGGGCACCAAACTCTCTTGTGCTCTTGGGTGATGCTCTAGGTGGAAATCCAAACTCTCAAAACCCTAAATCTCTCTTGGGTTCAATCTTTTTTTTCTTGCTTTTCCCTTGCTCCCCACAACCGGCCCTAATGGCCAAAATGGGTATCAAAATTTTTCTAACTTCCTTGCTTGTTTTCCAACACAAAACTGATCACCCCTAGTCCTAAATCTCTTAAGTTTTTGCTAAAATTTCTTCCTTGCTTGCTCCTCTCAAGTTCGGTTTTGGGGTGAGGGAAAAATTGGGCATGGTTCGGTTGCTTTTCACAATTTTTGTGAACAAAAAAATCCACCCACACACCCTTATTTATAGAGGTTTTGAACTTTTCAAATTTATCAAATAGTCCTCAAAATTTTTGCTATTCACCCAAGCCCCCCATGAGTTGTCCGGCCACCTAGCTCTAGAATGCTCCAAAATTTCTTTCCAAATTTCCTTAATTAAGCTTAATGATGTCATAATTAAAAAGTAAGGTGAGGTAAGCCTCTTAAGGCTTGTTTGTTACTTTTTCTTATTGTTCAGTCCATTTTTAAGTTAACACAGATATTTCCAATACTGGATTCACTTATACACAGTATTGTTATATTGAACTACAGTCCAAAATTTATCTGTGTAAAAACGAACTGTATAAAAATTTTCTCATAACTTGAAGCCACTTGGCCCAAGATATCCTAATTAATGTGCTTGATTTTCTATGGTGGTTTTGAATCTTAATCATATCATTTTATTCGTAAAAACGGCTCTATACAGTATAATTTCTATATTGTGGATTATTTTATCGGACAGTTTTTTCTTTGACTTTTTGGGTCAACCTTTGGCTTTTTCGTTCACCATTGACTTTCTTGTCAACCGTTGACTTTCTTGCCAAGCTTTGACTCCCGTGGTCAATAGTTGACTTTTTGGTCAACCATCAACGTTTTTGGTCAAACTTTGACCAACATAAAATTTTGGCAAATTTCACTCCTTTTTTCTTAAAAGGACATATTCTTGGCTAAGCAATCATTTTTGAGTCTCATAAAATTATATGAACTCATAAAACATCATAAAAACCCTTAACTGGGCTTTTCATAAATACCCTCAAGGTACAATTTAAATTTCTATACAAGAAATCATAATTGTCGAAAAACTAGGTATTACAAGACTGATGTGGTTATTATCATAAAGACTATGTCAATATTGTAATTAATCCAATCTACGCATGGTAATAATAGGTCATTGTAGTATTAGTAAAGTATATCAAACCTGAAATCTTAAAATAACAGGATAATAATTGTAAAGATCACAACTTTAAAAAAAATTATTTCCTTAAAAAAATCAAGGATTATTCTCTTAAAAATGAGTTCCGTTTATTTTTTTAAAAAATCAAATCAATAAATTATATTAAAGGGGGGGAGGGATAAGCCTACCAGTACGGAAAAAAATTAAAAACTAATTTCATAGAAGTAGGCAAAATAGCACAACAAGTTCAAAATTCCTAAATGGTTGCATGCATATATTAGCGGTAACACCATACCTAATTCCACCTAAAACTATAAAGTTTAAACCCCCAGCCTGAAGTTAAAAAAATAAAGTTCAAATTTCCTATATATATATATATATATATATATAAACCTAACAAGTTCAAAAACAAACAAAAACAAGAATCTTTGTTCCTTATAAAAGAATAAAGCTGCCGAAAAAAAATTAGCATTAAAACAAAAATATTCTTCCCTTAAATATAGAATAAAATAACTGAAAATATCTATATCAAAAACATGATTACATACTTTAAAATATATTTCCATGAATCGTGCATCCATAAAATAAGGAGATTTTTCCATTAAAAAAATATGAAAATTCAAATAAAAAACTCAAATCCTCAAAACAAGAAAGGGTAAATGTTGAATAACAAAAGTTTGACATTCAAATTTTGTCCAAATTTATAAATAAATTCATAATTGTTCATTTTTCAAAAGGGAGGTCTTTAAAAATGACCATTTTGTGTAAATACTTCAAAGAATTTTGCATCCTAAGCTATTGGGGGCTAGTTCAATTGGTGAAAGATAGGGGATTTAAGTTTTAAAAGCCGTAAGTACAAGGTTCGATTTTTTACCGACATAAAAAATTAATAATAGATTGGTTCATATCCAAAATAAATAAATAAATAATTCCGCATCCTTACCTACAGTAGTACATTTCAAGCTTCATATTGTGAAACTTCTATTATCGTGCACTTTAGTTCTTACTTTTTTTTCTTTTTTTTTCCCTGTATTTATGGATCATTGGTATCATTTCTTCTTTATTTCTTTGTCTTTGCATCACATTCTGGAAATAATAAATATTCAGACATATACCTAATGTTGTGTCTAATGTTTGATCACAGAGATGACTCCTGTAGAGGTAATAAAAATAAAAGAGTTATTTACATTTTATACCCTGTATTTTGCTTTTATACAGAAAGTATACCATGCGTTTTTAACTTTTCCATATTTATACTATCAGATCACACTTAATACACAAATTTATACAATTTCCTAGTCAATACTTAATTTTGACCATAAAATGTCCAAATTACCCTCAGAAAGAAAAAATACAATTATGTACTATTTACATTTTTATACCATGCATTTTGTTTTTCTTTTTATATATATATTGCATTTTAAAATTTTATATTTTTATATTGTTAAATTACATTTAGTACATAACTTTATACATTTTCTCAATCAAAACTTTATTTTTACATCTAAAATATCCAAAATACACTTGAATTAAAACTAAAAATAATGAAAGAAATTCTCGCTTTACAAAGTTAAATTTCTATTGTCTCACTTGGGCAATTAAAATTTATTTGATTATTGTCACAACTACAAATCAAGTTTGGTGACGTGGAGTGGTTTAATTAAAAATAAAATTGTGATTAAAAATATCAAATAAAAAAACATATAATATCCTAAAATTCACCCACACTTTTAACAAGATTCCCATATTAGTCATCTTTAGAAAACATATCAGAGTATTGGACTAGATAATAATTTGTCCTAAAGTCTACCAATTTTATATTTAATGAAAACCGACAAGTAACTTTTTAATTTAACAAGTGGGCATTCTGAAATACTAAGTTCTCACATGAAAACAAGTTTGAAAATCCAACATCTAGTATTATCACACAAACAAAAAAAAAAAAAAAAAAGGAAATAAAAGTATAGCTATCCAAAACCCAATCTAGAGAGAGAGTTAAGTTTACAAGCCTTGGAAAAATAAAAACTGAAAATAAAAGTATAGATAGATCACCACTAAACTGCAATGGCCTTGATGTCACACCGTCTACTTGGCGCTACTCCTAGTGCTTCCTGGGAGGGTTAAAAACAATAAAACGTGAGCTACTAACTCAGTAAGATACAATTGACTCATTTAAAATAATTAGTTTGAAAAGATATAATAAAAACGAACAAGGTCAAATTGAGTGTGTTGTAAATAAAAATGTAAATGAAATTTGCTGAATATAAATATACTCATAAGTGCTAGCCTGACATCAACCGATCAGTAATAAGACACTATCTTAGTATCTGAACAAGACTTTACAAGCAAAACTATCAACCGCCAATATCTAATTAGATGGCGTTTGAAATTTTTTTTAACACACTTGGATAGAAACAAACCAAGTCTCAAAACATATCTCACTTGAATCTCTCAAAATAATATATCTGTGTATACATATATACACACACACACTTTTGCTTCAAATCATTTGATACATATATGTACTCTCCTTTTAAAAACATTTAGAAAACCATTTTATTTTTGAAATGATTTTAAAATGAGGAATTCATAAGCAATGTTTATTAGAAAATGGGTTTAGGTATCCTACCTAATTAGCAAAATAAATCTACTGATAACTTCATATATACCAAGGCTCCTTACTCCAATCACTAAAACCTTAAACCAAACCACATAGATATCCTAAGTATTTGATAAAACTCAAACCTTAATTATACTAAACATCGGCCATAATTAGTGTGCTTAAAATTATACTGCATTAAAATATTAACATTTCTCGATTTACATGCCAACTGTAAAAATTCAAATTAGGGTCTAAAATATCATTATTTGAGATTAAAATATCAAAACAAGACTGATCGGTTTGAAACAAGGTCCTTGCACATATTCTACCTATGTTCGATTGACCAATCCTACAGGTCCAGTTATCCGGACAAGGACAAAACGTCTTGTCTTGTACTGGGGCTGTCTGGTTGACCAGATGAGGTGTCCAATTGATTGGACTATCTCGAAATGGAGTGTTCTTAGCTTCTGCTCAACCTACAAACTTCACAAAAATAGTTTCTAATAATTCCCAGATATCCAAAATAGAAAATAAACAATTCATGAAACTTAAATAACTAGATTCAAACTCAAATTCATCAAAATCTCATTAATTCATTTCGATGTTTAAGTTTTCAAAACAAACGAAAATATGAATTTCAAAACTCAAAATCAAGTTATTTAAAATATAAAATGAGTTTTAAAACGAACCTGTAAAACTTTAGGAGCTCGAGGTTTAAGTTTCTTGTGGGTTTGGTTTTGGGTTTTCATAAAAATTATGAGAGAGAGAGAGAGAGAGAGAGAGAGAGAGAGAGAAATAAGGGCTCGGGCTCAAGGGAGAAAACATAGAGAGATAATGAGCAGGGGAAAGAGGGTTGCAACGGACGGAGAGGGGAAATGGGAAAAATAGGAATCTGAGGGTGTGAGGGGGCTTTAATAGACGGGGATTTACCCTCCTCGGAAGGTTTGCAACTGGTAATGGTGGTTGAAGGCGGAAATAGGATTGCAGGGAATATCGGCTATAGAATGCAGTTTATCATAATTGCAGAAGTCCAATTGACCGATAAAAAGGTTCGGTTTACCAGTCAAGGGTATTTTTGATAATTTTAGAAAAGTTAAGGGGAAAAAATGTAATTTTTTAAAAATACTTTAAAAACCTTTAAATCAAAATTTTAAATGTAGTTTAATTATTTTAAAACAAATTTTATCGCACTATTTAATCTAGTTTAGTATAATTAATCATGATTAATTCTAATGGAAGTTATAATTATTTTTCATTTTAATTCAAGGGTATTTTGGATATTTCAAATGTAAAAATTAAGCATTGATCGAGAAAATATATAGATTTATGTACTAAATGTAATCTAATAATATAAAAGCATAAAATTTTAAAGTACATTGTATACTTTTTAAATAAAAACAAAATGCATGGTATAGGAATGCAAATAATACATAATTTTAGTCTTTTATTAAGGGTAATTTGGACATTTTAAGATCTAAATTAAGTGTTGACCAAGAAATGGTATAAATTTGTATATTAAGCATAATTTGATGGTATACAAATGTAAAAATTCAAAATGCATGATATACTTTCTGAATAAAAGTAAAATACAGAGTATAAAAACATAAATAATCAAAAATAAAATTAAACTAAATCAGTACACAAATCAGGAAGGTAGCGCAGCAAATCCTCAAAGACAACCTGATAATAAATACCTCAAATATATCGAGATATGTCGAACTGAAACAGAGAAAAGGAACTCAACAATCGTTGAAGAAAGCCTACGAAATTAAAAAAGGATTACAGGTTTATTTCATCCAAATCGGGGTTTAATCTACCAAAATCATAATTAAAGCTCAAAAAATAATTGAAGAAAGAGAGAGAGAGAGAGAGAGAGAGGGGAAAAAAAACCCTACGTAAAAGAAATAAACGAGACAGAGAGCATTACAAAGTGAGAGGGAGGGAAAAAAAAGGACAGAACCTTCCAAAAAAGGAATATCGGAAAAGAAAACTAATGAACGAGAAGGAAAATAAACCACCAAATTTAAAAATAAAAAGAAAAAAGAAAAAAGAAAAAAAGTGCACATTAAAAAAAAAATTTCCGCTATGTTTTCTGAAAATTTTGACCACTTTTAGGGATGACTTGTGTGTAAAATAGTTGTTGAAGTCTACACGCGATAATGCGCGAAATTGTGAGATGGAGAAGGACAGTAGAAACATCGTCGTTGTACATCTACCTGCAGTGACAATGCTGTCAACTAGTGAGGTTCCTGAAATCCTTGTAGCGTCAATATTAATAATGAAAATTTTCATGAATTCCTCTTAAACTTTATCACTAGTATTAATATACTTCTTGAACAATAAAGTGTACCTAATCTCAACTTTAATAAATGTGTCAAGTAGCTCACTTTATTAGTTTTCATTAGTTTTTGATCATTTTAAATGTCAAAATGCCCTTTAATCTTTAATATTCCTGTCAAACTGTCCCTTAATCTATAATATTTGTGTCAAATTGCCCCTGATCTTTATTGAATCAGAACATAAACATATTTTTCAGACTTTACTAAGAACACAATCAAAATTCTTAAAAATTTTACATAAAAAAAATTCTTAAAATCTCAGTGAGACTGCGGAGTGTGCTCCGCCACAACACATGTATGTATACATACATATATATATATATCTAAGGTACAATACTAATTGTCACACGCAACTAATCCGAGTTACGCGGACATAGGCACTCAAACTCAATGCAAAAATAGAAGCGTAATATGATTACAGACGTAAACCAACGCTAATTACACATCCGACATTATTATAAAATAAATAAAAGGTAAGAGCTAATGTGCAAGAACCTCATAGCTACGTTGTGGAACCTCTTTGAAGATGGACAAGAGAATATCAAAGTAGAGAGACAACTGAGAAAAAGCAAAGAATGTGATGGGAAGACACAAAGCTGCATAACAAAGGATATGCTACGTATCTAAGTTGTTGATTTAGGACAAATATATGTCCCGCGCAAAACGACACCAGCATAGAAGCTATGGACGCAAAGAGCGACGTCAAGCCGAGAAGAAGCTTTCGAGGCAAGTCCGAGGCGAAGTCCTTCTCTTGGTAACGGGATGTTAGGATCGAGAGGAAGAATACGAGGGCGGTGATCGAAAAGCAGAGAGCTACCAGGGACGAGATGGCGAATGTGTTGAAGGTGGGCTGCGCTTCTAGGGTTGGAGTCCCCTTGTCCTCGTTGATTCCGCCGGGAACAGTGGCTGATGTCGCAAAGGCAACCGTCGCCACTAGAGCTGCGACGACGGAGCATGACTCCGAGGTTTTTGTGAGCCATTCGCTTCCGTCCTTGATGAGTTCCTTGTGTGTGTTGACGAAAACCTCGTTTGGGGTCTGGTTTCTTTTGTTGTATTGACGGAAGAAGTGTGGTGTCATGCTGTTCTTCACATACTATGAAGCAAATTAACCAATAGTAGAAGTACTATAGCTTATGAAATGAAAGTATGAAGAAAATGGAAATGGTTACATAACATAAAAGTAAAAAATTAAAAGCAAACATATTGAAGTAATAGTGTACCTTTGCAAAAACAAAAATAACTACAACTTTTTATCACAAAAATTACAAATAACAATAATATAAGGAAAAACATATAACTAATACTTTTATTAATACTAGTTGAGATGCATATGATTTGTGCGTGCGGAATAGACAAGTAAAACAAAAAATTAATTAAAAATCAATTCCGTAAAATTTTTTTTGATTTTAAAAAATTAATTTTTTATTTAAATTGCCACATGATTGGTTTAAGATCAATGTGGAGTAGACAAATAAAACAAAGTAAATCAAAACAAAAAATTAAAAAAAATTAATTTTTTTATTTAAAAATGCCACAGGGTGGGCTTATGACCCATTGCGTGGTGGGAAGATAATAATAGATAGATAAAAGTACAAAGCAAAGTAAAGCAAAACAAAAATAAAAAATTAATTAAAATTTTTTGAACATTTTTAAAGATTAATTTTTATATTTAAAAATATCATGTGATGGGCTTAGGACCCACCATGTGGTAGAAAGGTAATAATAGATATATAAAAGTATTTCACATAAGAGGAAGAGAAGGTGAAAAAAAAGAAAAAAAAAAGGAAGAAGTTGAGGCAAGAAGAGAGAGAGAGAGAGAAGAAAATGACAAAATATATAGACCAAGTTTCTAAATAATGAAAAAGTGTAACTGTGCTTTAGTTATAGGTGAAATGACAAAGTATGAAAGGTACCTAGCTCATATATATGTATGTACATAGTTGATTTTTTTAAAAAATATAATTCTTGTCTATGGTCCTCTACCATGTTTATTCAATACAATACTGACATCAATAGCTATAAAATTAATCTTGTATAACTACATTCCTAGGTGATTAACAAAGAAGAAAAAGCACATTTCTCGGTGTTAAACCATTCTAACATTAACACACTGATCAATTAATTAAAGGGTGTAATAATATTATGACATAAATAAATTTTTTGATGTTACATCTTTACACCATTATTATCAAGTTAAATAAATATCATGTAACAATTCTCATTTTTTTATGTTACCTTTTAAGTATGGTCCTCGGTGAAAGAGAACAAAAGCCTACTATATAGAGTTAAAAAAAAAAAAAAAAAAAAAGGGCATACCTGAAACTATTTGATTTCCCGTTGCATTTGCAGGGCACTGCCAGAGATGAGCCAAGGGCGATACTCCTCGCATTGAGTGGCGGCGAGGTGCAGGGCGCTGTTACCTCGGAAGTCGATGTGGCGGAAAACACTGTCCGTCGGAATATTCTCCATCTTGAGAAGGAACTTGTAAACATGTGGTTGTCTGTTCTCGACCGCCAAAAGAGCGACGTTCTTTTGCTCGGCGTCTTCGTCCTGAATGGCCACCGGAAATTCTTCCAAGATCTTCTCTACCATCTCAGTTACTCCATTCTTTGCAGCTATCAATATTGGTGTCTGTGCTTTCCCTCTCTTACCTTTCCCTGCCTTCTTTTTCCCTCTTTGTTTCTTTCGTCCTTTCTCTGCATGGGACATGCACAATAATTAAATTATAACGTATGATGAAATAAATGCTAGTATACATGTGTAAAATACACATGTTATAGGAAAAATAAAAGATAAGTTTAATTACTAATAAAATGTGGCAAAAAAAAAATCAAATTTTATATTAAAGGGAATATTATATATCAGAATTATTAAGTTTCGAACTTGGCAGTTCTTATTCAAACCCCTTTTTACAATTCACAATTGAACTAGTCTAAACGGTTAAATTTACTGTTATGTAAAAGGCAAATTAATTAACTATATTTAGAGATTACTTTTCTTAGCACTTACTACTATTTGAAATTAAATTTGCAAGTCGATTTAAACTGCTAAAGTCTATACAATATCGTCAAAATATACCTCACAAGCACTTTTTGTAATTGGCGGTTGATTGGAAAATTAAGTGACATAATTAAGCTCGCAACTATAATATATGTTTATATGTGTATGTATATATATATAAGCCTCCTATACACAAATGAGTATAATATGCAGCATATATATATATATATTTATATAATTCAGTACTTACGACTTCTGTTTGATTTTTCTGCCTCTTCAGCTGCCGCCTTTAATGGATTGAAATTAGGATCGTCCTGAACTTGTTTATCTTCTAACATGCTTATGCTCTAATTCTCAGCCATAATTAGTTCCTGACTATCACTGCGTCGGTCGGGAATTGATCCAGTGTTACCATAGGACTTGTAGAATTTGGTATACTCCACCAATTTCTCCATCACAAGTTTGGCCCTTTTGTGTAGCTCTTTCTTTCTTTCGATCTCATTTATCCTCCAAATTCCTGCATGCATTGATGTGGCCAATTATTTGGTACGTTATCAGTGACAGAGTGTAACGACCTGCCTAGTACAGGCCGTTACCATACATACTTACATACTTATGAAAACAGTGGAATTTTTTTTTATTTTTTATTTTTATATGGCATAAAATGTGCAACATATAAACGTGTCTTTATCAAGAATATTTAATATAACATGAATACGTAAGGAACAAAACGCGTAGCAGCTTGATCTCCCACATTTCACAGTTTGCCTTGCCACGCCCTTCCATCTTGTATCAAGCATTGCTGACAGGTTGTTTACCTACAGCATAGACATAAGACAGTGAGCTTTCGCTCAGCAAGTACAACTTCCTATACCGCGACAAAACCAACATAGCCTATCCTTATACATTCCAACTTAACTTATCATACATATCGTACCACTTCTTAACTTCATTCATCATAGCATAACATACACATCATAATGCATGGTCCATTTATGCTCGTATTATGCTCAATTCATTCTTAACTTACTTTCATTACTTATCTTACTTATGGGCCCCTTATTTGTGTGTACGTACCGAGTGCGCAACTATGGACTTACTCTTGCCATAGCTCAACCCGACCTAACGCAGGTCGGTACAACACCGGCGACTTGCTCGCCATCTTACTTTCTTTTCATCTTGTCATGTCATACTTGATCTTATTATTCTTAAAAGATTTCGTGAACATGCTTCGCTTTCTCATACATACATGCTTCATATCTTAATAATCATAACATAACATTCATCATGAACTTACCTTGACTTATCATACTTCATAACTTAGCATACAACATAGAATTAACATGGCATATAGCATGACATAACAATAACATAGCATAGCAACAACAACATAACATAGCAACAACAATATAACATACAATAAGGCATACACCCCTAGCATACATCTAACAATAACATACTTGGGCAAGTACCACAACAAAGCCTATGCTGTAGGCGGTGGTTGTACTTACCTCTCTTGCTATGTCCTGCGTAGTGCTGCTCCTCCTCTGAGTACAGCTGCAGGTTCTCTCCTGCTTGTTGAAGGACATAGGTAAGGGTCTAATTAGTATTGTGGAATGTTGGTAATCTAACCAACATACTTACATAATCCTAATTGTATGTCCCCAATTCTAGATGTCTTACTGGGTTACAAATAGTAACCTTACGTGCTAAATCATCATATATACCGTTAGGGTTAGGTTACCTTCCTAACCTTGGGCTTTATCTTTGTTTATAAACCATTGGGTTACTTCAATTAACTCTATATCTTAGCCCAATTTATTAATCTTGGTATCCTTTAGGGTTATCTTGTCTAACCCTTAAGGTTATTTGTAGTCAAACTCTTGGTCAACCAAAGTCAACTTTTGGTCAACTAAGGTCAACCCTATATGGGTCAAACTTGAGCTTTAGGCTTTGGCCCAGTAACTCGGATATCACTTCCGGTTATTACCCGTAATCATCTTGCTTACCTAATTTGGTTTAAAAATCCATTTTCCATTTCTTTGGAAACTTGGGTAAATTAACTTCAAAAATCTTTTACTCAACTCATAACAATTCATATTCTTGAAATAGGTCTTTATAAAACTCATTTAGGGCTGAAAACTGCTATTGGAACAGTTTCCATAGTCAAAACAGTGGTTTTGGGGAAAGAAACAATTTTTCCGAACTGTTTTTAGAAAATCCTGTGCAGGAATTTCCTATTCCCTGCACAGTCTTTATAAAACCGTGTTAGTTTAAAAATGCATTCCGATTTTGAAAAAGTTGCCTTCACAAAAGTTCTAGCTCTCGAAAAATCCTAAAACTTTTGTATTTTACGAAAAATTTAATTCGGACTTTAACTGGTTCGTTTTGGCGTTTGAACCTACCTGCTTGTGCACAAATCCTGGGCACGGATCAGGCTCGGGTTTTTATGAAAACGAAGGTCATTGGAGCCTTATTTTGGAAATCCGTCCGTGTTGCCCTCTAGGAAAAATCGTTCTCTACAACTTTTTATGTTTTACTTTTTTTCCAATTTGGCCTACAAAGGCCTCAAATTCCACTTTTTAGAAAACTGGGCAGTTCACATCCGAACTGGCAGTTTTTTGTTCTCACATTCATTTTACGTCCTATTTCATGTAAGCTAACTCAACCGATCACGCGGGAGCCTAGATAGCACACATGCAGCGTTTTCTAACGTCCCACATGAACAAACATGCAACTCAAACGTGCCCATACAAACCAAAACCCGCATTGTCCTAGCCTAGGTTTGCATGGTTCTAAGTTGTCTCACCAATCCATTCATACACATACCATTCCATAATTAAAACTAACAACCTAGCATGCACTTCTAGAACCAGCTTGCACATAACAACAGGGGACATACAATTCATCATCCATCTAGCATGCATCCTAACATTCAATCATAAGCATAAAATTAAAGCTCATAACAAAATTAAACATCAAACCACCCTTAATACCTAAATCAAGCACCACACCTAACCAATCTAGGGCAAAGAAAACTTGAGCTTATGCTCTTACATTTTTCAACTTGAAATACAACTAAATTCCAAATTGAAAGCTCAATTGAAAATGTTAGGGTTTAAAGAAAAATACCTTGGCTCAAGACTAGGGTTTGAGCACCAAAAATTTCTCCTTCCTCCTAGGTCAACACAACCGGTTCTCACCCTAGCTAGGGGTACCAAAATTCTTTTGGTCACTTGGTTGGTTCACCACAAATCCGGCCACACCACTAAGCCTTCCCACTTCATTTTTTTTTTCTCTTCCTTTCCCTTTCTCCCACAACCGGCCACTAGGCCAATGGGTCTCAAAAATTTTCCAAACTTTTTTCCTTGGCTTTCCACTCAAAATCCGAACACTCCCTAAGCAAAACCCCTTTGGAAATTTTGATTTTTCTCTTCTCCCTTTTCTCTCCCTAATGGTCGGTTTTTGGTGAAGAAGAAAGACAAGAGTTTGGCTAGGATTTTGAATAAAATGAATAAAGATCACCCCTATTTATAGGCAAAAGGGGAACTTTTAAAAATTGTAATTTGACCCCTAAATTTTTTGAAAATTTGCCATAAAGGCATGCTAGGTGGCCGGCCATGATCTTTGGAGAACAAGAAGGAATGTTTTAGAACAAGACACTTGTCTTTAAAGGCTTGGTTCATGGAATTATGATGTCATAAATCCAAATAAGATGATGTCATAAATCAAAAAGGTAGGTGATGTCATCCTAAGGCCTTGTTTGGCTACTTTTTGAAAAAGCAGTCCAATTTTAAGCTAACACAGATAAATCCAATACTGTGTTCACTTATACACAGTATTTTCTTTAACTAAAATTTATCTGTTGTAAAAACGGACAGTATAAAATTTTTCTTATTTTTCCGAGCCCTTTTCGTCTTTAATTCCTACTTGGTGTGCTTGATTTTCTAAGGTGGTTTTTTAAAGCCTATTCATGCTAACTCAACCGTAAAGACGGTTTCCACAGTGTCTTTTCCATACTGCATTTCATAATACTGTAAAGTCAACCATTTGACTATTCTTGGTCAAACTTTGACTTTCTTAGAATCTTGTACTTTTTTGTTCTTTTTGACTCAAAAGGGCCGTTGCTAATCTAAGCAATCCATTTTGAGTTTTATTGATCCTGAAAAACTCATAAAATGTAAGAAAACTCTTAACCGAGTTTCTCTTTCAATAATACCTCTATGCTATACATTTAATTCCTTCGAAAGGAAATAGTAATGTCGGAAAAATCTAGGTATTACACAGAGTTAGAAAAAAAAATTAATAGGATATTATATATAATATTTAGTGAGGATTTTTCTTGTAATTAAGTAAGATCACAATAGAAATTTTCTTATGGATTCTAAGGATACAAATCCAAAATTTTTTAAAGAGTAGGTCACCCTAATTTTAATCTCAATTTAAGTCGCAACTCACGTGATAGTGAGTTATCACATTTTATTGGTAGATGCAATTCGTTGATGTGAGAATGTTTTAACTAATAATAAAAGAATTACAAAAATTTTTAAGGGGGACAATCATGGATTAGGTTGTTAGAAAATCAATTCAACTGTTAAAAAGCAGTTCCTACCAGGAAAACACTTAAAAGCACCCTTTATGTATAGCCTAAATGCCACTTTTAACCCTTTTACTGTTCAAATACCCAAAACATCCATTGTGTTTGAAAAATCAGTTGCAAAATACCCCTAAATGCGATAGTTTTTTTGGAAAGAAAAAACAAAACTAGCTTACCCTTCCCACCCTAAATTAAATACAATTTAAATTATTAACTAAAATACTAAATAAAATAAAACTTAAAAACTCCTCAAAATAATGAAATATTTGTTTGATGATTTTGATTTTTTTATTTAATTTTTTAGTTCAGTAATATTCAAAATAACATATAAGAAAAAATTAGGAAGGATAATCTAGATATTTTCAAAAGTTTAATCACGGAATATATTGTAACAAATTTAATAAACGTGGAGATATTATAATTAATAAGATAATTATAACAGTATTAAAACTAATCATAATGTGTGTAATTTGAGTATTTTTCCCATATAGTAAATGAACGATAATCATATATAGAAACGACCATTCATAAATGAAGTCGGTTACTTACTGCATCAGTAGAATTCTCGCTTTATCATGATTGCATAGCATTTTTTTGAACAACAATTAGAAGTCAATCTTTTTGGGGAATAAAAAAGTTTACTTTTTGTATGTACATGCACGTGTAATAGGAACGATAAAGTGACGATATGTACTCACCCACTTCGAGGATGATCAGCAAGAACTTCATCACAGGCTTTAAAAAGAGCACGAATGAGTCATAATTGGGTGGAAATATTCTTTTTCTGTTCTTCTCCATATCTACTTCCTCCACACCTTAAAATAAAAGGTTTTTATTAAAAACAAATTATTCTAATAAAATTGTGAATAGAAGCTTTTCAGTAAAAAAAAATTAAAAAAATAAAAAATAAGAAGAAGAAGAATATAGAAGCTTTTTTGCATATATGATTCTTCATATGAAAGAAGAATAAATTATTAACGATAATTTTAATAACATCAATTGATCATAATGAGTAAGAGATGTCATTGTTTTTTCCGACTCAAGTATGGGGAAATGAGAAATACCCTTGCCTCACCCCAACAAAAGATATATACTTTTATTTTCTTAGATACATGCATAATGAATAAATAAATAAATAAGGAAAATAAATTTTCTTAGTATTTTTTTTCGTGGGACGGGGACGGGGAGGGGGATGGGAAGTGAGAAAAGCATACCCGTTCCTGTCCCAGATGAATTATAACATTCTGAATAAGGACTGCTTGGCCTCGGGTAAAACCTTAAATAATTATGCATAATTGAATTAAGTATTGGATTATCAAATATTAGTATTCAATGACATGCGTTGTATATTTAAAGGCTCTTAGGTCTAATGGCAGGGGATCGATCTCACTTTTAGGTTATATATTATGTATACACACATATTTCTCGAGTAGAAATTAACATATTTTTTTTTAATTTAAGAAATGACCTGTGTCTTACAAAATTTAGAGAAGCAGTTCCCTTGCATGGATTGTTTGTTCTCCTCGGTAGTGTTTTCAGTCTTCTCTTGGCCCGTAGCTGTACGACATTGAGAAATGCATTTGGACAAAAATAGGGAAAGGATTGAAACGTTTTATATTTTGTTTTCTATCCACCCAAAAAAAAAAAAAAAAAAACATTTCATAAATGATACCACAACAAAAGTTTCCTATTTATCACGATCAATTCCCATTCAGAACATGTGTTTCATTTAATTTGATACAATTTTTCCTTTATTCCCGATATTGACAAGGAAGAAAGAAGTAAACAGTAGTTTTTAAAAAATAATTAAAGCTAATAGCAGTTTTAAAGTATTTGTAGTAAACAACGGATGTATCGGGAAAATAAATTTTTTTTTACGTTAAATATATCATGTAAATAATCATTTACATGAATATGTTATTTACTTAGTAAAATTTTCATTTACTTAGTAAATTTGCTAGCTAGCTCTTCAAATATTTTAAAAGCTTTCTATTTACTTCAATTATTTTTGTAAAAATGCTATTTACTACATAGCACCTCTTAGGTACTATATATCTAAATGATATAGAGGCACGTAAACTCATCTTTAATTAAATTATCACTTGATATTAAGCATAGTTAGTGTTTTCGCTCCAAAAATTATTTCCTAGAAAATGAATCCATTATATATGCACTACTACATGCATACATATATATATAATATTTGATGGTAATTAAATATATATGATTAAAAATATCTGAATTGACGAAAAATGAAACCCTTCATTATAATTGATTAATAGATAGAGAAATTACAGAACATGAAGAGATAATTAAATCCAGTACTGGTGGAAAAATTTTGGTAAGATAGTGGATCGCTTACCAGATGAGCTACTGGCAACAGCTTGTTCATTATCTTTTCTTAATTGTTTTGAACCCAAATTTGTCGAAGACGGCCCTCCAGCCAACCCTGCAATAATTTATAGGAAAAATTTCACTTTTAGCACCTGTGGGGAAAAGATTATTAAAATCAGCATCACTTTTTCATCCCTTCAGTTCTAGCACCGCCACGTCATCAAAACCCATGATCTGTGGGGCCAAGCCGCAATTAATGTATGTCAAATTACGGGTTTGTCCTCGTCTCCCTCGCATGCCCCAGAAAACCAGCATCTACAGTATTTTAGAGAGAGAAAATTGAAATCTAGAGAGAGAAAATGAAATCTAGAGAGAGAATTTGATGCAATTGCGCGGAACCGCACGGAAACCGTCCGTAACCACCACGAAAGGCCACCAACTTAGGATAGTTTAAAAAACCGGAACCAGAGATCGAGAGAATGAGGGTCGAGGGGAAATCGAAGTTATGGAATCAAAGATGACGAAAATTAAAAAAAATTGCTTTTTCTTTTCAATGTTTAAAAAGTCTGCGTTTAGCGCTTTGTTTGCAAAGGGGAAAAAAATTTCCTCATTTGAATAGTTATTATTGAACAGTATCTCTTCTTACGGGTTCGGTCATTTTCATAATGACCGCCTAGTAATTATGAAAATGACCCCTGTAATTGTTATAACTCTCGCATATAATTTTGGTCATAACGGTTATGACCATGTGGTCATTATAAAAATGACCCGCTTTTTGGAACTCAACAATCCTTATGACCACACGGTCATAACAGGAATGACCTTCCCTTGAAAATGGCCTGAAACATGGCTTTTCTAATTTTTTATTATTTTTTTGGACGAGAGGTCATAACTGTTATGACTACACGGTCATAACAGGAATGACCTTCCCTTGAAAATGGCCTGAAACATTACTTTTCTAATTTTTTATTATTATGACTTTTCTAATTTTTTATTATTTTTTGGACGAGAGGTCATAACTGTTATGACCACACGGTCATAACAGGAATGACCTTCCCTTGAAAATGGCCTGAAACATGACTTTTCGAATTTTTTATTATTTTTTTTGGACGAGAGGTCATAACTGTTATGACCACACGGTCATAACAGGAATGACCTTCCCTTGAAAATGGCCTGAAACATGACTTTTCTAATTTTTTATTATTTTTTGTGGACGAGAGGTCATAACTGTTATGACCACACGGTCATAACAGGAATGACCTTCCCTTGAAAATGGCCTGAAACATGACTTTTCTAATTTTTTATTATTTTTTTGGACGAGAGGTCATAACTGTTATGACCACACGGTCATAACAGGAATGACCTTCCCTTGAAAATGGCCTGAAACATGACTTTTCTAATTTTTTATTATTTTTTTGGACGAGAGGTCATAACTGTTATGACCACACGGTCATAACAGGAATGACCTTCCCTTGAAAATGGCCTGAAACATGATTTTTCTAATTTTTTATTATTTTTTTGGACGAGAGGTCATAACGGTTATGACCGGGTGGTCATAACCGTTATGACCACACTGTTATGACCATTATGACCACACTGTTATGACCACCCGGTCATAACCCTTATGACCACACTGTTATGACTACCCGGTCATAACCATTATGACCACCCGGTCATAACCGTTATGACCACACTGTTATGACTACCCGGTCATAACCATTATGACCATCCGGTCATAACCATTATGACTACCCGGTCATAACTGTTATGACCTGTACTAAAAAATGGCCAAAAATGTTAGATTTAAAAAAAAAAAAAAATTTAACATAGGTCATAACTATTATGACCGGATGGTGATAATAAGAATGACCTTTACTCAAAAATGGCTAAAGATGTTAGATTTAAAAAAAAAAAAAAAACTTTCGATGAAAGTTTCTCTCTCTAAATGAAAGTTTCGATGGTCATAAAAAAAAAAAAAAAAAACTTTCGATGGTCATAACAGGAATGACCTTTATTCAAAAATGGCTAAAAATGTTAGATTTAAAATAAATAAAAAACTTTCGATGGAAGTTTCTCTCTCTAAATGGAAGTTTCTCTCTATTATATGAAAATTTGGGTTTCAAAATGGGTGGGGGGCTAGGCGAAAAAGTGAATAAAAATAAGATTCCGGTGGGTGGTAACTTTTTCTCTCTCTAGATTTCAGTTTTCTCTCTCTAAAACACTGTAGATGTTGGTCTGTGCATAAAAATTTTTTGAGCCATGCGAGGGAGAGAGATATTTGAGCTGAAAGAGATGAGGGTAAACCCGTAATTTGATATACATTAAATGCTGTTGGGCCCTACATTAAGTGCTAGTAATGAAGGGAAAAAAAAGTAATGCTATTTTTAATAATAAAATTTTTACAGGTGCTAAAAGTGAAATTAACTCATAATTTATATGACATCATTAAACCAGTGACTTACAAGGGTTTTTTCTTCCTCTTAAATTCTCTCTCACTAAGCGCTTATGTAGCATATTTCTTCCAACCGAGAGAGAACAACTAACTTCAAGAAGACGTAGAAGTCGGCATTTGTTAGGTCTTGCCTATCCTATAATTATTTTTAGAAGTGGGTGAAGTAAAATAAGTAAAAATTGTTCACTCTTTGAGAAAAAAAAATGGGGGGGAAGGAAAAAAAAAAAAAAGGGATTGCGTTACTACCACACTTTCTACAGCCACTTTTCACTTTTAGTTGTATCATCTTTTCTTTCTATAGTAATAAAATGGGATAGTTAAGAGATAATGGTAACAAAAGGGTGTTTATTTAATCAGATGTCTTGGTACATCTATTGATAGTTATTACATACATTTAAATAAATAATAATAATAATAAAAGAAAACACTTGTCAGTTCAGCTTCTGCATCTTTAATTCTAAAAACCTTTCCTTTTACAACTATTCGATGCCGTTAAAAAAAAAAAAAAAAAAAAAAAAAAAAAAAAAAAGGCATACTTGGCATGTGTCTAATAATTAAGAGAAAATGCTAGGTTTGTGCATTTGCAAGTAATATAGTAACAAGCTCGCAGTGGGTGATAAAAAATAATGGTAAATTGTTTATTTAGTCCCTAAACTTTTAATTTTATGTAACTTTGGTCTTGATCTTTTTTTCGTAACTGAAATAACCTTAAACTATTAGACTGTTGTTACAATAGTTATTTTTGTTAATTTTTGAACTGTATTTGTATATAATTGGTTAAAAAGTGATGCAATTTATAGATTTCGTCCAAAAATTAATAGAAATGACTACTCTAATAATATTTTTAATAGTTTATGGTCATTATAGCCACAAAAAAAAGTGAATGTTCGTAAACTATTGAAATGTTGCTACAACATTCGTTAAGTGGGGTTTTTTTTTTGTTTTTTTTTTGGGGGGGGGGGGGGGGGGGGGGGGGGGGCGGGCAATAGGGTTTCGGTATTACTATTGTCACTTTCAGCAACCACCTTTTTTTTAATTATTTTTTTAAATTAAAAAAAAAAAAGATGAGCACTTTTAGATTCTACCTTACCTGTTCTACGATAAGGAAGGAAAGAATGGTCACTTTGTGAAAAGGAAAAATACATTTGAGCATTTTGGAAATGGTGTTTGGTAAGAAGTAAAACTTTTGAGAATTCTACGAGATTTATGTCGAGATTTTTTTTTTTTGAAATTATATTTGGTTGTGTTTCTTGGGAAATTGATCATTTGAGTACGATAATAAGTGAAATGGTATTTGTATATGTTTCTGAAAAATAATTTATTGTTTATAACCCTAGAAAATGATAACGGAAATTGGAAATGAAACTTTGTTTTTGAAAAGATAAATTATGGAGCAAAAATTCATAGATGCACCAGACAATTTGACTAGATCGGTACCCCAATAACACCATCATCATATCTTCTCATCCCATGTGATGGTATTAATAGAAGAAAATAACATAATTGATGTTTGAAAAAGAAAATGGAAAAAAAATGACAGGTCTAAACAAAGGCAATAAATCCAAAAACCATAACAGTGAACCGGAGACTAGTCCCTGGGAACTAAGTCTAATCTCTTATTAAATAAAAAGTGATACACTACTACAGAATGCGGATACCACGACGGAGCTTCCATGACCGTTATTAAAAAACCGTCGTGGAAACTGAGGCAAAAACACGGAACAAAAAGCGGCCTCCGAAAACCGTCGTGGAAGTCTCGACTTCCACTATGGGTGTTTAAAAGCGTCGTGGAAGTATGTATTTCCACGACGGTTCTCTGAAACCGTCGTGTAAGTCTTGACTTCCACGACGGTTTTTAAGAACCGTCGTGGAAGTCTAGGGGATTCGTGTAATATCCAAAATTTTTACGAACTCATGATTTTCTTGTATATAAGAAATCTAAAGCTCGTATTATGTGTTTATGTGTAATTTTTTGAAAATTATGAATATTAATACAAGATTCATGATTTTATCAGTATGAGGTTGAGTTCTCGGTAAATTAATTATGAGACTCCATAACAGGCCTTTTTATGGAAAAAGGTATGGCGGAATTTCATAAACTCATGTTGGTCAAAGTTTGATCAAAAAGTCAAAGTTGACCAGAATAGTCAGAGGTTGACTAGAGTAAGACGGTACGGTGATATGATAAGCAGTATGGAAAAATACTGCGAAAACCGTCTTCATAATTGAGATAGCATGAATAGGTTTTAAAAACCACCTTAGAAAATCAAGCACCCCGAGTAGGAATTAGAGATGAAAAAGGACTCAGGAAAATAAGAAAAATTTTGTACTGTCCGTTTCTTTTCAACAAATAAATTTTAGTTAAATCAATACTGTGTTTGAGTAAACACAGTATTAGAAATATCTGTATTGGCTTAAAATGGATTGTTCATGGTGGAAGTAGCCAAACAAGGCATAAGGTGAATGACATCACCTTATCCTTAATTATGACATCATTAACTTAAGATAAGCTTAGGAAAATCAAAACTTGGCCACCAAGTTCTCCTCTAATGGGCGGCCACATGGAGGGTTTTTGTGCAATTTTTTGTGCAATTAGTTTTGCATCAAGGACTTATGAGCAAAGGTGAACCAAATATTTGCAAAAAAGTCCAAAATTTCACCTATAAATAGGCTGCCAAGGGGGGCGGTTTTGGCTTCAAAAAAATTCAAAAAAAACAGCCAAACTCTTGCCATTTTCTCCCTCAAAAATCCGGACTTCTAAGTGTGAGCAAGAACGGAAGAAAATTTTGCAAAACCGAGAGCAATCGGAGTGTAGGGGTGGTCGGATTTCTAGTGGGAAACCAACAAAGTTTTGAAAAAAATTTTGAGACCCATTTGGCCATTAGGGCCGGTTCTAGAAGGAGCCAAAGGGAAAGGGGAAATTCCAAAAGCCAAGCCAAACTCTTGATTCAAATCAAGGTAATTTCTTTAGACTTTAAACTTCTCAATTTAAGTTTCAATTGAGAAATTTAAATGTATTTTCCAAGGGTTTGTAAGAGTGTAAGCTCGATTTAAGTTTTTGCCTAAGTTGGATTTAGGGTTGTGCTTGATTTAGATTAAGGGTGGTTTGATTTATGAGTTTAAATTTTGAGCTTGCATAGTTTTATGCTTATGCTTGATTGATTTTGTTGAATCGCATGCTAGTTGTCGATAAGTTGTATGTCCCCAATTAAGTTTAAGAATGATGGTTTGGAACGTTAGAAACCGCTGCATGTGTGTATTAGAGCTCCGGCGGTGGCTGGTTGAGCTAGGTTCCACGTCTAGGACGTAAAACGAACCCTAAACCGAAAACTGCCATTTTCGGGTAAAACCTGACCAGTTTCGGGAAAAGTAAAATTTGAGGCCTTTAGAGGCCGAATTTGGAAAAACTTAAAACACGAAAGTTGTTTGGAACGATTTTTCCTAGAGGACAGCGTGGGCCGTTTCCCAAAATAAGGCTCTAATGGCCTCCGTTTACCCCAAAACCCGTGGCTGATCCTCAGACCCAGTTTTCACTCATTTTTTCGGGGTCAGCCAGTTTCAAACAAAAACTGGGACGAATCTAGGCCGAATTGGAATTTTTACAAAACACGAAAGTTTTAGTATTTTTCGAGAGATACAACTTTTATGAAGGAAACTTTTTCAGATTACTAACCGATTTTTAAATTAGAATCGTTTTTCGAAGGGTACGCAGGGAATCCGAAAATTCCTGCACCACTAGTTTTACAAATGTTTCTAGAAAACTGTTTTTCTACTACAAACTATTGTTTTGATTATGGAAAACTGTTCCAAGGGCAGTTTTCAACCTCAAATGATTTTATAAAGCACTAATCCAAGAGTTGGAATTTTTACGATTTAAGTAAAGGATTTTTATAAGTTAAAAATGAAGTTTTGGAATTAATTTCCCTAAATTTTCCAAGTAAGGGAAATTAATTTTTCAAGTAAGAATATAGCAAGCGACTAGTTTACTAAAGGTAACCGGGAGATATACCCGAGTTACTGGACTTAGCCTCAAAGCCCAAGGTTGACCATAGTTGACCAAGGGTTGACCATTAGTTGATCAGATATCGACTTTAACCCAACATTTAATTAAGGGTTACCCAAAGTAATCCTATAGGATACCAAGACATGTGTGGGGGGACATATAACTAGATTGTTGAAAAGGTTACCAACTTTTTATAGGATTCTTATCCTATGTTCTTTTAATAGCAGGAAGGAACCTGCAGTTGCAATCCGAGTTAAGACAACAAAACCCGGAATCTAGCATATCAGGCAAGTATCAAACCTCACCTACAGTATGAAAATAGTAAAGACTATTTTCAAGTATATATGCTATGTTGTGCCATGATGTGTGATGCTATGCTATGGCTATGAGGTGCTAAGTTATGTAGTGCTATGTTTACAAAAGTGCTATGTTTACAAAAGTGCTATGTTTATAAAAGTGCTATGTTTACAAAAGTGCTATGTTTATAAAAGTACTATAAAAGTGCTATGTTTACAAAAGTGCTATGTTTATAAAAGTGCTATGTTTATAAAAGTGCTATGTTTACAAAAGTGCTATGTTTACCAAAGTGCCATGTTTACAAAAATGTCATGGTTTCAGAAATGCCATGTTTTCAAAAATGCCATGGTTCCAGAAGTGATATGTTTTCAAGAAGGCCATATTATGGCAAATATTGAATATGATATGACATAGTGACATCATGAAATATGTTCACTAATGTTAAATCACATGGTAAGATAATCAAGAAAGGTGTCGTACCAACCTCCCCTAATCGAGGAGGCTACATGTTTAGTTGTGATAATTACCTTCCGTGATCGAAATCTGGGATCGTGAAGGGTCAAGTTAAAATTCCCAGAACTGTTAGGGCCTTGCAAACCCTAGCTTTATCTGGAGGCTGCGCGCTTTTGGTTCGAACACTATGGGCCCACATGTTAGGACAAGATAATAAAGATTGAGTCTATAATGAAACATAAGACATTCAATCAATCATAAATGGTTCATGCATGAGTTAGTGATGATTGTCATGTTCTAAGGATGCTCGAAATGTTTTGTGAGATTATGTTTGAACTTGCTGGGCGAAAGCTCACCTTTATATTTCATACTGTAGGTAAGAGACCTGCGGTTTAATTGGTGGGCTATGCGGACGATGCGGCGGGTGAAGGGCGGTGTGGGATACCACTACGCATAAATTTTCCGCATCTAATTTTTAGTAATATTTTAATATTTAAAAAAATAAATTATGTTTTGTTATTTGTAAGAAGTTTAAAGACACAAAAAGATACTGTCAGTATAGTCTGTATGTATGACAAGTTTTTCTCTTTAAGATAACTTATGTGGATATGATTTTAAAAAAAGAAAATTTACCTCAAATTTTCAAGTAAAGAACAAGTACATATGGTGTCGACCTGGCTTGGGAAGTCGGGGCGTCACAATTCGACTACGGTTAAATAAAACCGTTGTGGAAGCACCGCCTTTTTTGTTCAGACATATCAGATGTCAAACTTCCACGACGGTTTCATGGAAGCATCGTCCTTTTGTTCAGACATATCAGATCGAGTAGCCTTGTTTTTCCCACATCGATACACCAGCTCTAAGTGAACAAAAATCAGATCAGATCGCTCCGACAACAGTTTCATACGCCGCTGTTAGACGCCACCCACCACCACTACTGGTCGATCATCATTCTTGTAAGTCATGATGACACAAATTAACTCATCTTTTTGATGTTTTCCTCTGTATTAATTTTTTATTTACGAACCCAGAATATTAATTTTAATTTGTATTTTTTTGGATTGCTTTTGATACGTTAAATACTGCAAATTAAGGTTTAATTCAGTGATCACAATCAATGTATTTTTAGATATTTTTTTTTCTAGTTTGGATTTTTAGTTTGGATTTTTTAGTTAAATCCTAAATAAATGTATTTTTAAAATTACGATGTATTTTTATTTTGGATTTTTTATTTAAATAACCCGGGTCGGTTTTTTAATTGTATTTATAGTTATGTTATGTTTTTTTGGATTTTTTTAGTAAATATATTGTTGATTTAATTAATGCATGTGCCGGGAGTATTTATATATAACGTAACTAATAAATGCAAATGGTATTCATGCATGCAATTTAAAAATATGTTAATCTATTGACTTCAAGGACTTTGATTTATTGGTTTAGGATTTGTTGCGCAAATCATGGATAGAAAATGGATGTGGTTTGATAGATTGACTAAAGCATATGAAGATGGTGTTGAAGAATTTTTGTCATTTGCCAAATCTCATACACAAGACGATAAGATTCGGTGTCCGTGTCAAGTTTGTGGTAATCATAGATCCCATTCCATTGATGATGTTAGAGGGCATTTGCGCGCTAATGGGATTATTTGTTCTTACCAAACATGGCATTTACATGGCGAAGATTTTGTCCATATTAAGAGAACATCGACTAGTACTAAAGGTAAAGAGCCTATTGTTGAGGAAAACGTTGGTGATAATATGTACAATATGATTAATGATTTGGAAGAAAACTTTGTGCACCGTTCGGAGTTATTTGAGGAAATGATTAATGATGCCGAAACGCCCTTGTATGTCGGGTGTACAAAATATACAAAATTAGGGACATTGGTTAAATTATGGAATATGAAAGCGTCGGGAGGGTGGACGAATTCTAGTTTCACGACTATTTTAGCTTTTCTAAAAGATGTTTTACAGGAGGATAACAAAGTGCCACCTAGTATGTACGAGGCGAAGAAGACGTTGAGCACGTTGGGAATGGAATACGAGAAGATACATGCTTGTCCAAATGATTGCGTGCTTTATCGGAGAGAATATGAAGAGTTAGATGAATGTCCGGTTTGTAATGAGTCAAGATGGAAGAAGGGCAAGGTGCCATCGAATGGTAGTAAAGGAGTGCCGGTGAAGGTGTTATGGTACATTCCACCAGCTCCACGTTTTCGCCGTTTGTTCTGTAATGCACAGCATGCTAAGAGTTTGACATGACATCATGATAAACGTGTTGACGATGGGAAGCTTAGGCATCCGGCCGACGTACCGCAATGGAAGTCCTTTGATGACAATCATCCAGATTTTAGTGCAGAACCAAGGAATTTACGTCTCGGTTTGTCGACGGATGGAATGAACCCATATAGTAACATGAGTAGTCGGCATAGTACCTGGCCAGTCATACTTGTCAACTACAATCTCCCTCCAGACGTTTGCATGAAGCGGAAGTTCTTGATGTTGACATTATTGATCTCAGGCCCTCAACAACCGGGGAATGACATTGATGTTTACTTGGCACCATTAATCGATGACCTAAAAAGGTTGTGGGATGATGGTTTACAAGTAAGAGATTCTTATCGTCAAGATACGTTCAATCTTCGCGCAATGTTGATTTGGTCAATTAACGACTTTCCTGCACTTGGCAACCTATCTGGTTATCCTGTGAAGAGTTCTATAGGATGCCCTGTTTGTATGAAGGAAACATCTTCCATCCGGTTGAAAAACGGTAGGAAAACCGTTTACCTTGGTCACAGGAGGTTCTTGCCGAAAAATCATCAATATCGCAAACAGAAGAAGGCTTTTGATGGCAATACCGAAGAAAGAACCGCTCCTCGGATTTTGACTGGCGAGGATGTATTTGAGATGGTTAAAGATGTGAAGGTAGTTTTGGGAAAGAGGAAACGTAAGGATCCAGTTGTCGATGGACCTTGGAAGAAGAAGTCAATCTTCTATGAACTTTCATATTGGAAGTCACTTTACGTTCGTCATTGCTTAGATGTTATGCATATTGAGAAAAACGTCTGTGAATCTATAGTGGGCACGTTGCTTGACATTCCGAATAAGACTAAAGATGGTGCAAAGGCACGGTTGGACCTTCAAGAGATGAAGATTATAACGAATTTGCTCCCCGAGAAAAGATCGAACAGAACTTACTTACCGCCAGCAAAGCACACATTATCCAGACACGAAAAAAGAAAGCTTTGTGAGTGGCTTGCTTCCGTGAAAGTGCCAAGTGGGTACTCTTCCAACTTCAAAAGGTTGGTGTTGATGAAAGATTTGCGGCTCGTTGGAATGAAAACACATGATTGTCATATCTTGATACAACAATTATTACCTCTTGCTTTGCGGGGAGTTTTAACAAAAGATGTGAGATACTCAATTACGAAGTTATGCTCATTTTTCAACTCAATATGCTCCAAGGTAATTGATCCAATGATGCTAGATTCGCTACAATCGGAATTGGTTATGACATTGTGCCTGCTTGAGAAGTATTTCCCACCAACCTTTTTTGATATAATGATCCATCTATGTGTGCACTTAGTTCAGAAAGTTAAGTTATGTGGCTCGGTGTATTTGAGGTGAATGTATCCTTTTGAAAGGTACATGAAGGTCTTGAAGGGATATGTGAAGAACCGAAATAGGCCGGAGGGTTGTATAGTAGAAAACTACATAGCCGAGGAATCAGTTGAATTTTGCTCTGAGTATATGTCCAACGCGGACCCAATAGGGTTGCTAACAAGCGGGCTATTTACGTCGAAAGGATTATCCGTGGCCGTTCATTCATCAGTAAATCAAGATGAATGGGAAAAAGCTTGTTTGTATGTTTTGCACAATGCTAAGGAAATGGAGCCTTTCTTTCAGGTTCATATGGCGGAAATAAGAGCTGCGAATCCAAGAAAAGGAAGAAGTGAGAAGTGGATTCAAGATGAGCAGAATCGGACATTTCGGGAGTGGATAAGAAAATATTTGCATACGAAGCTTGGCGTTTCACAAGACGTAATGAAGCTATCCAGAGGTCTGTCATCGATAGTCACAAGATATATATCGTACCTTGTCAATGACAACTCCTTCTACACTCGGGACAGAGATGAGAAGCATCCCGTATAGAATAGTGGTGTCACCCTTCGGGCCGAGTCTATGCATATTTCATCCGCAAAGGACAAGAATTCGGTATATAGTTCCATGAATTACTTTGGGTTCATTGAGGATATTTGGGAACTTGATTATTGCGGCTTGCGAATAGCACTCTTTAAATGCAAGTGGGCTGACAATAATTATGTCAAGGTTGATAGTGACGGCGTGACAGTGGTGGACTTTAGGCAATTGGGATACAAAAATGATCCTTTCATCATGGCGTCACAAGCAGTACAAGTATTTTATACAACGGATCCCGCAAATTTAGAGTTATCTTTAGTTGTGCCAATGAAGTCAAGAATAATCCGGGATGGCCAAGAAGATATTGTTGATTGCACCGACATTCCATCATTTACAACGGGTTTGCCACCGGTGGAGGAGATTGATGATTTTGACAATGATGTATCACATTTACTTCGATTGGACGTCGAGTGGACACGTGTTGAGAAGCCCAAAAAAAAGCAGAAAAAAAATACTTAACAAAAGATTTTATTTTCTTAAGTACGTTGTAAACATTTAGATACAGTTTTTTAATTCTACTAGAAAAGAGGGATTACACGACGGGTTTTACCCGTCGTGTAAAGTTTTCACGACGGTTCCTTAACCGTCGTGTAATCCAGCGTCGTGGAAGATAACACGACGGTTTTAAATGCCGTCGTCGTATCTAAGCTTTACACGACGGTTTCAAAACCGTCATGTAATCCCGATAAAATGGAAGAAAAGGCCTTGGATTACACGACGGTTCCGACTGAAACCGTCGTGTAATCCCATAGGATTACACGACGGTTCCGGACGGAACCGTAGTGTAATCCACTGTGTAATCCAGTGGATTACACGACGGTTCCAGCCGGAACCGTCGTGTAATCCACACGGTGGGTTAGACGACGGTTCCAGCTGGAACCGTCGTGTAATCCACCATGGATTACACGACGGTTCCAACCGGAACCGTCGTGTAATCCACACGGTGGATTAGACGACGGTTCCGGCCGGAACCGTCGTGTAATCCACTGGATTACACAGTGGATTACACTACGGTTCCGTCCGGAACCGTCGTGTAATCTATTATATTACACGACGGTTCCGGCTCGGAACCGTCGTGTAATCTGTTTAGATGTAATTTATTATTTTAAAAAAATTTGGGGTTTTTTTTTTTTTCACAGGTGGCCTAATCTGTATGTTATCCAATACACGATTCAAGATATTAACTTCATTAATCAAACTAAAAATACACTCGAATTACATTACAAGTTTATACATCATAATTAACGAATTCCATTACATGTTCAGACCATTCTCCCCTAATCAGATCCAAATCCTCAGAAGTATAAAATTGTTTACTTTCAAGTGCGTCAATTCCATTCAACACTATATCCCTCATAAAACCTAAAATAAAATAACCACATTCAACACTTCCCTCTTGGAGAGGACAGGGACGGTTCGAGAATTTGGTTTTACAGTATCGTCTCCTTCTAATCCCTTCTCCGGTAGTAATCTTCCAATCCGCGAGGGCCCTAGCAAATTGGTAAAATTCAAACTAATTAAGATGCATATAATTAAGATTAAAAAAAATAACATATTCAAATTAACTTACATGTTCATTAGCTCAGTAAAATCGTCGCGCTTCTTCTCCCGAAGAGGATCAAAATAAAGGACGAGGTCCTCCCATGGGTCAATGACACCCAAAACCCAATGTCTCCCTCTGTTATGTGGCACAAGATAAAGCCGTTCTTTGGGTGCGTCACGCAAAAAGCTTAGAAGATTGTCGGCTCGCTCTCTCCTTCCAGCTTCTTCAGTATCTGTTCTCACCGGTGAGATCAAGCTTGGAGACACAAACACAAACTTCTCTGCTTGCCCGTTAATTCTACAAAGTTCCTCCAAATATCTGCATAACCGTATCAAAAATGTTACTCTACATGAAATATATAAGATTTTCCAGATAAAAAGAAAATTTAAGATAAAGAATGTCGTACCTCATGTAGACTAATATACAATTCGCACTGATTTCTTGTAAATTAATGAACTCTTATATATCTTCAAAGCTCAGAAAGACAGGCATATCAAAACCCATAATCGTGTATGGTATTGGGACCTCAATCTGATTACCTTGACGCATGGAATAATGTGCATAATAAGCCAAAGGCTTCATCGCCCTGTTCATGTTAATAAAGTCGAACACTAGTTTTTGTTCTTGCGCACCTTGTTGTACCTCAGTTCGAGAGTCGATCGTTTTATTTCCAGCCTTTTTTTGTCGTTTTTTGTTGCCAGCTGCTGGGTCGGGAACGTGACTAGGCCCTCGACTCGCCTTGTTCATACTTATGTCGAGCTCAACTAAACTTTTAGGCCAAGCAACAAACCCATTAACAGCATCCTCCACAGTGGTTGCGTCGTACGTCGGTATAGGTAATGCTGATTTTTTTAATTTGGGCACGTTGATTGAAACTCGCACGTTCCCTTCCCCCAGTGGAATCCCATGCACCGTATCGGTGGGGAGGCTCTCCCACCATACTCTTCCAAACGCAACAAGCAACTGTCCACCCTGAACTTCATCGAAGATATAGAGCTTACACTCCTGACTGTCGACCGGCATGGTTGGCGGCTCAGCAACTCCATCTTGTTTTTCTTGTGCAGAGCAACTAGCCTTAAAGCTGTTGTGTTGGTCAACGGTTGGCACATTCTTGGGATCAACCGACGGCTCCACATCTCTGTTCGCACATAGACCACGCACTAACGCCTTTAATTCCTCTATTTCACGTCTCATTGATTGTACTTCATTGTCTTTGTTCGAACTGCGACTTAGGTTAAAGTACTGAGACGGCTTTACGAACTTTGATTGGCCACGGACACGGCCTTTGTGTTCAGGTCTAGATAATGCATGCGACAATACATCATTAGTGCCAATTGACTCGAAAGTGCCTTGGCTCTCCTGTGTGTTGTACTCCACCTACAAGATTATTAACAGAAATCATTTAAGCAAAAGGGTTGTAAGTACGTATAGTTGTGATGAAGAAATCATTGTTAGTTAGTAAACTTACTATCAACTCGCTAGCATTTTTACATGCTGGGTTTTTCAACTCTCCATCAGGTCCCGTCTGTTGCTCGAGCCACAAACCATCTCTTTTCTCCCATTTCTTATTCTTCTTAAACTGTAATTGACATCGTTAGTATAACTGGGATACGATTTAGTACAAAAAAAAATTTATTGACATACCATTTCCTGGTCGAGCTTCCTATATCCGTCTCGGCCTCCTCTTGATGAGTATTCGTTGTTTGTCCTTATTTCGCTTCCACGATCAGATAGTTGTTGGAATTGCGAGGACGTTCTATACTGAACGAATTTCATCCAATCCTCTTCTTCAATATTGGGGTAGTTGTCAATAACTTTTTTCGGCCGTGTCCACACACTTTCTTCATTTATAAATTCCTCGACAAATGTCTTGTACAGATCGTACCGAAAATTCCTTGCAGCCTCACCACATGATTTTAAACAAGTGTTCCGAAAGCTTTCTTCCACGGTGAAAGAAGTAACAGTTTATTTCCAAATAATTTCTTTCAATCCGTCTACATCACGAGATCTCCAATCTTGAATCCATATTGGAACGTGCTCTCTAGCGAGCACGCCAATCCAGCTCATCAATTCGTCACCGTGCTTCCCTTCCGGTTGTCCTTTCTCGTCAAACGTGACTTGAATTCGTTCACCTCTTTTCCTTGCCATATGGACACGTTTCATTATTGTTGCCCTTCGCTTGCCCTCGACAGTGGGATCCATCGGGTTTCTCCTTCGTGCTCGTCCCTTTTTGGAATGTTCCATTGTTGTGGTTCACCTACATTTATTGGCAAAAAAAAAAAAAATTACGTTAATGGGTATTCGAACTTTTTTCTTCCTTTTTTTTTTAAATTTAACTGTAATTATATTGACACAAATAAAATATAGTGGAAAATATAACAAAAGTTTTAATTGTTTTTTTTTAAATGCGGGCCATAGGGGCGCCTGGCGCCAGACGGGGGGCGCCTGGCGCCCCAGAAGTGCGCCTGGCGCCCCAGACGGGTGCCAGACGGGGGGCGCCTAGCGCCCCAGACGGGGGGCGCCTGGCGCCCCAGAAGTGCGCCTGTCGCCCAGACGGGCGCCAGACGAGGGGCGCCTGGCGCCCCAGACTGGGGGCGCCTGGCGCCCCAGACGGGCGCCAGACGGGGGGCGCCTGGCGCCCCAGAAGTGCGCCTGGCGCCCAGACGGGCGCCAGACGGGGGGCGCCTGGCGCCCCAGACTGGGGGCGCCTGGTGCCCCAGAACTGCGCCTGGCGCCCCAGACGGGAGCCAGACGAAGTGCGCCTGGCGCCCTAGACGGGCGCCAGACGGGGGGCGCCTGGCGCCCCAGACGGGGGACGCCTGGCGCCACACACGGGCGCCTGGCGCCCCACATGAATTAGGACCAAAAAATGACCAAAAAAAAAAAACTCGAAATAAAAGCATAAGTGCATAACGCTGCCCTAGGACAAAAATAACACTCGAAAAATTCATGTTTATGTTTTTATACATAAATATATGTGATTGCTTCTATATTATTCCTCAAAAAACTCAAGTTGACATTTCCTCGAGCATATTGTGGGCGGGAAAAATTCATGTGTATGTAAAGTGTAAAAACCATTCACAAACCATTAATCTACAAAGAGCATCATTATGAACTTAAACACTCATGCTAAAAAATTGAAATTTAGTGACAAACAACAAGACAAAATCCCAAATTTATTTTAAGTTTTATATGTAGTTACCTTAATTTTCTTGGAAGATGAATAGAAACTCCAACACCAATGAATCGGCGCGGCAACGACGGAGTTGGCGGCGGCGGCGGCAATGACGGAGTTGGTGGCGGCTTCGAGGAGGAAGTGGGCACTTGAGAAATTTAGAGAATGTGAAGAGAAATGAGAAGGTATGTAGATAGAAAAGGTAAGGAAGTTGTATTTAAGTAATGGGTTTGCGCGCGGATTTCAAAAACCCAAAGTTAAAAATTTTGAAAATTTTTAAGAATTACACGACGGGTCCGCGGACTACCCGTCGTGCAAGCTACCCCCTCGGGGGGGCAGCTACCCCCCTCGGGGTAGCTTAGACGACGGGCCCTTGGGCCCGTCGTGTAAGCCACCGAGGGATGGTGGCTTACACGACGGGCCCAAGGGCCCGTCGTGCAAACTACCCCCTCGGGGGGTAGCTTAAACGACGGGCCCTTGGGCCCGTCGTGTAAGCCACCGAGGGTCGGTGGCTTACACGACGGGCGCAAGGGCCCGTCGTGCAAGCTACCCCCTCGGGGTAGCTTATACGACGGGCCCTTGGGCCCGTCGTGTAAGCCACGGTCCCTTGGTGGCTTACATGACGGGCTCTTGGGCCCGTCGTATAATCTACTCCCCTCGGGGTAGCTTGCACGACGGGCCCAAGGGCCCGTCGTGTAATACCCCTGTTTACACGACGGTTATAATATGCTCCGTCGTGTAATCTTTCAAAAATTTTGAAAATTTGTCACCACATTCCGACGGCCACATACCACTGTGTTGTATACAAAAAATTACGCAAACACGTGTCCTGATTCAAATTTAATATTCAATATATATATATATATATATAGCAATCAACATAACAAATTAAATATAGTATAGATCATGATGAATTATAATAGAAATTAATTAATGTATTTATACACATGCAGTAAATGGCATAATGTTCAAGTTTTTTTCTTTTTTCTCTTTGCTGCCTCAACACGTGTCCATTCAATATCTGGTCGAACCAAGTGTGAAACATCATCATCGAATTCGTCAATCTCCTCAACCGGTGGCATTCCCTGTGTGAAAGATGGAATGTCGGAGCAATCTTCCTCATCTTCTTGCCCATCACGGTACAATTTTGGCTTCATCGGCACAACTAAGGACAACTCTGCATTGCTGGGATCCGTTGTATAAAATACTTGGATTGCTTCTGATGCCATAATGAATGGATCATTTTTGTATCCCAATCGTCTAAAGTCCACAACTGTGATGCCATCACTGTCAATCCTTACATAATTATTGTCTGCCCATTTGCACTTAAAGAGTGCTACATGTAAACCACAGTAATCGAGTTCCCAAATATCTTCAATGAAACCGAAGTAGTTCATAGTTCCATAAACTGGATTCTTGTCCTTTGCAGATGAAATATGCATTGACTTAGCACGGATACTAACACCACTATTTTGAACGGGATGCTTCTCATCTCTTTCGCGAGTGTAGAATGTATAATCATTGACGAAGTACGATGTATACCGTGTAACAATCGTCGACGGACCTCTAGCGAGGTTCATTAACTCTTGCGAACAGCCGTCCTTCTGAAAGACATGACTTCGTAGCCACAGACGAAACGTCCGATTGTGGTCATCGTGTATCAACTTTTCATTTCGTCCTCTTCTAGGATATTTATCTCTTATTTCCTGTAGGTGAATCTCGATAAAAGGCTCAACTTCAACCCTATTATGTAAAGTATAGAGACAAGCTTTCTCCCATTCACATCGATTTACCTGCGATGGAACGCCGACGGATAGTCTTTTCCAGTCAATGTTTGTAGTCTTCGGCAACCCAATCGCCTCTGCGGTGGACAAATACTCGGAGCAAAATTCGACCGATTCCTCCGCAATGTAGCTTTCTACTATACATCCTTCTGCCCGATTTCGGTTCTTGACATAACCCTTCAAAACCTTCATGTACCTTTCAAAAGGATACATCCATCTCAAGTACACCGGTCCACATAGCTTCAATTCCCGGACTAAGTGCACCGTTAGATGAATCATTATGTCAAAAAATGAGGGTGGAAAGTACTTTTCAAGCAAGCACAAAGTCTTAACCAACTCTAATTGTAGCGAATCTAGTGTCAATGGATCTATTACCTTAGAGCATATCGAGTTGAAAAATGAGCATAACTTGGTAATTGCGAATCTCACATCCTTCGTTAAAACTCCTCGCAACGCCAGCGGTAATAACTGTTGCATCAAGATATGACAATCATGTGATTTCATGCCAATCAGCCTCAGATCCTTCATAGACACCAACCTTTTCAAGTTGGAAGAATACCCGTTGGGCACTTTTACAGAAGCCAGCCACTCACAAAGCTTTCTTTTTTCTTGTCTTGATAGTGTGTACTTCGCCGGAGGTAAGTAAGTTGCATTCCCTTTCTTCGTAGGGATCAAGTTAAGTCTAATCTTCAATTCCTTAAGATCCAACCGTGCCTTCTCACCATCTTTGCTCTTATTAGGAATGTCTAGCAATGTGCCCACTATTGATTCACACACGTTTTTCTCAATATGTATCACATCCAAGCAATGACGAACAAAAAGTGTCCTCCAATATGGAAGTTCGTAGAAGATTGACCGTTTTTTCCAAGGGCCGTCAACCACGGGATCATTGTTACGCCGTTTTCTTTTCCCGAGCACCACTTTCAAATCTTTAACCATCTCATAAACGTCTTCGCCGGTCAAAACCCGGGGAGGGTTTCTTTCTTCCGTTTTGCCATCGAAAGCCTTTTTCTGTTTGCGGTATCGATGATTTTGTGGTAAAAATCTCCTATGACCAAGGTAAACGGTTTTCTTACCATTCTTCAATCGGATGGAGGATGTTTCTTTCATACAAACGGGACAACCGATAGAACTCTTGACTGAATAACCAGATAGATTTCCATAAGCAGGAAAGTCATTGATTGTCCACATCAACATTGCACGGAGTGTGAATGTCTCTTGACGGTAAGCATCTCTAACTTCGATCCCCTTTTCCCATAAGCTCTTTAGATCATCGATTAGTGGTGCTAAGTACACATCAATGTCATTCCCTGGTTGTTGAGGACCAGATATCAATAAGGTCAACATCAAGAACTTTCGCTTCATGCTCAACTTCGGAGGGAGATTGTAGTTGACAAGTATGACGGGCCAAGTACTATGCCTACTACTCATATTACCATGAGGGTTAATTCCGTCCGCCGACAAACCAAGACGTAGATTCCGTGGTTCCGCACAAAATTCAGGATGATCGGCATCAAAGGTCTTCCATTGTGGTGCATCGGCTGGATGTCTAAGCATACCATCTTCAACACGTTTATCATGGTGCCAAGTCAAATTCTTGGCATGCTCGGCATTACGGAATAAACGTCGTAGACGCGGTGCCGGAGGAATGTACCATAACACCTTTGCCGGCACACCTTTGCTGCCATTCGTTGGCTTCTTGCCCTTCTTCCATCTTGACTCCTTACAAACCGGACATTCATCCAAATTCTCGTACGCATTTCGGTAAAGGGCGCAATCATTTGGACATGCATGAATTTTTTCATATTCCATTCCCAAAGTGCTCAACGTCTTCTTAGCTTCGTACATACTAGCAGGTATTTTATTATCAACCGGCAGAACCTCTCTTAGAAATTCTAAAAGAGCCGTGAAACTAGAATTTGTCCACCCTCCCGATGCCTTCATGTTCCATAATTTGACCAATGCGGACAATTTCCTATATTTACTACACCCGTCATACAAGGGCATCTCGACATCATTCATCATTGCTTCAAATAACTCCGGACGATGCACAAACTGTTCTTCCAAATCATTAACCATATCAAACAAATTATCTCCTACAACTTCCTCAACAACATCATATTTCGCTTTGTTGTTCGATGATGGATTAAAAAACATTTCACCGTGTAAATACCACGTTTGGTACGAACAAATAATCCCACGCGCAAGCAAGTGTCTTCTAACTTCATCAACTGGATGAGATCTATGATTTCCACAATCCACACAAGGACATCGAATCTTATCATTCTTCATGTGAGTTTCCGCAAATGACAAAAATTCTTCAATCCCATCTCGATATTTTCTAGTCAATCTATTAGCCCACATCCATTTTCGATCCATTTCCAAGAACCCGACCTAAATCGATATTAAATTTATCATACAAATTATTCAATAATCAAGTTTTTACATTTAAAAACACAATGTATAGTCAACAACTAATCAAACCGAAAAAGAAAAAAAGAGAATATATACCATTTTTGACATCTACAATAAATCGTCCATAAAAATCAAATAAATAAAAAGAAGAGTAAGTAATAATCACAATACTTACAAATATTTAATATACGAGAGTGTTGGTTTCGCAGTGGAGGAGACGTGTGTTCGCAGGTGTCTGTGATGTTTTTCGCGGCTGCGCGATAGATCTGTAATGAGATAAAATGAGAGGAATTGAAAGGTTAAAAAGTTAGGAATACACGACGGATTCTTAAAACCCGTCGTGTAAAATCGGACTTTACACGACGGTTCATTTGAACCGTAGTGTAAAGTTTCGCCGCGAGGCACTTTACACGACGGTTCTTTTGGAACCGTAGTGTAAAGTCCGACTTTACACGACGGTTCATTGGAACCGTAGTGTAAAGTTTCTCCGCGAGGCACTTTACACGACGGTTCTTTGGAACCGTAGTGTAAAGTCCGACTTTACACGACGGTTCCTTGTAACCGTAGTGTAAAGTCGGACTTTACACGACGGTTCATTGGAACCGTAGTGTAAAGTTTCTCCGCGAGGCACTTTACACGACGGTTCTTTGGAACCGTTGTGTAAAGTCGGACTTTACACGACGGTTCTTTGGAACCGTAGTGTAAAGTTTCTCCGCGAGGCACTTTACACGACGGTTCTTTGGAACCGTAGTGTAAAGTCCGACTTTACACGACAGTTCCTTGGAACCGTCGTGTAAAGTCCCTCGCGGAGCACTTTACACGACGGTTCCAATGAACCGTCGTGTAAAGTCCGACTTTACACGACGGTTTCAAGGAACCGTCGTGTAATCTCCGTCGTGTAATCTACTTTTTGTAGTAGTGAATTTCCGTACATTATATGGGAATTATTTATACATGCAAATATGTTTAGAAGCAAATAAGAATCCATAATATTTGATTGCACAACATACAAGTTTGGCCAAAGAAAGGGATTATATTAACAATTTTAAATTTATTTTTTGTAAATTTCTAACCTACAATGACGGTTATTCGAAAAAACCGTCCCGGTATATAATATACCACGACGGTTTGATTTTAGGACAGTCGTGGTAGAGCAATCTACCATGACGGTCTTTTTAGTTGACCGTCGTGGTAGATAATCGGAGAATGAAAACACTGAACCCTATCACGACCGTCTGTAAAAAAAACTGTCGTGGTAGTATGAACTGCCACGACGGTCTTTTTGGTTTACCGTCGTGGTAAATTGTCGTGGATGAAAACACATAACCCTATCACGACGGTCTGTAAAAAAAACCGTCGTGGTAGTTTTTACTACCACGACGGTCTTTTTGTTTGACCGTCCTGGTAGATAGTCGGTGGATGAAAACACATAAACCTATCATGACGGTCTGTTAAAAAACCGTCGTGGAATCTTGTACTACCACGATGGTCGTTTTGGTTGACCGTCGTGGTAGATTCTCTACCACGACGGTCTGTAAATATAACCGTCGTCGTATGTTTATGTAACGACCCGCCTAGCACAGGCCGTTACCATGCATACTTACATATATTTCATACATACTTAATCGACAAAACAGCGGAAATATATTTTTTTTTTTGCAGTGTGACTCGCACACGAGAGCGTACATAAAATATAACAAATAATAGGCAATAGTTGTTTAGCATATCGCAACTTAATAAACGTAAATAAAATAAATTCAAAACGCATAGCGGTTCTACATTTCCCACGGTTCACAGTCCGCCAAGCCTCGCCTCTCCATCTTGCATCAACAATTGCTGGCAGGTTGCTTACCTACAGCATAAACGTAAGACAGTGAGCTTTTGCTCAGCAAGTACAACCATCCTATGCCGCGACACAACACAAAACAATATATATACCTAACATAAACTAAGCATAGCATAGCATTACTTAACTTAACTTAGCGTAACTTATCCTACATATGCATGAGCCAATTATGCTTTCTTATTCTTTCTTATTATACATAATTTGCTTACTTAACTTAACTTAACATATGGGCCCTATAGTGTTCGTACCGGGTGCGCAACTATGAATTGGTTGGGGTGGCCAATCTTTTTCCAACTCAATCCATAGTCCAACCCGACCTTACGCGGGTCGGTACGACACAGGTAACTTACTTATTTTCATGTCATTCTTTATCTTATACTTGATTTCATTCTTATTATTGGTGAACATACTTCGTGATGTTTCACACAACTAAATCATAGTATGTTTTAATCTTAACATGTTTCTAACATTTATGACATAAACTTAAACATAGCATTTTACACATAAAACATAGCATAAAACTTTTCTTAACACCTAATATAAAACATGTAATTAACATGGCATATAAACAACACAACAAAGCAACACAACAGGACATATAATAAAGCATACATTTAAAGCATACTTAGGCAAGTATCAAATCAAAGCCTATGCTGTAGGCGGTGGTTGTACTTACCTTGTTTAAAACTGCTGTGTCCAGTTATAAGCTCAAGCTTGCTGGGACACCGTTGCGTATCGTATTAAGTTATCGACAAAAAGAGTAAGGATTAGAACTGTTGGTAAACCAACATTCTTATATAACCGTAGTTATATTTCCTTACTTTGCGTTACGTGAACCTACTTGGTTACTTTAAGTAACCCTAAGGTTTAAATCTATCCTACTCGGATTATTATTTCTGACTTTAAATCCCAAAAATTCATTTGTGTTTTCTTTTTAGAAAACCTTATGTTTTTGGCACAAAATCCCTTATTTAATTTAATTTTAAAAATTTAGAAAATCATAAGGTAAAATTGTAAAAATCATCGACTATTAAAAACTGCCTTTGGAACAGTTTTATAATGCCAATTAATCATTAAAAACACAAAAACACCATTTTCTGAACCATTTCTAAAAATTTTGTACAGAAATCTCCCCATTTCCGTACCATCTTTGAAAATCAATTTCATTTAAAAATCTAAGCCGATTTTGAAAAAATTGTCTTCACGAAAGTTTTAGCTATCACAGAACCCTACAACTTCGGTGTTTTACATAGAACCCATTTTGGACCTTAACCTGTCCAAAATCTTTGTTGAACTAATTCTGGTCGTGTATGGCTCCTGGGCAGGTCAGACTCGGTTTTTGCAGAAAACCAAGGCCATTGGTGCCTTATTTTGAAAAACTGTCCACGCATCCCCCTAGGAAAAACCCTAATCTACAACTTTCGTGTTTTGAGTTTCTCCTAATTCGGCCTCTAAGGGCCTCAAAATTTGCTTTTCCCGAGACTGGGCAAACCCTACCCGAGAAAGCCATTTTTCGGTTCCGATTTCGCTTACGCCCTATTACGTTCACCCTACCTCAACCGAACACGTCGGGAGCCTAATTCAAACATGCAGGGGCATTTCTACCATTCAACATTCAACAAACACATCAACATAAACATTTTACACAAATAAACAAAACCCTAAACAAAACATATACACCTAACATGCATATTAACAACCACCAACAAAAACCCTAAATTTTCAAGCACAAACCCTAATTTCTAAGCTAGGGCAGCAAGAGAAACCTATGAGCTTATGCTCTTACAAAACTTGCATCAAATACATTTAAATTTCTCCAAATGAAATTTAAATGAAAAGCTTGGAATTCAAGGGTTTTACCTTACTAACAACCAAGAGTTTGGCTGCCCTTTCTTCTCCTTTTTCTTCTTTCACCACAGCCGGTTGAAATGGTGGATTGAAGTCCAATTCCTGCTGCTTTCCTAGCCCCAAGTTCGGCCACCAAGCTGCTGCAAATCCGCCCCACAGCTGCTGCAATTTCCAGCCACCAAAACTCTTGTTTCCTCCTTGATTTCTCTCCCTTATAGCTGCCCTTTTTGGCCTAATTTGAGCACCAAAATTTTTGTGCCCAAGGGTGATGTTCTGTAATACCTAATTTTTCACCAATACGATTCCTTGTACAGAAATTACATTGAACCGTAAAGGTATTTATGGAAAAAGCCCAGTTAAGGGTTTTTAATTATGTTTTGTGAGTTTTCTGACTTTATAAGACTCAAAAAGGATTATTTAGTCAAGAAAATGACCTTTTAGGTAAAAAGGAACAAAAATGCAAAATTTTTCATGATGGTCAAAGTTTGACCAAAAACGTCACGGTTGACCAAAAAGTCAACCGTTGACCAAGAAAGTCAAATCTTGACAAGAAGGGCAATGATCGACAAGAAAGTCAATGGTTGACCCGAAAAATCCAAGAAATGACTGTACGATTAAATATTTATCTGTATAAAAATTGTACCGAGTAAAAACCAATTTTTCAGATAAAATGATATGTTCGAGACTCAGAAACCACCATAGAAAATCAAGCACATTAAGTGGAAGTATAGGGCAAAATGGTTTTAAGAAATAAGGAAAATTGTATACCGTCCATTTTTACACGGATGAATTCTGAACTGCAGTTCGGTAAAACAATACTGTGAATAAGTGAATCCAGTATTAGAAATACCTGTGTTAACTCAAAAATTGGACTGTACAATAGCTAAAGAGCCAAACAAGCTTTAACTTAGCTTACCTCACTTAACTTTCCCTTTATGACATCATTTTCTTAATTAAAGAAAATTTGAAAGTAATTGGGTGGATGATCACCAAGGGTGGCCGGCCACTTGCCCCCCCTTTGTGTGATTTCTTGCTTCTTTTGGGGCCAAAATCTAATTAGCCAAAAGTTTCCCAACCTCTATAAATAGGGGTGGGCATTATTCACAAATTGGAAAAGCTAGCTAAACTTTGGCAAAAATTTCTCTACCAAATCCGGACTTGTGAGGAAGAAAAAGAAAGAAAATTTTCAAACCCTAGAGTGTCTAGAGCTTAGTGGAGGGTCGGGTTTGGGTTGGAGAACAAGCAAAAAGTTTGGAAAAAAATTTGTAACCCTTGTTGGCCAAGGAGGCCGGTTGCAAAGAATCCACCAAGGAGGAAGAGCCAAGCTAGGAAACCGGGTTTGTGGAGCATTGTGGTGGCTGGATTTTTGAGCAAATTGGTGACCGGACTTAGGGCAAGGAAGGCAGCAAGCTTGGACTTGCCACCCACCAATTCAGCCGGCTGCTGTGAAGGAACAAGGAGAAGAAAACCTAAGTCAACTTTGAGCCAAAAGTGAGGTAAAACCTCTAATTGCCTAAGCTTTCATTTGAATTTCGTTTGGAGAAATTTAAGTGTATTTAAGCAATGATTTGTAATGGGCATAAGCCCACTTTCAGTTCTGCCCTAGCTAGGAAATATGAGTATGTGCTTGATTTAATTAGGAGTAGGGTTTGGTGGTTTTATGTTGCATGTTATGTGTTTGTTAGTATGCCTAGGGTTTTTGTAGGTTTATGAATGATTTATAATTTGGCTTGCATGTTAAAAATTTGACGTTAGAAACGTGATGTATGACTGATTTAGGCTCCCGCTGAGTTCGGTTGAGGTAGGGTGAACGTTTTAGGACGTTATCGAAAATTGAAACCGAAAACTGCCAACTCGGGTAGAAATTGGCCAGTTTCGGGGAAAACAGTTTTTGAGGCCTTTAGAGGCCGAATCTGGAAAAACTCAAAACACGAAAGTTGTTAAGAAGAGTTTTTCCTAGTGGACAACGCGGACGGATTTGCAAAATGAGGCTCCAATGGCCTCGGTTTTTAACAAAACCCGAGCCTGAAGTGCCCAGGACCCCTGCACGGCCAGGACCCCTGCACGGCCCAGGATCCCTGCACGGCCAAGATTGGTGCCACAGGGTTTTTGACAAAGAAAACGTCCGAGATAGGTTTTACCCAAAACACGAAAGTTGCAGGGCTTTTCAATATCTAAAACTTTCGTGAAGACAAGTTGTTCAGAATCAGCTTGGATTTTTAAAATGAAAATGGAGTTCAAAAACGGTACAGGAATTATGGAAAATCCTGTACAGGATTTCTAAAATCAACACAGAAAAAGGATAATTTAACAGTTACACTAAAAAATTGACATTGTGAAACTGTTCCAAAGGCAGTTTCCAATAGTCAATAATTTTATATGTCTCATTTCAAGATTTACAGTTTTCAAAGTTAAACAAAAAGGATTTTTACACCTAAACCTAAGGTTTTCTTTTCTAAAGAGATAAGATTTTGAAACCTAAGTTAAAAACAATCCAATTAAGGTTACTTAGATAACCAACTAGGATAACGTAAAATTAAGTAAGGGCTTATAACGAAGGTTATAAAAGAGTGTTGGTTATATTGCCAACATTTCTAACCCTTACTTTTATTTTCAGAATATCGCACGCAGAAGTGTCCCAACGGGATTTAACTCGACATTGGACACAGCCTTTACGAACGAGGTAAGTACAACTCCGCCTACAGCATAGGCTTGTGGTGTATACTTACCTGAGTATGTTTGCTATATGTAAATGTTACATGATATTAAATGTTATATAATGTTACATGTTATTAAATGTTACACGATTAAGTGTTGTAGAATGTTCTAGGTATGCCATGATTACATGTTATGGTTATGTGTTATGATTATATACTAGGGTTATATGTTATGATTATATGCCATGAATTATGATATGCCAAGTGCTATGTTATATGTTATGAAATTATAGGAACATGATTAGGGTTAAGATATGCTAAGAATTAATTGTGTGAAACATCACGATGCATGTTCACCGATTAACAAAAGAAAGATTAAGTATGAAATGATATGATGGCAAGCAATTGCCTGTGTCGTACCGACCCGCGTTAGGTCGGGTTGGACTATGGATTGAGTTGGAAATGGACTGGCTGCCACCACCAATTCATAGTCGCGCGCCCGGTGCGAACACTTACGTTATGGGGCCCATAGGATAAGACAAGATAAGTATGATAAGAAAGTTAAGAATGATCAAGTAAGCATAACTAAGCATAACTGGCTCATGCATATGTCAAGATAAGTTATGATATGTTACGATGTATGTTAATTATGAAATGTTAAGTATGAATTGTTATGTTGTGATGATTAATGGTTGAATTATTGCTTTGCGGTTTAAATAGTTGTACTTGCTGAGCGAAAGCTCACTGTATTACGTCTATGCTGTAGGTAAGCAGCCTAGCAGCAACCCCTGATACAAGATGGAGGGCGAGGTCTGGTGGACTGTGAAATGTGGGGATAATGCCGCCATGCGTTTTGTTATTTAAGTAATTATTTTATAAAGCTTATATTACACCCACACAACGTTACCAATTATTCGTTATAATTATTTACGTATGTGCATATATGATTATATTGCTTATAAAAAAAAAAAAAAAAAAAAATATTCCGCTGTTACGTTATATGTATGTATGTATGTATGGTAACGGCCTGTGCTAGGCGGGTCGTTACATGTTCTAACCCAAAATTCAGCACTTAAAACCCTAATTCCCCCTTAGTTTTTGAATTTTTTTCCCTGCCTATTCCTTGCTGCCCACAGCCGGTTCTAAGGCTAGGAAAAGACTCCCAAAATTTTTCTCAATCTTCCTTGCTTGCTTTCCTCACAAAACCGAACACCCTAAGCTTAATTCCCCCTTGATCCTAATTAAAATTTCCCCTCTTTCTCCCCTCTCAAAATCCGGATTCTTGCTCAAGAAAAATGACAAGAGGTTGGTTGCATTTTACCAATTTTTTTGAATTAAAACCACCACTATTTATAGAGGTTGGAAGTTTCAAGTATTTGCACCACTTGGTCCTTGAAAAAATCAGAAATTGGAGGGGAGGGGGTGTAGGTGGTCGGCTTCCCTTGGCTAGAACCACAAGAAGATTCCAATTTTTACTTTCTAACAAACTTAATTAATTAAATGATGTAATAATCCATAAAGTTAGTGAGGTAAGCCACCCTAAGGCTTGTTTGCCACCTTTCACCTTTAAATAATCCATTCTTTAATTACCACAGGTAATTCCAATACTGAATTCACTTATACGCAGTATTAGTTAATTGAACCGCAGTCCAAATTCACTTGTGTTTAAATGAACTGTATAAAAACTTTCTCTTAACTCGGAACCACTTGGCCCAAAATATTCTAATTATTGTGCTTGATTTTCTATGGTGGTTTTGAATCCAAACATATCATTTTAATCATAAAAATAGCTTTATGCAGTACAATATTATACTGCGAACTATTAAGTCGTACAGCCTTTTTCTTAACTTTTTCGGGTCAATCTTTGGCTTTCTCGTCCGCCATTGACTTTCTTGTCAACCGCTGACTTTCCCGCCAAATTTTGACTCCTGTGGTCAACAGTTGACTTTTTGGTCAATCCTCGGCATTTTCGGTCAAACTTTGACCAACATGCAAATTTTGGCGATTTCGCTCCTTTTCGCCTAAAAGGTCCTTTGCTTGACTAAGCAATCATTTTCGAGTCTTAGAATATCATAAAACTCACAAAAACGAAATAAAAACCCTTAACCGGGCTTTTTCATACGTATCTTAAAAATTTGTACAAATTTCTTAAAATAAAGGAAATCGTGTAAATACAGAAATACTTGGTATTACAGTTTAGTTCCACGATGGTTTAATTTTGACCGTCGTGGTATATTTAGTACCTCGACGGTTGAAATTTGACCGTCGTGGTAGTATATCTACCACAACGGTTTTTTAAAAAACCGTCGTGGTAGACTTTTTAGCGGCAAGTTTTGAAATTTTCTGAACTCTTCAACTTTTTGACGCTTTTAAGAAAACCTAAAAAAAACACCTTTTTCCTAACCCATTTCATCCCGAGCCTTATTCCCAAACTCTCTCCAATTCTCTCTCGTCGCTCCCTCCCTTTAAAATCTTCATAAACTGTCTGAACACTCAAACACCGTCACCATCATCCAGCACTCACGAGGTTTCCTCCATTCTCCAACGCGATCCTCCACCAACGACGCTTGTTTTCGGACTTTCCTAGTGTCTCTCACCGACCACAACCCACTCTCTACTATCCGGTAAGTTATGATGCATATTGCTTGGGTAATGCACAAGTGTGGGTAATTTCGGTCAACTACGTCGAAAATAATTGATTGTGATTGTTGATTGTGGTTGTTGAACTTGATTACATTCAAGGCCGAAATGGGCAAAAGCCAGAGAAAACATTTTCGGTCCTTGTTAATTGTGTTTGTGATTTATATTGATTTGAAATGGTTGGGTAAGGCTTAGATTTGTTAAGAATGTCAATTTCTGTGAGTTAAATGTTTGCATATTACGTGTTTTATTAAATGCCTCTTTTTGTGATTGGTAAGGCTCGGATTTGTGAAATTTCCGGATAAAATTCAAGTTTTTGTTTGTCATGATTGTTTGTAAATTACAAGTTCGATTAAATGCCCCTGTGATACGCATTTGGTGTTTTGTTGTTTTAGATTGATTTACAATGTCAAAAGATCACGAGGAGGAAGTTTCAACTCAAACTCAAGTTGGAAAACCACGAAGAACCAACTCTTCAAGATTCAATGCCGACGAGGAGGGAAAACAGAGAGCAACTCTCCTTAAAAGAATGCACGTTGTTAGGACGAGGGGAGAACGAATTGAAGTTTCGTTTGACTCAAAAGGCCAACCAATTGGCAAGGAAGGTGATGAATTACAGAGTTGGATTGGAGTTCTAGCCCGGGAGCACATTCCAATTTGGATTGCTGATTTCAGAAGTGTTGATTTGGAACCGAGGAAAGAACGAGTGTGGTTGGAAGTTGTAACTTCATTCACAGTTGATGAATCGCACAAAAAGCAAGTTTTGAAGTCCTGTGGGGAGTCGGCTAAATGTTTTCGATATGATCTTTACCACGCCTTTGTTAGGGATCATATTGATGAAGAAACTGTTTGGCAACGATCGGCTAAAGTGGTTAACAATTACCCAACCATCAGCCAGGACGATTGGGAAAGGTTTATTACCTATCGACGGACGGGTGATTTCAAGAGGCTATCCGCTCAAGGAATCGAGAGAAGGAAAAAGAGCAAATACGGTTCTACCACAGGCCGAGACGGCTATAGGAAACGTGATCAAGAAATCGTACATTAATTAATTGGGAAAAAAGCTTAAAGTCTATTTAAATTTTATTTTGAAGCATGTGTTATTTATGTTTGACTAACTTTAATTACTAAATTGCAGTTCAAACAGACGGGTTCATATGCGGACCGACATGTTATTTGGCGGGACACGCGGATCAAGCCCGATGGAGAGTACAAGAATCCATCGATTAAAATTATCGGCGATCAAATAGTAAATCTACGGATCCTATTTCAAATAAAGAGTAAGATTGTCTCCATTATGTTTACGGGCTCAATAACATATTGTGTAATTGTTATAGGATGAATTAACACAACAAGAGACCCAAGGAAGCTTCGAATCCATGGGTACAGAAGACATTTTGACCAAGTCTTTGGGCAATCCCGAGCATTCCGGTCGTCTTCGTGGGCAATCGAAATTTGTCAAGCAGGCGCAATACTACAATTCCATGCACGTACCAAGGGAGAATCCTGAAGTCTCCTTTATGAAATGACAGTTGGCTGCATTGGAAAGAACGGTGCAGGAACTTTGTGCGAAGCACGGTATCAACCGTGAGACGATGGCCGAGGAGGCAGCCCCAGAAACTGTTGATCAGCACAACAGTTTCAAGGCGAGTTGCACAATCAATGAGAAAGAAGCTGACGAGCCGGATCCGCAGCCCATGCCTAATGAAAGTAAGGAATGCCAGCTTTTCCTTACTGATTTTATTAATGGTGGAGAAGTTTTGGTTGCAATAGGCAGGGCATACATGGACTGTGTTCCAACCGACACAGTCCATGGGATTCCTTGGGCGAGGGGAATGTGCGAGTGACAATCAGTGTCCCAAAATTAAAATGTGCACTCCTTCCGATTCCGACGAATGAAGCCACAAACATAGAAGAGGCTGTCGGGGGGTTTGTTGCTTGGCCCAAAAAATTAGTCATGCTTCAGAGCAGTTTAAGCCAGGCCAGTCGAGGTCCCAGTCAAACTCCCGACCCAGAAGCAAAGGGAAGGAAACGAATAAAAAAGAGAGCCGGGAGGAAGAAACTACAGTCACAACCGGAGGTACAACAGCAAACGGAAGAAGAAGTACCTACGTTTGACTTCAATGAAATTCCCATTGAACTGAGACCGCTGGCTTATTACGCACAAAGTTCCTTGAGTGACGGTAGCCAGATTTCGTGCCCACCACAACAATCCGATGAAATGCCCATATATATTGGACATGAAGATGTATACGATTACATAACCTTTAAAGAAATCAGTGCAAGCAGTATAATGGTTTACATCAGGTAAATGTTTTTCCTTAAACAATACTTAATTATTGTTCCAATTAGCCGTCAAAGATAGATATATATGTTGATTTTGCACGCGTAACAAGTTTGACTTAATATTTTGCAGCTACTTATTGGATTGTTGTGCAAGAGCAGGATTGGATCAACATTTCGTGTTTATATCTCCATTCCTTGTCTCGCCAATTCAACAAAATGTAGATCGCGTAGCCTACATTCGAGAGAGAGCCGACAATATCATCTGGATCATAATAAACATACCAAGGGGAAGGCTTGTTCTCATGCCATATAACAGCGGCCAATATTGGATATTGGCTGTTATTAATCCGTGGGATGACTCCGTCCTCTATTTTAATCCTCTTGGAAACGATCCGAGTGAAGATTTTCAACAGCTAATTACGTTGTAAGTATTCTTTGATCGGCATAGTTTCCATGATTTGACATTCCATAATTGTTGTTCCGGATGTATTGATATTTAATTTGGATTGTTAGGGCACTAAACGATTAGAAATTGCTGGTGGGACGAGGAATAACAAAGCGACGCAACTGCAAGACGTTAATTCAGACTGCTCGATGCCCGATACAGCAAGGAAATGTGCAGTGCCGCTATTTTGTATTGGGGTTCATGCGAGAAATAACGTTGAACGTCGATGGACTTGCCTTACTGCAAAACAAGACTTCTTATACTGAAGCTGATTTGAATTTGGTTAGGCAAGAGTGGACTACATATGTCATGAGCTTCATACAATATTGAGGCAAAGGATGAAGGAAAATTTTGTATAGCAGTAGTTAGTTCTATATTGTTGTACATTAATTGTGACATTGTATTTGCCATATCAATTATGTTATTATTTTATTCTTTGCTACTTAATTTTTTCATGTCATGAATGAATGAACAGGAATGAACGAACTGCATGGCTGTTGGGATCTAAATGTGCCCTAAGGATAGAAAATCAATATTAGGGATTTTCTGTAAATATGACATTTTGATATTAATAAGAGGAGGTTATTCATGTTTAATAAGATGTGTCCTATTTACTTTCATTTGTTGATTGTATGGTTATTTTGAGCAAACATAAAATACTCCTTGACTGTTGGTAATATATCAGATTACCATATGTATACGGGGTATACATAGAAGACGTGGTAATTTGATAACAGTCTAAATAAATAGTCCGCAATCAATGGAATAAGATTTGGGGATCTTATCATGATAAGATTGTACAGGTTGTCTACTTCCTTGGAGGGATGGTTTGTCTTGACCATCGGATAGGTTCCGAGTAGAAACTTTAATGTATACCAGTATTGAGGTATGACATTGGACTGGACCTAAAGTGTTAATTGATTCGGATTAATAATTCCGTTTATAAGAATCAATGACACTTTGATTATCATCCTGCATTAATCTTAATCCTGAAATGATTACTTGAGTTCGCATCCATGACTTTTGTACTTTAATGCACTACAGGTGAGACACTGTTAATTCATTGTCAATATACTTGTGTTTTGGGTGCATGACTTATGGATGGAGAAATCAAGATTCATAGATACGGAATCCATAGCTATCTTAACGATAGTAAATGTTATCTACTTAAAGGCATTATTCGGGGATTGAAAGATAGTATAACAAGATCTTGGCCATCGGTTTACTTTGTGTTCTCTGGTGGTTTACCAATTGTATGGTTTTATAATTGGTGATTCTTTCAATAGAGAATAATGGAACTTTAAGTTAAAATGATTGAAAAGGTAAAACGCAAAAAGTCCTTAATTCAATCATGGATGACATATGGGGATTCAGCAAGCGGTGAATAAATCATGGAAGAAGCACTACGTGAGAGAGCTTTCGTAATACGGTATGTAAACAGGAGTTCAGCTTCAAACTTTTAGTGGAATAGTTTTGAAGTTGATAATTGATGAATAATTAATCTGGGATTAATTTTTCACAATTATAGGAGCCTCTTTGCATATTTCTATCGGGTCCCTCTATTAGCTCACATAGTTCCATAAAGCGTCTCGGGATTTGTTCCTTATGAGATCGGTAAATTTAAATAGAATTTAGTAATGTCTATTAAGACATGTTACTCTCTAACATGCAATCCAGAAAGGATTGGACATGTAAAATTTGTAGACAAATGATTTGTCAACATGTGATTGGTTAATTTGAATTTTGTAAATAAGATTGTGTTTGGATTATTTAATTTTGGAAAAACAAATTTTTCTCTCCTAATCTAAATAAGGTGCACGGTTTTTTAGATAGATGGAGGGAAGAAAAATTTTGTTTCAAAATTATTCAAATAAATTCCTAACATTAAATTATTAATTGATTTAAATAATGGAGATTATTTCATGTATTTTTCTTTCCTAATTAAAAGTGGTTCACGGTTTTTGAGGAAAGGAAATTTGAAATATTTCATTGATTTAAATTAATTAATATGGTTAATGTTTATGGAAAATATTAATTCAAATAAGTGAATCTTATTTAAATTCAAAAAGGTTTAAAAGGAATTTGAATCTAGATAGGACTAGGATCTTTTGACTAGTCTAGATTCTTGATTTAAAATTTGAATCACCAATCTAGCTTTGAATTCTCCTTGTGGCCGAATTTTTTGAGTGATAATCTCTCCTTGGAAAAACATTTTTAGGTTCAATGAATCTAGCCCTAAAGTTGTATGATCTTTTGATTCAAATTTATCCAGAAAAATAATTATTAATTATTTTTTTTTGAGATGAATTTTGAAAAAGGATTGGACTTCTATATAAAGGCTAGGAATTCATGAAAAACAAAATTTTGGTATTTTTTCAAAAGGAAAAACGTTTTTGGAGTGAAAGAAAAAAAATTTAGTTTTTCCGGAACATCAAAAATTCGGCTATCTTGTGAGAAAGAAAAAAGAGAGAAAATTCTTTTGAACCAAAACTGAAAGGAAGGTTAAACCGAGTGATTATTTTCATTAAGAAGTTAACCGGTTCCTGTTTTACAGTTTTGAAGGAAGAAGGTTGATCATATTCTCAACGAGGTATATCGGAATTGAGAAGGAGGGATCTAGACTTCGGAAAGCATTACCGGTCACTTGGATTCATAGAACGTGTGCCCACACACACTCTGAGACGTGGAACTCGAGAATAATAGAGAAGACACGTTGGTCAAACGCTCTAGTGATTCCGGAATCCGAGAAATAGGTACGCTTGATCATTAATTTAATTTATTGTTATATGCATCATGAGATTCTTTTCCGGAAACGGCATAAAAATTTTTAAAACTTCCGCTGCGTCGTAACTCTGATTACCGATCCGATTTCTCCAACAACGGCATGGAATTCAATTGAACGAATAGTTTTTTTTTTTTTTTTTTTTTTTTTTTTTTTTTTTTTTTTGTATACGTTACAACCTACCACGACGGTTTTCAACAGAAACCGTCGTGGAAATCAATATACCACGACGGTTTTCACGAGAACCGTCGTCGTACGTCAAATACCACGACGGTTTGTTGTTGTTCCATCCACCATCGTGGTAAGCTAAACTACCACGACGGTGGATTATATAAACCGTCGTGGTAGGTCCAAATACCACAACGGTTTCTCGAATCGCATCAGCCACCGTCGTGGTAATATGAATTACAATGACGGTGGCCTACAGAACCGTCGTTGTATATAAATTACCACGACGGTTATGTATAGAAACCGTCGTGGTAAATTCACTTACCACGACGGTTATGTATAAAAACCGTCGTGGTATATTTGCCAAAATGTTAATTTTTGACCCTATTTTTACCTATTCCACGATGGGTAAAAAACCGTCATGGAATCTTTTTAGATTCCACGACTCTGGATTCCACGACGGTTAGAGAACCGTCGTGGAAATATTACCACGACGGTTTTTAACCGTCGTGGTATCCACATTCTATAGTAGTGATAGTTGTACTTTTAATGTCTCACCAATCACATCTTTCAACTTGACATGTAAATTTCATCTTCAAAACTAACAGAAGGTTATGTAATTAACAAATCATTCGATTCATCATCGTCAATTTAATCGGTGGTTCTCGGCTTTGGAGTTTATTATTTTATTACTTCATAGAGATATGAATGATCTTTCTATTTATATATTCCACTCGCATATGTTAGATGATTTAATTGTCCTGGATCATGCACTTTCCTTCTTTTTATTGGATTTTTTCATTCGGTTTTTTACGGACAAAGGGTTAATGAGACCCCAGGTTTGTCCGGATAGATCCTATAAGATGGTATTTTAGTGGTTGTTTTCGTGTTTTTTCTATTCTTTGGAGTTTTGTTCTTATGGTGAGTCTTCATTGTATTTTCACTTCATTGTTAATGTAATGTGGGATGGGTATAAGATGATGATGGTGTTAAAAGAGTGCCGATTTAGTCGACCTATCTTAGTGCACCTACCGATTCCTGTAGGACTAAATGCATTAACGGAACATAGTTATGAAGAACACGATGTTACATTTTAAAATTTGATGGGAAAAGCGTTGCAAGGGCATAATTTTAGGGTAATTTTTGTAACTAATCCTTTATTTGTTTAAGAAAAAAAAAATCCTTTCTTCTTTTAACTGCTTACTCTCTTTTTTCCCCCGATATATGCACTTTTCTACTTGCTTGTTCTCCATCACATGCATCACTTTACTTCGTTGCTTGTTTCGTTTGCATCCTTTTTTTTTTTTTTTTTTTTTACCATTCTTTGAAGTTATGTTCAATTCAGTACGTGTATATTTATTTGTCAAAAAATTTTTTTTAGTACAGATACGTACATCTGGTTTCAACGGTTCTCATGTGGATGATTATTATAAATTTTTTACTTCTTGTTGTCTTTTTCTCCACATTTTCTTTTTGAGTAAATTTGAGGACAGAAATATGGAAGCTCGTAATTGAGTTTTATATATTTATTTCGTTTTATTTTAGTTGTTCTATTACATTATTCTAATTAAATTTTTGCTAAACTTAGTTGTCTGTTGAGTTTCTTGTAATAACAATAGAGTTACATCCACTTCTTCTAAGTTTCTCTAATGCCCTTTTTCTTGTATTATTTCATCGAAACATGTTTCACATTCGAACCATTTGCATAGAAACCCGGAGACCTTGTTAATTTATAGCAGACCAGTTCATCTCTCACAAACGAAACTCCAAATGATAGAGTGCAGTAATGAATGTAGTTCGAATGTGATAGAAGACCATGATTGTAATCGATATATGTGAAACACGTTTGGTTGTAAATAAAACAAGATATAAGGGCATTTGAGAAATTTAGAAGTAGCTTTATGTAGTTATTTCAAGAGGCTCGGATGTTATAGAATTGGTTAGGATGTGAATCACGTTTGGGTGTAAATAAAATGAGACTAAGGGAGAAATATATATTATTCTTATTAAAAAATCTATAATTGAAAATCATTTTTAACGAGCTTCCGCTTCTGCGTGTAAAGCGAAAGATTGAATTGGCTGAATCACGAGTCTTCCTATCTTTATCACTAGCCACCTTCAAATACGCCACATAGTATTAACAGCTACTTGAAGAGGAATGTTTTTATAGGATGCTAATGATTTTTCGAAGTGCGTGAAGTAAAATAAGTAAAAATTCTTCACTCTTTAAGAAACAAAGGTGGGGAAAAGCGGAAAAAAAAAAAAAATAGTATTGCGTTACAACTACACTTTCTTCAGCCACTTTTTTCACTTTTAGTTGTATCATCTTTTCTTTCTATAGTAATAACATGGGATAGGTAAGAAATGATGGTAACAAAAGGGTGTCTACTTAATGAGCATATCTTGGTACATCTATTGATAGTTATTACAATCATTATTAAAAAAAAAAAACACTTGCCACTTCAGCTTTTGCATCTTAATTCAAAAAACCTTTCCTTTTACAACTAGTTCGCTGCCCTTTTTAAAAAAAAATAAAAAATAAAAAATAAAAAAAGAAACAAGCATACTTTGCTTGTGTCTAATATTTAAGAGCACATGCTAGGTTTGTGCATATACACGAAATATCATAACAAGCTCGCAGTGGTTGATTAAAAAAAATGGTAAATTATTTATTTAGTTCCTAAACTTTTAATTTTGTATAATTTTAGTCCTTATCTTTTTTTCGTAACTGAAATAACTTTAAATAATTAGAATATTGTTACAATAGTCCGTTCTGTTAATTTTTGGATGGTATCTATTGATAGTTATTACAATCATTTATTACACTAGTAAAAATTGTGGATTAAACCATACCGTCGTGTAAACTTATACAACCGTCATATAATCCAGCGTCGTGGTAGATACGACGATGGTTATATAACCGTTGTGGTATTTCAATGTTACATGACGGTTAAAACCGTCATCGAAACAAGAAATACAGTAGTAAAAAGCGGCAAAATGGGTACATTACATGACGGTTTTGAGCCAAAACCGTCATGTAATGTTGAGTATTACACGACGGTTTGGCTTAAACCGTCGTGTAATGTAGATATTACACGATGGTGTCGACTCCAAACCGTCGTGTACTGTTGAATATTCCACGACAGTTTGGCTTAAACCATCGTATAATGTAGACATTACACAACGGTTTCGACTCCAAACTGTCATGTAATGTATCCATTTAAACAAAAAACCCAAAAAAAAAAAAATTTCAAAGAAAAATTACATGACAGTTCTCACTAAGAACCATCGTGTAATGTGCTACATTACACGATGGTTCTCATCCGAGACCGTCGTGTAATTTTCTTGAAAAAAAATTTTTGGGGTTTTTTGGTGATTTCCCATGGGTGGCCTAACCTGTATGTTATCCAATACACGATCTAAGATATTAGCTACATTGTATCAAAGTAAAAATACATATACCATATATTACATTACAAGTTTACATATTATATGTCACGCCCCAACTTACACCATCTACGTAGGGGAACGACTACGCAGACGTGGGCCGGGTCGTCACCTTACTTACTTACTTAACTTAATTCTTAAAAAGTTTTAAGCTTGCTGAAAATTCCAGTGTAATTTTTTTTTCTCTTTATTTTAAAACTCTTTTACTTTCAAACTTAAACTTGACTTAGTCCCATACTTCTTCTCGTACATAAAACTTAACTTATCTTCATACATATTCATATGTACTCACTTGAGTACCAAGATCGTGGACCAGACCCGACCTAACGCGGATCGGTACAACACGAGGCAACTTGCTTGCCATACATATTTGAAACTTTTCTTAAACATAACAAAACACATTTAACAAACGTATTTTACAAAAACATATTTTCCAAAACTCGTGGCGGTGTCCATTCCACATTTTACAGTCCGCAGCACCAACTCTCCACAGTATTGCATCAAGTACTGCCGTTAGGTGATTACCTACAGCATGAACGTAAGTAATGAGCTAATTGCCCAGTAAGTACAATATTCAATCCACAAAAACATTTTGCATACAAGACTACGTGAACCGATTATGTTTTCTTATAAACCAATTATGCTTTCATTAACTTGGTTCTATTATCTAACCTGTCATGTCATATATGCACGTACCGTGGTACATAGTCATAGAGTGGTTGGAGGCGGCCAGTCCAAACCAAATCAAACCATGAAACTAATCGTTTACATAGAGTGATTGGGGCAGCCAGTCCAATCCAATTCAAACCATAGACTAAAACCATTTAAACCTGCCCTCGTGGCAAGTCGGTACGACACAATAACATTAACTTGTCTTATTTATCTCGTGACTTATTCTTACCGTGTGATTTAATATTTGTGAACATGCTTCATGATGTCACGTATACAAACATACAACATAAAATACTCTCAATCATAATACATCATAACATAATGTAACGCCCCAACTTACACCATCTACGTAGGGGAACGACTACGCAGACGTGGGCCGGGTCGTCACCTTACTTACTTACTTAACTTAATTCTTAAAAAGTTTAAGCTTGCTGAAAATTTCGGAGTAAAATTTTTTTTTCTTTAAAACTTTATTTTAAAACTCTTTTACTTTGAAATTTAACTTGACTTAATCTTAAACTTTTTCTCGTACATAAAACTTAACTTATCTTCATACATATTCATATGTACTCACTTGAGTACCAAGATCGTGGACCAGACCCGACCTAACGCGGATCGGTACAACACGAGGCAACTTGCTTGCCATACATACTTGAAACTTTTCTTAAACATAACAAAACACATTTTACAAACGTATTTTACAAAAACATATTTTTCAAAACTCGTGGCGGTGTCCATTCCACATTTCACAGTCCGCAGCACCAACTCTCCACAGTATTGCATCAAGTACTGCCGTTAGGTTGATTACCTACAGCATGAACGTAAGTAATGAGCTAATTGCCCAGTAAGTACAATATTCAATCCACAAAACATTTTTCATACAAGAATACGTGAGCCGATTATGTTTTCTTATAAACCAATTATGCTTTCATTAACTTGGTTCTATTATCTTATCTAACATGTCATGTCATATGTGCATGTACCGTGGTACATAGTCATAGAGTGGTTGGAGGCGGCCAGTCCAAACCAAATCAAACCATGAAACTAATCGTTTACATAGAGTGATTGGGGCAGCCAGTCCAATCCAATTCAAACCATAGACTAAAACCATTTAAACCTGCCCTCGTGGCAAGTCGGTACGACACCATAACATTTACTTGTCTTATTTATCTCGTGACTTATTTATTCTTACCGTGTGATTTAATATTCGTGAACATGCTTCAGGATGTACATATGCAAACATATAACATTAAATAATCTCAATCATAATACATCATAACATAACTTATCGTACATACACATACTATAACATAACATATCATGGCATAATAGCATAACACAAACTTATCATGACAGAAACATATCATAACTAAACTTATCATAACAATAAACATATCATAACATAACCTTATCATAACATAAACTTATCATAACAAAAACTTATCATCACATAACTGAAACTTATGATTATAACATATCATAACTTATCATAACATAACATAAGCTGATCATAATATAACATAAACTTATCATAACTTAAACTATCATGACATAACAGTGAACTTATCATGACATAACTTAAACTTATCATAACATACATGAACTTATCATAACTTAAACTTATCATAACATATCATAAGCTTATTATAATATAAATATAGGTAAATCATGTAAATCAATACATGATCTCTTAAAAACATAACATGCAACAAAAACGTTTTGTCCATGCTGTAGGTGGAATTGTACTTACCTTTTGTCCTACGCTCTTGATCTATCGCCAAACATAGCACATACTCCTGTTTTCCTAACAGGGTGTGTAAGATAAGAATTAGTCATATTCTATCTTACCATAAATCATAATTATTAAATGTTGGTATCCTAACCAACATTTATAAATAACCTTAGTTATATGTCTCCTTTACAACTACTAATGGTAACTCATTTGATTACTAAGGCCAAAACCCAATAGCTTGGGTATCCTAACCGGTTACTAACGGTTATCCTTTACATTAATTCTTATACAAGAATACAAACCGTATTTAACACAACCATAACTTATAAATAAAGACAGTTAAAACTGTCGAACTTAGAAAACACATCCTTAATAAATCATTTCCACTTAAGACTCAACACATGAGCTCTCGATTATAAAATTATTTTGAGAGTGGAACTTATAAAACTAATTATAAGTTCAATCACCAATTATGGTTGGATTTAATAAAAATCCGACAGCATAACGGCTTATTTTCCTTAATGCCCAAAATTTAAACCTGCAATAAAACCAATTTATAGAAGGTTTTGGCACACCATAACTGCAAGATGTGCCATCCATAACACATTCATTATTTTAACATACAACATATCTCGACATAATTCAACTTCACTTAATTAACTTGAACATCAAATATATATACATATATATATTTTGATATTCAATTCAAAGCATATAAATAGGCATGTAATCTTATCAATCCAATAAATGACTTAAAGTAGTCAAGATTACTACCGAGATCGTTCGACGACGTTCGGGTGAGTAAAACGATTCCTGGTCGGCGTTCCAAACACCTTTTAATTTCGAGCGACTGAACTTTTAATCGCCATTCTTAACCTTCGAGATTTCATATCGCAAATCTGAGGTTGTAAACATGTCCGGAACATCGAAAATAGGTCGGAAAGGCGATCTTCCAAAATTCGGCGACAGTTGACCAGCGTTGACCGGCATTGACCAGCTTTGACCGGCGTTGACCGACTTTGACCGGCGTTGACCGACTTTGACCGACGTTGACCGGCGTTGACCGGCGGTGATGAAAAGGACAAAGATGGGCACCGTTTCGAAGATCTCGACGAGTAGAACCCATTTCTGGTGTCCACTTCTTCAAACGACGTTCGGTTTTCTCAAAAAAGCAAGAAAACGTACTTGAAGGTGGCGGTGGATCGGAAAATTTCCGGCAACAATCGGAGTAGTGATGGACTGGGCTTTGTTCCTCTCGACGAGTGGAACTCAACGAAACCAACGGCTCGCAAAATAGAGCTCGGATTACACCGGAATCTTACTTGGAAGTTTATGGTACCGAAACTTTCCTAGCATTTTTCCGGCGAACGGCGGCGAGTGACGCGGCCAAACTCCGACTATTGGAAACTCGGGTGATGGGCTGCAAGGGTCACCGGCGCGTGTGCAAGATGGCTGACCGGAGTTGGGACTCCTTGTGATGGCAGCCGTGCGACATAGAGAGGAAGAGAAAGAAAAAGAATGAAAATGAAGAGAGAAGGAGAGAGAGAGAGAGACCGAAGAGAAAGAGAGAGAAAAGCCAAAGAATGGGCTGATAATTATTCCCCTTTTTTTTTTTCTTCTCTGTACGTACGTGGACTGACCACACTACACATACATATATAATTCTTTTTTTTCTTTTCTTTGTACGTGTGGACTGACCTTTGACCACACATATTATGTATATATATATTTATATACATTTGTAGTTTCTTTTCTTCTTCTTATGATCCATTCCGATTTTGAAAAAGTTTCCTTCACGAAAGTTGTAGCTCTCGAAAAATGCTAAAACTTTCATGTTTTGCAAAAATTCCAATTCGGCCTAGATTCATCCCAGTTTTTGTTTGAAACTGGCTGACCCCGAAAAACTGAGTGAAAACTGGGTCTGGGGATCAGCCACGGGTTTTGGGGTAAACGGAGGCCATTGGAGCCTTATTTTGGAAATCCGTCCACGTTACCCTCTAGGAAAATCGTTCTCTACAACTTTTATGTTTTACGTTTTTCCCAATTCGGCCTCTAAAGACCTCAAATTCCACTTTTCCAAAAACTGGGCAGATTTGATCCGGATCTGCCAGTTTTTGTGCTTACTCGGTTTTACGCGTCCTACTTCGCGGAACTAACTCAACCGAGCTTGCGGGAACCTAGATAGCAAGCATGCAGCGTATTCTAACGTCCCACATGAACAAACATGCAACTCAAACGCACCCAAGCAAAACAAAAGTCAACTTGGTCAAAGTTGACCCGAAGAAAATCATAAATTTCTATTTTGTCCTTTTTTCCTCAAAAGGCCCCATTCTTGACAAAACAACCTATTATGGTAAGTACAACTCTTATTATTGAGTCTCGTAGCTAATTAAACGAGAACTCAAATATATTCCGATATTTAACTCAGATCATGAGCTTTATACCGACATATATGGTTCAGACTTAAATTTTCCTTATATATGAGGAAATCATAAGTTCATCGAAATTTCGGGTTCTTACATTCTACCCTCCTTAAAAAAATTTTCGTCCTCGAAAATTCAGTTACTTCTAGGTAACTCTTCTTAAAATCCACCACTAATACATAATGGTTGATCAGGTTCCCATTTTAATCCTTTAATGGGACTATGTCTCTTATATAAAACCATAATCTTCTTTCATATCTTATCATACTTTCATACATTCATACTTACTTGCATACATACATACTTGCATACTATCATACTTTCATACATACTGTCCCTTCATATTGCATCACAAGAACTATTTATGTGAAAACTGAGCAAGTATATCATATAACTTGCTATGTTTGAAAAACATATCTTTTCATATAACTTTTTCATACTTGAAAAGTTTATCGTATTACATAATTTTCCATGCTTGGAAAGCATATCGTATCATACATTTAGAACATTTTTTTGAAAATAGTTCCTTTCTTGAAACTTAATTTTATAATATTAGAACCCTTTACTTTTCATAATGGCCCCTTTCTTGGAACTCGTCCCTTTCTCGAAACTCATCCCTCAAGGATTCGGCCTATGGCCCCCATCTTGGAATTTACTTCCTCAAAGATTTGGCCTATGGCTCCTATCTTGGAACCTTTACTTTTCATGACAGCCCCTATCTTGGAATTTCCTCCTCAAGGATTTGGCCGTCTTAGATAAAATGAGGGGGTTCTATTAAACATAAGATCTTTTATAAAAATATTTTATTTGAATTCTTTCAAAGCCAATCTTGGAAAATCATAATATCGTTCAAGTGATGCAATGACAGATATACTTAAATCAACCAGCCCCTTGCTAGATAGTAAAAGCTTTTCTTATTGCTTTTAACTTTTCCTTGATAACACAAGTGTATAATCATAATTCTTAGGAATATCTAAAATTCCCCAACATTACTTAAATTTCCCTTACTGAGGGATCGTATCATCATTTTCATCGTCAAACTTATTCCTGATTAACACCCTATTACGGTAAGGCGATAGGCTATCAAATCTTGAAGCCTATTCATTTCTTATTGCTGCTCTAGTAATTATCATTGCAACTTAGCCATTACAGTTGCAAGATTAGGTTCTTACGAAATTTGGTTCAGTCGTACATGCGGCGAACCATTTTCTAGTTTCTAATTCTAATCCTCGACATATTTAATACCTATTCTTTCATTCATATCTTAGCATATCATATCATAAAATCATCATATCTTATCATATCATACTAGAGATTTCTCACGATCTCATTATATCATATCGTAAGCTTAGCTTATCCTCCACGCTTTCGCTGCGCAACTCTGATCTACTGGCAATCATAGCCTCTAGACTCATCTGGATAAGCACGCCAAGCTGTAACATTGCTGACGTATCGTCTCATGTACATATCCTAGTATATCTCGATATCGCGTTAATACATAGGCGGTTCTAGGTGTCATAAAAATTTAGGAATTCTCCTCTCAAGGTACCCTATACCAAGCACCTTGCACGAGCACGAACCTCCTTGACTAGGCGTCGGCTGGCAATCATATCTTGAAGGTGCGTCCCTACATGACAAAATTTGAAGAGAGTCTCCATATCGTGCAATCACTTCTTGGGTCCTATTGAAGATGCATAGCTCTTCCTCCATTCCTTGGAATGCCAACGAAGCCTTGCGGTCCTCTTTAATCTAACCCGGGTTTAACACCAGGTTCATATCTCTATCATAGTAATATTATAACCTCACATAATTACTACACATAAAATAAAGTAAGAAAACAAACTTACAAAACTGTGGCGCTGGTGGCAGAACTGTGAACTGGATGGCAGGAAAAACTTTCGCTCTGATACCAAACTGTAACGCCCCAACTTACACCATCTACGTAGGGGAACGACTACGCAGACGTGGGCCGGGTCGTCACCTTACTTACTTACTTAACTTAATTCTTAAAAAGTTTAAGCTTGCTGAAAATTTCGGAGTAAAATTTTTTTTTCTTTAAAACTTTATTTTAAAACTCTTTACTTTGAAATTTAACTTGACTTAATCTTAAACTTTTTCTCGTACATAAAACTTAACTTATCTTCATACATATTCATATGTACTCACTTGAGTACCAAGATCGTGGACCAGACCCGACCTAACGCGGATCGGTACAACACGAGGCAACTTGCTTGCCATACATACTTGAAACTTTTCTTAAACATAACAAAACACATTTTACAAACGTATTTTACAAAAACATATTTTTCAAAACTCGTGGCGGTGTCCATTCCACATTTCACAGTCCGCAGCACCAACTCTCCACAGTATTGCATCAAGTACTGCCGTTAGGTTGATTACCTACAGCATGAACGTAAGTAATGAGCTAATTGCCCAGTAAGTACAATATTCAATCCACAAAACATTTTTCATACAAGAATACGTGAGCCGATTATGTTTCTTATAAACCAATTATGCTTTCATTAACTTGGTTCTATTATCTTATCTAACATGTCATGTCATATGTGCATGTACCGTGGTACATAGTCATAGAGTGGTTGGAGGCGGCCAGTCCAAACCAAATCAAACCATGAAACTAATCGTTTACATAGAGTGATTGGGGCAGCCAGTCCAATCCATTCAAACCATAGACTAAAAACATTTAAACCTGCCCTCGTGGCAAGTCGGTACGACACCATAACATTTACTTGTCTTATTTATCTCGTGACTTAATTATTCTTACCGTGTGATTTAATATTCGTGAACATGCTTCATGATGTCACATATGCAAACATATAACATTAAATAATCTCAATCATAATACATCATAACATAACTTATCGTAACATAACATACTATAACATAACATATCATAGCATAATATCATAACACAAACTTATCATGACATAAACATATCATAACATAAACTTATCATAACATAAACATATCATAACATAACCTTATCATAACATAAACTTATCATAACAAAAACTTATCATCACATAACTTAAACTTATTATAACATATCATAAACTTATCATAACATAACATAAGCTTATCATAATATAACATAAACTTATCATAACTTAAACTTATCATGACATAACATGAACTTATCATGACATAACTTAAACTTATCATAACATAACATGAACTTATCATAACTTAAACTTATCATAACATATCATAAGCTTATTATAATATAATATAGGTAAATCATGTAAATCAATACATGATCTCTTAAAAACATAACATGCAACAAAAACGTTTTGTCCATGCTGTAGGTGGAATTGTACTTACCTTTTGTCCTACGCTCTTGATCTATCGCCAAACATAGCACATACTCCTGTTTTCCTAACAGGGTGTAAGATAAGAATTAGTCATATTCTATCTTACCATAAATCATAATTATTATATGTTGGTATCCTAACCAACATTTATAAATAACCTTAGTTATATGTCTCCTTTACAACTACTAATGGTAACTCATTTGATTACTAAGGCCAAAACCCAATAGCTTGGGTATCCTAACCGGTTACTAACGGTTATCCTTTACATTAATTCTTATACAAGAATACAAACCGTATTTAACACAACCATAACTTATAAATAAAGACAGTTAAACTGTCGAACTTAGAAAACACATCCTTAATAAATCATTTCCACTTAAGACTCAACACATGAGCTCTCGATTATAAAATTATTTTGAGAGTGGAACTTATAAAACTAATTATAAGTTCAATCACCAATTATGGTTGGATTTAATAAAAATCCGACAGCATAACGGCTTATTTCCTTAATGCCCAAAATTTAAACCTGCAATAAAACCAATTTATAGAAGGTTTTGGCACACCATAACTGCAAGATGTGCCATCCATAACACATTCATTATTTTAACATACAACATATCTCGACATAATTCAACTTCACTTAATTAACTTGAACATCAAATATATATACATATATATATTTTGATATTCAATTCAAAGCATATAAATAGGCATGTAATCTTATCAATCCAATAAATGACTTAAAGTAGTCAAGATTACTACCGAGATCGTTCGACGACGTTCGGGTGAGTAAAACGATTCCTGGTCGGCGTTCCAAACACCTTTTAATTTCGAGCGACTGAACTTTTAATCGCCATTCTTAACCTTCGAGATTTCATATCGCAAATCTGAGGTTGTAAACATGTCCGGAACATCGAAAATAGGTCGGAAAGGCGATCTTCCAAAATTCGGCGACAGTTGACCAGCGTTGACCGGCATTGACCAGCTTTGACCGGCGTTGACCGACTTTGACCGGCGTTTGACCGACTTTGACCGACGTTGACCGGCGTTGACCGGCGGTGTGAAAAGGACAAAGATGGGCACCGTTCGAAGATCTCGACGAGTAGAACCCATTTCTGGTGTCCACTTCTTCAAACGACGTTCGGTTTTCTCAAAAAAGCAAGAAAACGTACTTGAAGGTGGCGGTGGATCGGAAAATTTCCGGCAACAATCGGAGTAGTGATGGACTGGGCTTTGTTCCTCTCGACGAGTGGAACTCAACGAAACCAACGGCTCGCAAAATAGAGCTCGGATTACACCGGAATCTTACTTGGAAGTTTATGGTACCGAAACTTTCCTAGCATTTTTCCGGCGAACGGCGGCGAGTGACGCGGCCAAACTCCGACTATTGGAAACTCGGGTGATGGGCTGCAAGGGTCACCGGCGCGTGTGCAAGATGGCTGACCGGAGTTGGGACTCCTTGTGATGGCAGCCGTGCGACATAGAGAGGAAGAGAAAGAAAAAGAATGAAAATGAAGAGAGAAGGAGAGAGAGAGAGACCGAAGAGAAAGAGAGAGAAAAGCCAAAGAATGGGCTGATAATTATTCCCCTTTTTTTTTTCTTCTCTGTACGTACGTGGACTGACCACACTACACATACATATATAATTCTTTTTTTTCTTTTTCTTTGTACGTGTGGACTGACCTTTGACCACACATATTATGTATATATATATTTATATACATTTGTAGTTTCTTTTCTTCTCCTTATGATCCATTCCGATTTTGAAAAAGTTTCCTTCACGAAAGTTGTAGCTCTCGAAAAATGCTAAAACTTTCATGTTTTGCAAAAATTCCAATTCGGCCTAGATTCATCCCAGTTTTTGTTTGAAACTGGCTGACCCCGAAAAACTGAGTGAAAACTGGGTCTGGGGATCAGCCACGGGTTTTGGGGTAAACGGAGGCCATTGGAGCCTTATTTTGGAAATCCGTCCACGTTGCCCTCTAGGAAAAATCGTTCTCTACAACTTTTATGTTTTACGTTTTTCCCAATTCGGCCTCTAAAGACCTCAAATTCCACTTTTCCAAAAACTGGGCAGATTTGATCCGGATCTGCCAGTTTTTGTGCTTACTCGGTTTTACGCGTCCTACTTCGCGGAACTAACTCAACCGAGCTTGCGGGAACCTAGATAGCAAGCATGCAGCGTATTCTAACGTCCCACATGAACAAACATGCAACTCAAACGCACCCAAGCAAAACAAAAGTCAACTTGGTCAAAGTTGACCCGAAGAAAATCATAAATTTCTATTTTGTCCTTTTTCCTCAAAAGGCCCCATTCTTGACAAAACAACCTATTATGGTAAGTACAACTCTTATTATTGAGTCTCGTAGCTAATTAAACGAGAACTCAAATATATTCCGATATTTAACTCAGATCATGAGCTTTATACCGACATATATGGTTCAGACTTAAATTTTCCTTATATATGAGGAAATCATAAGTTCATCGAAATTTCGGGTTCTTACACATAACTTGTCATAACATAACAATAATATAACATAACATATCATAGCATAATATCATAACATAAACTTATTATGACATAAACATATCATAACATAAACTTATCATAACATAAACTTATCATAACATAACTTAAACTTATTATAACATATCATAAACTTATCGTAACATAACATAAACTTCATAACATAACTTCATAGCATAACTTATTATAACATAACTTCATAACATAACTTCATAACATAACTTCATAACATAACTTAACCTTCATAACATAACTTCATAACATAACTTATCGTAACATAACCTTCATAACATAACTTCATAGCATAAAATCATAGCATAACTTATCATAAACTTAACATAACATATCATAGGTAAATCATGTAAATCAATACATGATTTCTTAAAAAACATAACATGCAACAAAAACGTTTTGTCCATGCTGTAGGTGGAGTTGTACTTACCTCTCATCCTATGCTCTTGGTCTATTGTCCTATCGAGGCACGATGACATTTCATATTCCTGTTTCAAACAGGACGTAAGATATGGATCGTCATATTTATTATAAATCATAATTATTAAATGTTAGTATCCTTTAGGGTTATCTTGACTAACCCTTAAGGTTATTTGTAGTCAAACTCTTGGTTAACCAACGTAACATTTAATTAACTAATGGTTAACCCTTGGTTAATAATGGTCAACCTTTTAGGGTGACCTTGGGCTTTGGGCTAAGCCTAGTAACTCGGGTATTATTCCCGGTTACGGTCCGTAATCGGCTTGTTTACAATTTTATCTCAAAAATTCTATTTTTCCTTACTTGAAAAATTTAGGGAAATTAATCCAAAACGTCTTTCTTAACTTATAAAAATCCTTTACTTAAATCGTAAAAATCCAAACTCTTGGATTAGTGCTTTATAAAATCATTTGAGGTTGAAAATTGCCCTTGGAACAGTTTTCTATAATCAAAACAATAGTTTGTAGTAGAAAAATAGTTTTCTAAAGACATTTGTAAAGCTAGTGGTGCAGGAATTTTCGGATTCCCTACGCACCCTTCGAAAAACGACCCTAGTTTAAAAATTGGTTCATAATCTGAAAAAGATTTCTTCACGAAAGTTGTAGCTCTCGAAAAATACTAAAACTTTCGTATTTTTACAAAAATTCCAATTCAGCCTAGATTCGTCCCAGTTTTTGTTTGAAACTGGCTGATCCCGAAAAACTGAGTTAAAACTGGGTCTGGGGATCAGCCACGGGTTTTGGGGTAAACGGAGGCCATTGGGGCCTTATTTTTGAAAACGGTTCACGTATCCCTCTAGGAAAAACCCTTCCGAACAACTTTCATGTTTTAAGTTTCTCCAAATTCGGCCTCTAAGGGCCTCAAATTTCACTTTTCCAAAAACTGGTCAGTTTTACCCGAAAATGGCAGTTTTCGGTTTCAAGTTCGTTTTACGTAAATTTTACGTGCACACTACCTCGAACGGCTTCGGCCGTGAGCCTACGACAACCTGCAGTGCTTCTAACGTAAAATATGCAGTCATACATCATTCAAACATCTTCATGCAAGGCAAAACCCTTGGGTGTTCTTGCACCAAACCAGGGTTTGCAAAACGTTTGGTTTGCAACACCATACATCAATCAAACACAAACCCTAAAACCTAATTAGAGTAGAAAATTAAGTGAGCTTATGCTCATACAAATCAAGCTTGAAATACACTTAAATCTCCAAATTGAAACTCAATTTAAAAAGCTTAGAACCAATGGAGATTTACCTTAATTCACACCAAAAATCAGCCATCACTTTTGTCCCTTTTTCTCACCACCACAGCCGCCTTCCTTGGCTAGGTGGATTCCAATTTCGGCCTCTCCCACATGAAAATACACATGATTTTGAATCAAAACTTAATTAAAGAACTAGAGGGGTTTAAGAGGATAGGATTACCTTAACTCCTTGAGATTAGATATCTAACTTTGGATCCAAACTTTTTCTTCTAACTTTTTGCTCAAGAAATCCGGTTTCCCCTCTATGGAATTTCTCTCAAAATTTTCGGCCACCACACCTTCCTTTCTCTTCCTTTCTTTCTAACTTTTTCTTCTAACTTTTTGCTCAAGAAAACCGACCATCACTTGGTCTTTCCCCTTGCTTGGAGTTCGGCTTCTAGTGGAAGGGAAAAGAAGAAATGGAAAGCTTAGAATGGGTTTAATTGGTTAATGAGCAAAATACTTGCTCATCAAGCCACCTAGGTGCTGTGGTGTGGCCTTATTGGCTAGCCATTCCCTTAGAGAACAAGGGAAAACTTCTTTCCCTAAAATCCAATGATGATTTGATGAGGTGTCCTCCCCCCCATTGGTGTGGTCGGCCATGAATGCTTGGAATGCAAGTGCTTTGCTTGCTCAACAAGCCATTGCTTGCATCACCTAGCTTATGTCACCTTGGTGACATCATCACCAAAATTTCCTTGCCCTTCAAGGCTTCAATGACCGGCCATGAGGTGCCAAGTGGAGCCTTGTGGTGCATGGAATCTTGAATCCCTTCTAGCTTATCTCTATCTTGGTTTTTCTTACTCACCAAGTAGCTAAAAGGTAACTAAGCTTGCTCTCCAAGCCACCAAGGAGAACCGGCCCTACAAGGTGCATGAACCAAGATTTTTGCTTGTTCACCAAGCTTCTAACGAACGGCCAATCAATGAGTGTGAGCCAAAAATGGCTTGCTCACCAAACTACTTGGTTTGATTACCTTATCCTTGCTTGTGTCACCTTGCTTACCTAAGCACATTTCCTTGTTCTCCAAGGATGAAAAACTGACCATAGCATGTGGGAAGCAAAGAAAAATCTTCTCAAACTTAACTCTAGCTTAATTGCTTGTTCCAATGTAACCAAGCTAACTAAATTCGTAACCAACCATTGACCTAGTTTGAGGCTTGGTTAGGAATATCAATAAATTCCCATTTGTCCCTTTCTTCCAAAAGGTCTTATATTGCTTAAGCCAACTATTTTCGAGTCTCGTAATTAATTTTAACGAGAACTCAAACATATACTGATATTTAACTCAAATCATGAGTTTCATATCATCATATAAAATTAAATCTTAAATTTTCCTTGTCAAAAAGAAAATCATAGATTTATCGTAATTTCGGGTTCTTACATTATAATTTATGAATTACATTACAGAGCTAGACCATTCTTCCCTAATCAAATCCAAATCTTGAGAAGTAAAAAATTCTTTACTTTCAAGTACGTCAATTCCATTCAATACTATATCCCTTATAAAACCTAAAACAAAATAATCGCATTCAACACTTCCCTCTTGGAGAGGATAAGGACGGTTTGAGATTTTCGTTTTACAGTCTCATCCCTTCTAATCCCTTCTTCGGTCATAATCTTCCAATCCATTAGGGCCATAGCAAGTTGGTAAAATTCAAACTAATTAAGATGCATATAATTAAGATTAAATCAAAAATTAACATATTAAAATTAACTTACATGTTCATTAGCTCAGTAAAATCATCCTGTTTCTTTTCTCGAAGAGGATCAAAATAAAGGATGAGGTCCTCCCATGGGTTAATGACTCCCAAAACCCAATGTCTCCCTCTGTTATTTGGCACAAGATAAAGTCGTCATTTTGGTGCGTCACGCAAAAAGCCGACAAGAATATTGGCTCGCTCTCTCATGCCAGCATCTTCAGTATTTATTCTAACCGGTGAGATCAAGGTTGGAGACATAACACAAACTTTATTACAAACAAAATTTATTGACATACCTTTTCCTGGTCAAGCTTTCTATATTTGTCTCGGCCTCCTCTCGATGAGTATTCGTTATTGGTCCTTATTTCACTTCCACGATCCAAAAATTGTTGGAATTGTGTGGATGTTTTATACTGAACGAATTTCACCAAATCCTCTTCTTCTATATTGGGGTAGTTTTCAATAACTTTTTGAGGCTGTGTCCATACACTATCTTCCTTTATAAAGTCCTCGACAAACGTCTTGTAAAGATCATGTCAAAAATTCCTTGTAGCTTCACCACATGATTTTATACAAGTACTCCGAAAGCAATCATCCACGGTGAAAGAAGTGACTGTTTCTTTCCAAATTATTTCTTTCAATCCGTCTAAATCACGGGATCTCTAATCTTGTATCCATATTGGAACGTGCTCTCGAGCGAGCATACCAATCCAGCTCATCAATTCATCACCGTGCTTCTCTTCCAGTTGTCCTTTCTCGTCAAAGGTGACTTCAATTTGTTCACCTCTTTTCCTTGCCATATGGACGCGTTTCATTATAGTTGCCCTTCGCTTGCCATCGACATTGGGATCCAATAGGTTTTTCCTTCATGCTTGTCCCTTTTTGGAATCTTTTATTGTATTTTGGCTCATGTTTTATTCCAACACTCACCTATATTTATTGCAACACAAAAAAAAAAAAAAAAAATATTGTGGACCAATATAATCAAATCAAATTAACATTTACTACTAATAACCTTAACAAAACCAAGCACACATTACATGAATTTTTTAAAATGTCAAAAAATTGTACAAACTTATCGTGTACTAAATTCACTAATAAAAACCTAAAACCGTGATATTATCCAAAATAAAATTCAATTTTGACATTTCATTAAGCATGTGGTGTGCGGAAAAACACCTGTATAGAAAATTATGTGTAAAGTGCCAAAACCGTGCACAAAAGATTCGAAATTATAGCACAACAACTAAAAAATTGAGCACACTAGAGTAAAATAAAATTCCATATGATTATCCAAAAAAAAAAAAAAACCATTTTGGCATTTCATCGCGTATGTGGTGGGCGGAAAAAATCCATGCACCAAAACCGTGCATCACATGCGCCAAAACTTAGAGCAACAACTAAAAAACTGAGCACAATACACTAGCATCAAATTCCATATGATTATCCAAAAAAAAAAAAAAATCCATTTTGGGATTTCATCAAGCATGTGGTGGGCGGAAAAAATCCATGTTCAAAAATGTGTGTAAAGTGCCTAATCCGTTCACATTACTTTCATCTCTAAAGAACAACAACAAAAAAAACATTCATTCAAACAACACTATAAATTACACTCCAAGCAAGTTATTAAAGCATGGGTTGTTCGTTGTTTTGTTAGAAAACAAGAAATTAACAAATATGGAAGTCACTTTGCTTTTATTTAAAGAAAAATAGGCACGGCTACACCGAGAGAGCAAGAAGGTAGGCGTCGACAGTGACGGCGGCTTGACTGGATTTTAACTCCGAGGTGGCGGCGGGTGGGCGACGGAGGTGGGAGAAATGAAGGGAAAACTTTTAGTTGTCTAGAGAGGGAGAGGGCGGAAAATGAAGAAAAATGAAAAGGAAAGTGTATTTAAGTAACGGGTTTTCGTACGGATTTCAAAGCATGAAATTTGAATAAATTTTAAAATTTTCGGAGGATTACACGACGGTTATTAAAAAACCATCGTGTAATCCAGGGTTTACACGACGGGTTACAAAACCATCATGTAATCCTCGGACTACACGATGGTTTTCAAAACACCGTCGTGTAATCCTCCGATTAGACGATGGTTTTGTCCAAAAACCGTCGTGTATTTGTAACCCATTTATTTCATCACAATTTTTGTTCTCCTGTCATCCTACGACCTAATACCCATGTGTTATTTAAAAAGTGACCTATACAGTAGTATTAATCCCTGTTCAAAATTAATGTTCTATATATATATATATATAGCAACTAACATAACAAAATAAATATAATACATCTTGAATTAAAATAAAATAGTAATAATGTACAAATTAAATGACATAATGTTCATGTTTTTTTTTCTTTGCTTCCTCAACAAGTGTCCATTCAATATCGGGTCGAAACAAGTGAGAAACATCATCCTCGAATTCATCAATATCTTCAATCAGTGGCAATCCCTTTGTGAATGATGAAATGTCGGAGTAATCTTCCTTATCTTCTTGACCATCACGAATCAATTTTGACTTCATCGGCACAACTAAGGACAACTCCATATTTGTTGGGATCCGTTGTATAAAATACTTGGATTGCTTGTGATGCCATAATGAATGGATCATTTTTGTATCCCAATCGTCTAAAGTCCACCACTGTGATGCCATCACTGTCAATCCTAACATAATTATTGTCGGCCCACTTATACTTAAAGAGTACTACTTGAAATCTACAGTAATCAAGTTTCCAAATATCTTCAATGAAATTAAAGTAGTTCATGGTTCCATAGACTGGATTCTTGTCCTTTGCAGATGAAATATGCATGGCCTTAGCACGGATACTAACACCACTATTTTGAACGGGATGCTTCTCATCTCTTTTGCGAGTGTAGAATGTATAACCATTGATAAAGTATGATGTGTACCGTGTAACTATCATCGATAGTCCTCTAGCGAGGTTTATTAAGTCTTGCGAAAAGCCGTCTTTCTGAAAGACATGTCTTCATATCCACAGACGAAACATCTGATTGTGTTCATCTTGTAACAACTTTTCATTTCTTCCTCTACTTGGATTTCTATCTCTTAATTCCTGTAGGTGAACCTTAATAAAAGACTCCACTTCAACCCTATTATGTAATGTATAGAGACAAGCTTGCTCCCATTCACCTCAATTTACCGGTGATGGAATGCCGATGGATAGTCCTTTGGAGTCAATGTTTGTAGTCTTTGGCAACCCAATCGCTTCTGCGTTGGACAAATACTCGGAGTAAAATTTGACCGATTCCTCTGCTATGTACCTTTCTACTATACATCCTTCTGGTCTTTTTCGGTTCTTAACATAACCCTTCAAAACCTTCATGTACCTTTCAAAAGGATACATCCATCTCAAGTACACCGGTCCACATAGCTTAACTTTCCGTACTAAGTGCACCGTTAGATGAATCATTATGTCGAAAAAAAAGGGTGGAAAGTACTTCTCAAGCAAGTACAATGTCTTAGCCAACTATGATTGTAGCGAATCTAGTGTAAATGGATCAATTACCTTGGAGCATATCGAATTGAAAAATGAGCATAACTTGGTAATTGCGAATCTCACATCCTTCGTTAAAACTCATCGCAAGGCAAGCGGTAATAACTGTTGCATCAAGATATGACAATCATGTGTTTTCATTAATCAGCCTTAGATCCTTCATAGACACCAACCTTTTGAAGTTGGAAGAATAACCGTTGGGCACTTTTACAGAAGCAAGCCATTCAGAAAGCTTTATTTTTTCTTGTCTTGATAATGTGTACTTTTCCGGAGGTAAATAATGTAATAACCTGAAATTTTAATAACTTATGATTTCCTTAGATACAAGGAGAATCTAAGTATGAATCATGTATGTAGATATGAAACTCATGATCTGAGTTGAAAACAATATTTGTAATATCTGTATTAGTATAAAAATGGACTACATTTGTGAAAAAAGCCAAATGAGGCCTTATGAGATAACACTTTTTCTTTGATAGAATGACAAGTGTCACCACCACAGTCGATCACCTCATAGGGACCAAAATGTAAATATTTTATGTTTAAGGGTCAATATGTAATTTTAAGAAAAGTTCATGATTATTAGTTTTTAGAAATTAAGAAAGTCTTTTAAGATATGACTAAGCAAGAATTGGATGCTTAGTAGCTTCACCTTAGCCGGCCACCTCATAAGGACTAAAGTACAAATATTTTGCTTTTAGGGGTCAATGTGTAATTTTGAGAAAATTATGGATCTATAAGTAAATATGTAAATTTTTGGAACTATGGACTTTCCTAGTTAAGTTTCCTAGTTCAACTAAGCCAATGATCAATTACATGTTTGGTTAACCTAGTTGGAAATCAAGAAAATATGTTAGGATTGGATGACTCCAATTGGACCAATCATATCTTTCCACATGGACACCCTAGGGACCGGCCATCTCATGGTTTTATGAGTAAGCAATTTTTCTCTTAAGGAGTATTATGAAAATTGTGAAAATTTGAGTGTCACTAAAATTTGACACATCATGCCCTAGGCTTAGTGATTAAGCACTTTAGCTTTACTTGGTTGGTTATGTTTTTGATTCAACTAACAAGTTGCTTCACTTGGCACACTATGGCCGGCCACCTCATGGTTCTAGGTGCAAATATTTGCTCTTAAGGACCAATAGGTAAAGTATGAAAAATTTGAAAGTCATTAGGAATTGACACCTCATAACCTAGTTTTGCTTAGTAAGCAATGTAGCTTTGCTTACTTGGCTATGTGTGATGTATCATCAAGTAAAAAGTTGCCATTTGTACCACCTATGGCCGGCCACCATAAGGGTAAGACACCTCATGCTTCTAGCTTTGGTGAGTAACCTTCCTAGCCTTGCTCACTTGGCTAGCAAGAACACTCACCACTCACCACCTAAGGCCAGGCCATCACTAGGAGAAGACACCTCATGCTTCTAGCCCTGGTGAACAAGCCTCCCTAGCCTTGCTTACTTGGATATTTGAGATAAGCATGGCCGGCCACCACATAGGGGACATGAGCAAATATTTTACTCTTAAGGACCAATATGTAATTGTGGAAACAAGAATTTCATAAGAAAATTTGTGAGCTTGACAAATCATGCTCCTAGCCTTAGTGAGTAAGCTCACTAGCTTTGCTTGCTTGGCTAGCTAGATCAAGCTTGGTTCACCACCTCATGGCCGGCCATCACAAGGGAGAGGCACCTCATGCTTCTAGCCTTGATGAGTTAACCTCTAGCTTTGCTCACTTGGCCATCTAGAGCAACCAAGGCTGGCCACCTCATGGGACTTGGAAGCAAATAAGTTTTCTAGGGGAGCTAATAAGCAATTATGAAAATAAGGGCTCACCAAAAGTTGACACATCATGTTCTAGCCTTGATGAGTAAGCCTCTAGCTTTGCTTACTTGGCTAGCTAGAGCAAGCATAACTCTCCCCATGGACTCAAGTAGGACCGGCCACCCTAAGGAAAAGACACCTCATGCTTTTAGCCTTGATGAGTAAGCCTCTATCCTTGCTTACTTGGCTAGCTAGAGCAAGCATAACTCTCCACTTGGACTCTTCATGGCCGGCCACCACAAGAAATGGACGTGTCATGTTCTAGCCTTGATGAGCAAGCCCCCTAACCTTGCTTACTTGGCTATCTAGATCAAGCTTGGCTGGCCACCACATAGGAGTTATGAGCAAATATTTCACTCTTGAGGACTAGTAAGCAATCCTAGAAATAAGTTTGATTTCACCTAAAAATAGGTGAGATTAATGCACTTTGTGAAGATTTTGTGAAACCCAAAATATTGGCAGCTTATTCTTTAGTTCTTCTGCTCTTAAGAGCTGAGCAAAGAAAGAAATAAAGAAAAGAAAAGTGTGAGAGAGAAAGAGGTCGGATTTGTTGAGAGAAAGGGAGAAGAAATTTCTCAACCGAAGTATAGATCCAGTTTCTTGGATCTTAAGGTAGTTCTCTCCACTCTCTAGCTCTCCAATTAAGTTTTGATTTAAGATTTAAGTATATTCCCATGTTGAATGTAAGAGCATGAGCTCACTTTTTAGTTTCATGCACTAAGGTTTATGATAAGTGCTTGATTATGCTTGATTAGGGTTTGGTGGTCTCTAGTTATGATTTGATGCAAATTTATGATCTTTTGTGTTAATGATTATGTGGCTGTGTGAACGTCTACCATATGCTTGATATATGTTCACATAAACTCAAGAATGATGTTTTATGAATAAATATGAAAAAGGGTATGATATGTTGCATTTAGGGTTCAAGAAAAATCCTAAAAACCCTAATTTGGTATAGATTACCATTTGGGTTTGTACAAAGATTATATGTATAAGAAATGATTATAAAATTATGAAAACATTACAAAACGCTCTGCATGCTTGACATAGGCTCACGGTTTTAACCGTTTGAGGTAGTGTGCACGTAATTTTACGTAAGAACTCACCTAAATGGAAACTGCCAATTTTCGGGTAAAACTAGACAGTTTTCTGGAAACAGAGTTATAAGGCCTTGAGAGGTAGATTTTGGAAAAAAAATAAAAATGGTAAAGTTGTAGGAAATGGAAAATCCTAGGGGAAATGTAGACTGTTTTTAAAAATAAAGCTCCTAAGGCCTCCGTTTTTATCAAAACCCGAGACTGACCTAAACAGGCAAGCGTACATGGCCAGGCAGTTTCAACAAGGAAAAAGGATAAGTTAAGTATAGAACTAAGTTTTGAGTAAAACACAAAAGTTGTAGTATTATTTGAGGTCTACAATTTTCATGAAGAAGACTTTTTCTAGTTCAAAACAGATTTTTAAGAGAAAATCAAATTTGTGGATTTGGTTTCAAATACAGTTTTCAGAACTTAAAAGTTGTACTATTCTGTTTAAATTAATTACAGTTTCTTAAAATAGTTTAAAAAGGAAGTTTAAGACTTAGGGTTTATGTTATGATAAGTTTTGAATCCAAGGTTACTTATAGTAACCGAATGATGTACCATTGCAACATAATAAGTTTGTAACTAGGATTATTTAGGATTATTAGTTTAAATACTAATACTTTGATAGGATGATTCTTATTCTATGATTTTTCTGAAAACAGGAAAGTAACCTGTTTAGGTGGAGCACTAAGTTCAGGGTTTAGCATAACCAGTAAGTACAATTCTGCCTACAGTATGGGCAAAATGTTTTTGTTGCTTTGCATGTTTTTCAAAAAAATTCATGCATTTATGTACATGATGTGCATATATTCTGTAACGCCCCTACTTACACCATCTACGTAGGGGGACGACTACGTAGACGTGGGCCGTCACCTTACTTACTTACTTAATTCTTAACAAAAAGTTTTAAGCTTGCTGAAAATTCCAGAGTAAAATTTTTTTTTTACTTTAAAACTTTATTTTAAAACTCTTTTACTTTCAAACTTAAACTTGACTTAGTCTCATACTTTTTCTCATACATAAAACTTAACTTATCTTCATACATATTCATATGTACTCACTTGAGTATCAAAATCGTGGACCAGACCAGACCTAGTGCGGATCAGTACAACACAAGGCAACTTGCTTGCCATACAAACTTGAAACTTTTCTTAAACCATATCATTTCTTTCTTATAACATAACAAAACACATTTTACAAACGTATGTTAAAAACATATTTTTTTCCAAAACCCGTGGCGGTGTCCATTCCACATTTCACAGTCCGCAGCACCAACTCTCCACAGTATTGCATCAAGTACTGCCGGTAGGTCGCTTACCTACAGCATGAACGTAAGTAATGAGCTAATTGCCCAGTAAGTACAATATTCAATCCACAAAACATTTTGCGTGCAAGAATGCGTGAACCGATTATGTTTTCTTATAAACTAATTATGATTTCATTAACTTGGTTCTATTCCCTAATATGTCATGTCATATGTGCACGTACCGTGGTACATAGCCATGGAGTGGTTGGAGGCGGCCAGTCCAAACCAAATCTGTAATATCCAAAAATTTTCACGAACTCATGATTTTCTTGTATATAAGAAATCTAAAGTTTGTACTATGTGTTTTTATAATTGTATAAAAATTATGAATACCAATACAAAAGTCATAATTTTATCAGTATAGAGTTGAGTTCTCGGTAAATTAATTACGAGACTCCATAAGAGGCCTTTTAAGGAAACGCGTGATGGAATTTCATAAATTTATGATGGTCAAAGTTTGATCGAAAAAGTCAAAATTGACCAGAATAGTCAAAGGTTGACCGAAGAAGTCAAACATAAGACGGCACTGTGATTCAATCAGCAGTATGAGAAATATACTGTGAAAACCGTCTTTACAGACAAGATAGTATAATTAAGTTTTAAAACCACCATAGAAAAATCAAGCACCTAAAATAGGACTAAATGGGCCAAAAGTTTTTAGAGAAGAAAAAATTTTCGGTACAGAAAATTTTATAATTTTTTAATACAGATAAGTTTTGGACTGTGTTGGAGCACAACAGTATTGTGTGTAGTAAGCACAGTACTAGAAATATCTGTATTAACACTTAATTGGACTGTTTAAAGGAAAAAGGAGGCAAACAAGCCCTAAACTCTTGCTTACCTCACCAAAAAGCCTAATTATGACATCATTAGGCAATTAAGAAAAATTTGAAAATTTTTGGTATTATCAATAGTGAGCTGGCCGGTCCTTGTGGGGCTGAAAAGAGTTTAAAATTTCTTCAAGGACTTGTGTGCAAAGTAGAACCAAAAAGTTTTGCAAAAAGACCCCAAATTTCACCTATAAATAGGCCAAGGGGGGGGCGGTTTTTGGCTGAAAAAAATGAAGAAAAGCAACAAAACTCTTGCCAAATTCTCCCTCAAAAAAATCCGGAATTTAGGGTGAGCTAGAATCAAGAGAGAAATTTGGTGATTTAGAAGAAAAAGAGTGGATTAGTGAGTGAAATTCCTCTACCCACCTAGCAAGAATTTTTGAAGTTTTCTTGGTGTATATCTTAGCTTGAAGGCCGGCTGTTTCAAGGAGGAAAGGTAAGGAAAATTTTGTTTGGTTAGTGGTTAGTTTTGGTTATAGAATTTACCAAGATTGAACAAAAATATTGGTGCAAACCCTAGGTGAGAAAACCGGATTTGAAGGGTGGATTTGGAGGGAGTTTAGCAATCAAACCCTAGCACCAATAATTGGGATCAATCAAGGTAATTGACTCTACTCACTCAACTCTTTCCTTTGAGTTATCAAATTGAATTTTAGGTGCATTTCAATTTGATTTGTAAGAGCTTAAGCTCATATTTATATGGTGCCCTAGTTTAGGTTTTAGATTGTGCTTGATTTAGCTTTAAGGGTGGTTTGATTTTATTTGTGCTTGCATGATTTAATTTCCGTGGATTGTGCATGCAAATATCTGAATTTGGAATGTCCCCAAAGCTGCCCTAAGATTGTGGTTTGATCATAATATATTAGGGTGCTAGAAGTGTATGAATGGATGCACATGTGAGCTTTAATTGATCCAAAGTCAATTAGGGTTTGCATGGAAGTTATAGAAACTATAATTGGGAAAATTTTACGTTAGAAAAACGCTGCATGCTTGTAATCTAGGCTCCCGCGTGTTCGGTTGAGTTAGATTATGCGAATAGGACGTAAATAAAACCAAAAATGAGGAAACTGTCCAATTCGGGTGATTTCTGCCCAGTTTTATTGAAAATGAATTTTGAGGCCTTTAGAGGCCGAATTGGGTAAAACGTAAAACATGAAAGTTGTTCGGAACAATTTTCCTAGGGGACAACGTGGGCAGAATCCCAAAATGAGGCTCCAATGGCCTCCGTTTACCCCAAAACCCGTGGCTGATTCCCAGACCCAGTTTTCACTCAATTTTTCGGGGTCAGCCAGTTTCAAACAAAACTGGGACGAATCTAGGCCGAATTGGAATTTTTGTAAAACATGAAAGTTTTAGTATTTTTCGAGAACTACAACTTTTATGAAGACAACTTTTTCAGATTATGAACCGATTTTTAAATTAGAATCGTTTATCAAAGGGTGCGCAGGGAATCCGAAAATTTCTGCACCCCTAGTTTTACAAATGTTTCTATAAAACTGTTTTCTACTACAAACTATCGTTTTGATTATGGAAAACTGTTCCAAGGGCAGTTTTCAACCTCAAATGATTTTATAAAACACTAATCCAAGAGTTTGAATTTTTACGATTTAAGTAAAGGATTTTTAAAGTTAAAAATGAAGTTTTGGGATTAATTTTCCTAAATTTTCCAAGTAAGGGAAATTAATTTTTCAAGTTAGAATATAGCAAGCAACTAGTTTACGAAAGGTAACCGGGAGATATACCCGAGTTACTGGGCTTAGCCTCAAAGCCCAAGGTTGACCATAGTTGACCAAGGGTTAACCATTAGTTGATCAGATATCGACTTTAACCCAGCAGTTAATTAAGGGTTACCCAAAGTAATACTATAGGATACCAAGACATGTGTGGGGGGACATATAACTAGAACGTTGGATAGGTTACCAACTTTTATAGGATTCTTATCCTATGTTCTTTTAATAGCAGGAAGGAACCTGCAATTGCAATCCGAGTTAAGACATCAGAACCCGGAATCTAGCAGATCAGGCAAGTATCAAACCTCATCTACAGTATGAAAATAGTAAAGACTGTTTTCAAGTATACTATATTTTCAAGTATACAGGCTATGTTGTGCTATGATAAGTGATGCCGTGATATGTGATGCTATGCTATGGCTATGATATGCTAAGTTATGTTATGACATGTTATACCATGTTTACAAAAGTGCCATGTTTACAAAAGTGCCATGTTTACAAAAGTTCCATGTTTACAGAATTGCCATGTTTACAAAAATACCATGTTTTCAGAAAGGACATGTTTTCAAAAAGATCATGTTATGGCATATGTTGAGTATGATATGACATAGTGACATCATGAAGCATGTTCACTAATGTTAAATCACATGGTAAGATAATTAAGTAAGGTGTCGTACCAACCTCCCGTGATCGTGGAGGCTACATGATTCAGTGGTGATATTTACCTTCCGTGATCGAGATCCGTGATCGTGAAGGGGTCAAGTTATAATTCCCAGAACTGTTAGGGCCTTGCAAACCCTAGCTTTGTCTGGAGGCTACGCGCTTTTGGTACGGACACTATGGGCCCACACGTTGAGATAAGATAATAAAGATTGAGTCTATAATGAAACATAAGACATTCAATCAATCATAAATGGTTCATGCATGAGTTCCGTGATGATGGGCATGTTTCTTTTTAAAGATGTTTGAAATATTTTGTGAGATTATGTTTGAACTTGCTGGGCGAAAGCTCACTCTTATATTTCATACTGTAGGTAAGAAGCCTGCAGCTTAAGTGGTGGGCTATGCGGACGATGCGGCGGGTGAAGGGCGGTGTGGGATACCACTACGCATAATTTTCCGCATTCAATATGTTAATACTTCAAAAAGTATATTATGTTTTGTTATATGTATGAAGTTTGAAGACTTAAAATTATACTTTCAAAATGGTATGTATGCTTAACAAGTTTTTCTCTACAAGAGGACGTATGTGAATATGTTTTAAAAAAAAAAAAAAAAAAAATTTTCTCAAATTTTCAAGTAAAGAACAAGTATGTATGGTGTCGACCTGGCTTGGGAAGTCGGGGCGTCACAGTTTGGTATCAGAGCGGTATCCTGCCAGCCTACTTCACTTCGCCTCACATCGCTTCTGCAATGGCCCAAGTAAGTTATGTTATTTTCTTACTATTAGAATTAGTTAAGATTTTAGGGGTATAGCAAGTATCTTCTTTCAACGACCATGCTGGAAAATGTTGGACACGGGGATAACGTTGGGTGGTGCCTTAGCTTGGTGACGGCAACCAGGTGACATACGGAAACGATGGAAAGTTTTATATCTTCCCAAACGTTATGGTTATGTACTCCTATTGTGAAGGAGATATGAACAAGATCATGATTAATTCAGATATGTTCATGTTATGCTTTTATATGGAAAGAAGATGTAAGAACCCGAAATTTCAATGAACTTATGATTTCCTTAGAAATAAGGAAAATCTAAGATTTTATTATGTATGTCGATATAAAGCTCATGATCTGAGTAAATATCAGAATATGTTTGAGTTCTCGTTTAATTAGCTACGAGACTCAATAATAAGTTGCTTTGTCAAGCACGGGGCTTTTTGAGGAAAAAGGACAAAATAGGAATTTATGATTTTATTCGGGTCAACTTTGACCAAGGTTGACTTTAGGTTGACCAAGGTTGACTTTAGGTTGACTAAGGTTGACTTTAAGTTGAACAAGTTGACTTTTGGTTTGACTGAGACGGTACTGCAGTGTAATCAACAGTATGGAAATTATACTGCGGAAAACCCTCATTTCAGTCAAATAAGCTATAAGACCACCCTAGAAAAATCAAGCACATTAGTTAGAGCAGTATGGATTAAATAGTTTCAAGTTCTAAGAAAAATCCATACGCAGTCCAATTTTACGCAGATGAACTCTGGACTGTAATTTAGTGAAACAGTACTGTTTTAAGTGAAAACAGTATTTGTAAAATCCTTATTAGTATGATTATGGACTGCATTGGTGGAGAAAAACCAAATGGAGCCTTAATTTTGAGGACACCTCATATGGTGATGACCAATTAGATTAATTGGATTTTTGGAAATTATGGAAAGTAAATTTTAAGCATGATTTGAGGTTGAAAAATTGGCCAACAAACCACATTGTATGGCCGGCCACTCTAAGGTTTTAGGGGGGCAATTATGCTTGCTTTTGAGGAATTAAATGCAAGATAAGATAGAAAAGGTGTGGTAGGTGTTGTCTATGGTTCACCCTTGGACACATCACCTAGCTTGGCTTCCACACATTTGTTCTAGCTAGCATGGCCGGTTATTGCAAGCCTTGGTGAACAAGCTTTGTCTTGGTGAGATAAGGTTGATGAGGTAGGCTTGGTGAGGTAAGCTTGGTGTGGTAGGTGTTGCCTTTGGTCCACTTTTGGACACATCACTCCCTTTGGCTTCCACACACATTGTATGGCCGGTGCATAGGTGGAGAGAAGCCTTGTTGAGCAAGCAAATTTCTTGGCTCATTTTCATCATGAATGGCCGGCCACCTAGGGAGGATTGATGGGCAAATATTTTGCTCATTAAACCCTTATGTGCAATTAAGGAAACTTTAAGTTTTCACCTATAAATAGGGGTAGTGGGTTCACAATTTTTGAGCATGAAATTGAACCCGAAACTCTGCCAAAATTCCCACTCATTCTCTCCCCCTCACCCTAAGGCAAAAAATGAAAACCATAAGAGAGAAAAAGAGAGGTATGGCCGGATTTTTAGAGAGAAATAGGTAGAAGAAATTCGGATCCAAGTTTGAGATTTTACCTCTAAGATCTTGGGGTAATCTTCTCAAATCCCTAAGCCTTTTTATTAAGTTTTGATTCAAGGTTTTATATGTATTTTCAGTGGGTTTTGTAAGAGCTTAAGCTCATTTATTTTCATGCAAAGCTTAGTATGTGCTTGATTAGGGTTATGGTAAGCTAGATCTATGTTATGGTAAGCTAGATCTAGGTTTTTATTTATGTGTTATGATTTTATGTATGGATGTATGATGATATGATTTTCCGTTAGATACGCTGCATGTTTGTCGTAGGCTCACGGTTGAGACCGTTTGAGGTAGCGTGTGCGTAGACTTTACGAAAAAACGGATTTTCAAGCAAAACTGCCAGTTTCGGGTAAAACCGGGCAGTATACAGGAAAATGAAATTTTGAAGCCCTTAGAGGCAGATTTTGGAAAAACATAAAACATGAAAGTTGTTGGGAAGGGTTTTTCCTAGGGGTCAACGTGGACAGTTTTTCAAAATACGGCTCCAAAGGCCTCTGTTTTTATGAAAATCCGAGACCTAGTCAATATTGGTCTGCCCAGACCTTATGCACGGCCAGCCGGCTTCAACCAAGAAAATGAACAAGTTAAAGATAGAATTAGGTTTTGTGTAAAACATGAAAGTTTTAGGATCTTTCAAGATCTACAACTTTCATGAAGAAAGATTTTTCTAATTCCAAACAGATTTTAAAGTAAAAATTAGATTCTCAAAACTGTGCAGGAATCAAGAAATTCCTACACTGGATTTTAAGAAAACAGTGCAAAAGCAAGAAATCCCTACTCATGCACTGACACTTAAATTAAGAAACTGTTTTCAAGAATTGAACAAGTTTTCTGAAGAAAGGAAATAATTAAATCATGCTAAGTAGTATGATAACCAAATGGGATACCACTAATGGGTCTTAGTAACCCAATAGGACATTAACCTATTTATGTTTGGGCTCATACCCAGGGTTACTAGAAGTAACCTAAAAGGATATTAATGTTTAAGGATTATGATTTATGGTAAGATGGAATATGACTGATTCTTATCTTACACCCTGTTAGGAAAACGGGAGTATGTGCTATGTTTGGCGATAAACTAAGAGCGTAGGACAACATGTAAGTACAACTCCACCTACAGCATGGACAAAACAATTTTTGTTGCATATCATGTATTGATTTACATGATTTACCTATGTTATGTTATGATAAGTTTAAGTTATGTTATGATAAGTTTAAGTTATGTTATGATAAGTTTATGTTATGATATGTTTATGTTATGATAAGTTTAGGTTATGATAAGTTTAAGATATGTTTATGTTATGATATGTTTATGTTATGATAAGTTTATGCTATGATGTTATGCTATAAAGTTTATGTCATGATAAGTTATGTTATGATAAGTTATGCTATGAAGTTATGTTATGATATGTTATGTTATGGTAGGATATGTTATGATGTTATGTTATGGTAAGTTAGGTTATGATAGGTATGTTATGTTATGATGTGTTATGTTACGAGGTATTATGTTATGATACATTATGCTAGAAAGTTTTAAGTCATGATTGAGATTGTTTTATGATGAATGTTTTGATACGTGACATCATGAAGCATGTTCACAATTATTAAATCACATGGTAAGAATAAGTTAAGTCAGAAGATAAGATAAGACCTGTTAATGTTATTGTGTCGTACCGACTTGCTACGTGGGCGGGTTTTAAACGGTTTAGTCTATGGTTTGAATTGGATTGGACTGGCTGCCCCAATCACTCTATGTAAACGATTAGTTTCATGGTTTGATTTGGTTTGGACTGGCCGCCTCCAACCACTCTATGACTATGTACCACGGTACATGCACATATGACATGACATGTTAGATAAGATAATAGAACCAAGTTAATGAAAGCATAATTGGTTTATAAGAAAACATAATCGGCTCACGTATTCTTGTATGAAAAATGTTTTGTGGATTGAATATTGTACTTACTGGGCAATTAGCTCATTACTTACGTTCATGCTGTAGGTAAGCAACCTAACGGCAGTACTTGATGCAATACTGTGGAGAGTTGGTGCTGCGGACTGTGAAATGTGGAATGGACACCGCCACGAGTTTTGAAAAATATGTTTTTGTAAAATACGTTTGTTAAATGTGTTTTGTTATGTTTAAGAAAAGTTTCAAGTATGTATGGCAAACAAGTTGCCTCGTGTTGTACCGATCCGCGCTAGGTCGGATATGTTCCACGATCTTGGTACTCAAGTGAGTACATATGAATATGTATGAAGATAAGTTAAGTTTTATGTATGAGAAGAAGTACGGGACTAAGTCAAATTTAAGTTTGAGAGTAAAAGAGTTTTAAAATAAAGTTTTAAAGAAAAAAATTTTACTCCGGAATTTTCAGCAAGCTTAAAGCTTTTTGTTAAGAATTAAGTTAAGTAAGTAAGTAAGGTGACGGCCCACGTCTACGTAGTCGTCCCCCTACGTAGATGGTGTAAGTCGGGGCGTTACAGTTTGGTATCAGAGCAAAGTTTTCCTGCCATCCAGTTTCACAGTTCTGCTGCCAGCACCACAGTGTTGTAAGTTTATTTTCTTACTCTATTTTATGTATAGAAATTATGTGAGGTTATAATATTACTATGATAAAGACATGAACCTAGTATCAAACCCGGGTTGGACTGAAGAGGACCGCAAGGCTTCGTTGGCATTCCGAAGAATGGAGGAAGAGCTATGCATCTTCGATAGGACCCAAGAAGTGATTGCACGATATGGAGACTCTCTTCAGATTTTGTCATGTAGGGACGCACCTTCAAGATATGATTGCCAGCCGACGTCTAGTCAAGGAGGCTCGTGCTCGTGCAAGGTGCCTTGGCATAGGGTACCTTGAGAGGAGAAATCCTAAATTTTTATGACACCTAGGACCGTCTATGTATTAGCGCGATATCGAGATATACTAGGATATGTATATGAGATGATACGTCAGCTATGTTACAGCTTGGCGTGCTTATCCAGATGAGTCTAGGGGCTATGATTGCCAGTAAATCAGAGTTGCGCAGCGAAAGCGTGGAGGATAAGCTAAGTTTACGATATGATATGATGAGATCGTGAGAAATCTCTAGTATGATATGATAAGATATGATGATTTTATGATATGATATGCTAAGATATGAATGCAAGAATAGGTGTTAGACATGTCGAGGATTAGAATTAGAAACTAAAAGATGGTTCGTTGCATGTACGACTGAACCAAATTTCGCAAGAACCTAATCTTGCAACTGTAATGGTTAAGTTGCAATGATAATTCCTAGAGTAGCAATAAGAAATGAATAGGCTTCGAGATTATATGGCCTATCGCCTTACCGTAGTAGGGTGATAATCAGGAATTTTTCATCCTAAGAAATAGGATTGATGACTAAAAGTTTGACGATGAAAGTGATGATACGATCCCTCAGTAAGGGAAATTAAGTAATGTTGGGGAATTTTAGATATTCCTAAGAATTATGATTATGCACTTGTGCTATCAAGGAAATGTTAGAAGCAATAAGAGGAGCTTTTACTATCTACCAAGTGGCTAGTTGATTTAAGTATGCCTGTCATTGCATCACTCGAACGATATTATGATTTTCCAAGATTGGCTTTGAAAAGATTCAAAGAAAATATTTTTATAAAAGATCCTATGTTTAATAGAATCCCCTCATTTTATGTAAGACGGCCAAATCCTTGAGGAGGAAATTCCAAGATGGGGGCTGTCATTAAAAGTAAAGGTTCCAAGATAGGAGCCATAGGCCGAATCCTTGAGGGATGAGTTTCGAGAAAGGGACGAATTCCAAGATAGGGGCCATTATGATAAGTAAGGGGTTCTAATAGCATAAGATCAAGTTTCAAGAAAGGAACTATTTTCAAAAAAATGTTCTGAATATATGATACGATATGCTCTCCAAGTATGGAAAATTATGTAATACGATAAACTTTTCAAGAATGAAAAAGTTATATGATAAGATATGTTTTTCAAACATAGCAAGTTATATGATATACTTGCTCAGTTTTTATGTAAATAGTTCTTGTGATGCAATATGAAGGGACAGTATGTATGAAAGTAAGAAAGTAAGAATGTATGCAAGTATGTATGAATGTATGTAAGTATGATGATAAGATATGAAAGTAAGATTATGGTTCTATATAAGAGACATGATCCCATTAAAGGATTAAAATGGGAATTTGATCAAACCATTATGAGTTTATGGTGGATTTTAAGAAGAGTTACCTAGAAGTAACTGAATTTTCGAGGACGAAATTTTTTTAAGGAGGGTAGAATGTAAGAACCCGAAATTTCAATGAACTTATGATTTCCTTAGAAATAAGGAAAATCTAAGATTTTATTATGTATGTCGATATAAAGCTCATGATCTGAGTAAATATCAGAATATGTTTGAGTTCTCGTTTAATTAGCTACGAGACTCAATAATAAGTTGCTTTGTCAAGCACGGGGCTTTTTGAGGAAAAAGGACAAAATAGGAATTTATGATTTTATTCGGGTCAACTTTGACCAAGGTTGACTTTAGGTTGACCAAGGTTGACTTTAGGTTGACTAAGGTTGACTTTAAGTTGAACAAGTTGACTTTTGGTTTGACTGAGACGGTACTGCAGTGTAATCAACAGTATGGAAATTATACTGCGGAAAACCCTCATTTCAGTCAAATAAGCTATAAGACCACCCTAGAAAAATCAAGCACATTAGTTAGAGCAGTATGGATTAAATAGTTTCAAGTTCTAAGAAAAATCCATACGCAGTCCAATTTTACGCAGATGAACTCTGGACTGTAATTTAGTGAAACAGTACTGTTTTAAGTGAAAACAGTATTTGTAAAATCCTTATTAGTATGATTATGGACTGCATTGGTGGAGAAAAACCAAATGGAGCCTTAATTTTGAGGACACCTCATATGGTGATGACCAATTAGATTAATTGGATTTTTGGAAATTATGGAAAGTAAATTTTAAGCATGATTTGAGGTTGAAAAATTGGCCAACAAACCACATTGTATGGCCGGCCACTCTAAGGTTTTAGGGGGGCAATTATGCTTGCTTTTGAGGAATTAAATGCAAGATAAGATAGAAAGGTGTGGTAGGTGTTGTCTATGGTTCACCCTTGGACACATCACCTAGCTTGGCTTCCACACATTTGTTCTAGCTAGCATGGCCGGTTATTGCAAGCCTTGGTGAACAAGCTTTGTCTTGGTGAGATAAGGTTGATGAGGTAGGCTTGGTGAGGTAAGCTTGGTGTGGTAGGTGTTGCCTTTGGTCCACTTTTGGACACATCACTCCCTTTGGCTTCCACACACATTGTATGGCCGGTGCATAGGTGGAGAGAAGCCTTGTTGAGCAAGCAAATTTCTTGGCTCATTTTCATCATGAATGGCCGGCCACCTAGGGAGGATTGATGGGCAAATATTTTGCTCATTAAACCCTTATGTGCAATTAAGGAAACTTTAAGTTTTCACCTATAAATAGGGGTAGTGGGTTCACAATTTTTGAGCATGAAATTGAACCCGAAACTCTGCCAAAATTCCCACTCATTCTCTCCCCCTCACCCTAAGGCAAAAAATGAAAACCATAAGAGAGAAAAAGAGAGGTATGGCCGGATTTTTAGAGAGAAATAGGTAGAAGAAAATTCGGATCCAAGTTTGAGATTTTACCTCTAAGATCTTGGGGTAATCTTCTCAAATCCCTAAGCCTTTTTATTAAGTTTTGATTCAAGGTTTTATATGTATTTTCAGTGGGTTTTGTAAGAGCTTAAGCTCATTTATTTTCATGCAAAAGCTTAGTATGTGCTTGATTAGGGTTATGGTAAGCTAGATCTATGTTATGGTAAGCTAGATCTAGGTTTTTATTTATGTGTTATGATTTTATGTATGGATGTATGATGATATGATTTTCCGTTAGATACGCTGCATGTTTGTCGTAGGCTCACGGTTGAGACCGTTTGAGGTAGCGTGTGCGTAGACTTTACGAAAAAAACGGATTTTCAAGCAAAACTGCCAGTTTCGGGTAAAACCGGGCAGTATACAGGAAAATGAAATTTTGAAGCCCTTAGAGGCAGATTTTGGAAAAACATAAAACATGAAAGTTGTTGGGAAGGGTTTTTCCTAGGGGTCAACGTGGACAGTTTTTCAAAATACGGCTCCAAAGGCCTCTGTTTTTATGAAAATCCGAGACCTAGTCAATATTGGTCTGCCCAGACCTTATGCACGGCCAGCCGGCTTCAACCAAGAAAATGAACAAGTTAAAGATAGAATTAGGTTTTGTGTAAAACATGAAAGTTTTAGGATCTTTCAAGATCTACAACTTTCATGAAGAAAGATTTTTCTAATTCCAAACAGATTTTAAAGTAAAAATTAGATTCTCAAAACTGTGCAGGAATCAAGAAATTCCTACACTGGATTTTAAGAAAACAGTGCAAAAGCAAGAAATCCCTACTCATGCACTGACACTTAAATTAAGAAACTGTTTTCAAGAATTGAACAAGTTTTCTGAAGAAAGGAAATAATTAAATCATGCTAAGTAGTATGATAACCAAATGGGATACCACTAATGGGTCTTAGTAACCCAATAGGACATTAACCTATTTATGTTTGGGCTCATACCCAGGGTTACTAGAAGTAACCTAAAAGGATATTAATGTTTAAGGATTATGATTTATGGTAAGATGGAATATGACTGATTCTTATCTTACACCCTGTTAGGAAAACGGGAGTATGTGCTATGTTTGGCGATAAACTAAGAGCGTAGGACAACATGTAAGTACAACTCCACCTACAGCATGGACAAAACAATTTTTGTTGCATATCATGTATTGATTTACATGATTTACCTATGTTATGTTATGATAAGTTTAAGTTATGTTATGATAAGTTTATGTTATGATATGTTTATGTTATGATAAGTTTAGGTTATGATAAGTTTAAGATATGTTTATGTTATGATATGTTTATGTTATGATAAGTTTATGCTATGATGTTATGCTATGAAGTTTATGTCATGATAAGTTATGTTATGATAAGTTATGCTATGAAGTTATGTTATGATATGTTATGTTATGGTAGGATATGTTATGATGTTATGTTATGGTAAGTTAGGTTATGATAGGTATGTTATGTTATGATGTGTTATGTTACGAGGTATTATGTTATGATACATTATGCTAGAAAGTTTTAAGTCATGATTGAGATTGTTTTATGATGAATGTTTTGATACGTGACATCATGAAGCATGTTCACAATTATTAAATCACATGGTAAGAATAAGTTAAGTCAGAAGATAAGATAAGACCTGTTAATGTTATTGTGTCGTACCGACTTGCTACGTGGGCGGGTTTAAACGGTTTAGTCTATGGTTTGAATTGGATTGGACTGGCTGCCCCAATCACTCTATGTAAACGATTAGTTTCATGGTTTGATTTGGTTTGGACTGGCCGCCTCCAACCACTCTATGACTATGTACCACGGTACATGCACATATGACATGACATGTTAGATAAGATAATAGAACCAAGTTAATGAAAGCATAATTGGTTTATAAGAAAACATAATCGGCTCACGTATTCTTGTATGAAAAATGTTTTGTGGATTGAATATTGTACTTACTGGGCAATTAGCTCATTACTTACGTTCATGCTGTAGGTAAGCAACCTAACGGCAGTACTTGATGCAATACTGTGGAGAGTTGGTGCTGCGGACTGTGAAATGTGGAATGGACACCGCCACGAGTTTTGAAAAATATGTTTTTGTAAAATACGTTTGTTAAATGTGTTTTGTTATGTTTAAGAAAAGTTTCAAGTATGTATGGCAAACAAGTTGCCTCGTGTTGTACCGATCCGCGCTAGGTCGGATATGTTCCACGATCTTGGTACTCAAGTGAGTACATATGAATATGTATGAAGATAAGTTAAGTTTTATGTATGAGAAGAAGTACGGGACTAAGTCAAATTTAAGTTTGAGAGTAAAAGAGTTTTAAAATAAAGTTTTAAAGAAAAAAATTTTACTCCGGAATTTTCAGCAAGCTTAAAGCTTTTTGTTAAGAATTAAGTTAAGTAAGTAAGTAAGGTGACGGCCCACGTCTACGTAGTCGTCCCCCTACGTAGATGGTGTAAGTCGGGGCGTTACAGAAGATTAGGGTTCTATATAAAAGAAACGATTTTATTAATATTAAAATAAAAGAAGCTAAGTTTATTTCCTTATTTTCCGTATAGAGCCATGCCACCAAAGCGTAGAAGAGCACCGATCCAAGATGTTGATCTTGCGGCCCAGCTGAATGAGCTAAGGCAAATGATGCTAGCCCAACAGCAAGAGATAGGGGGGCTTAGAGCTCAGTTGGCCCAGCGGAATCAGGGACCTCCTGATGTAGAGGTACCACCAGCACCTGTGAATCAGCCTGCTGCACCGGAAATTCCTGATGTTGACCCGGTGATCCCAGAGAACCCCATAGCTCCTGAAGTGCCTGTTGCACCTGTAGCTGTTCCACCAGCACCCCGAGTTCGAACTCCGGAGGAACTATATGACAGTTTTCGGCGCATGAAGGCACCAGAATTCGAGGGGTCAACAAACCCAATTGACGCCGACAACTGGTTGATTGACCTCCAGGTTATCCTGAACTTTCTCAGGCTTAATGATCAAGAGAAAATCCTCTGTGCATCCTTTGTGCTAAAGAAAGATGCTCGCCTTTGGTGGGAAGCAGTCCAGATCCGGTGGGATGTTACCCAAATGACTTGGGAGGACTTTGTGGAGGAATTTAAAGAAAAATACTTCAACACCGAAGTTATGGAAGCTCAACAGGACGAACTCAGTAATTTTCGCCAAGGAAATCTGTCGGTAACTGAGGCAGTGCAAAAGTTTGAGCAACTAGCACGTCTCTGCCCTCACCTCTTCAGTTCCGAAAGGGACAAAGTGCGAAAGATGATGAAGATGTTCCGCTCGGATTTGGCAGTGGTAATCAACAGTGGACCCTATCCACCAACCACCGTTGCAGATTGTGTTAGCCGAGCAGTTCGAGCTGAATACTGGGTAGGGCAGAACAGAGAGCAACGGGCTAAGTTTTTCCAGGAGAAGAGGGAAGAAAAGGCCCAAGTTAAGCAGAACCAAGTCAAGCAAGGCCAGACCTCACAACAAAAAGGTCAAGGAGGACCTTCGGGTCAAAACAACAATAGGCAATACGGCAGCAACCAACAGAAAAGAAAGTGGAATGCAGGAAGACAGGGGAATCAACAGAATTTTCCCCAGAAGAAAAATACTCCTGATAGCAACAGTTATCCCACTTGTCAGAAATGTGGGAAGAAGCACCCGGGAGATTGCCGTGCTGGAAACGGTCGCTGTTTTCTATGTGGCAAAGAAGGCCACTATGCTAGAAGCTGCAATCTCAATCCCCAGAGTCCGCAGAATCAACAGAGAGGACAGGGATCTCAACTTCACGCTGCACAGATGAAGCTCGAGGGACCTGCAATCTCTCAAGGCAGGCTAGAAGCTCCAGAACCTCAAGGACGCATCTACGCCTATACAAAAGAGGATGTTCAAGCTGGACCTTCCACTGTGGTGACAGGTCAGCTTCCTTTTGCCCAACAAGATGCTTACGTATTAATTGATTCTGGAGCTACGCATTCATTCACATCACCTAGGTTCGCTAAGAAACTAGGTAAAGCAAGTGATAGAATCGGAAGAACATTTAGGACTGCATTACCCTCCGGGGAGATTTTATTGTCTGATTATTGGATACGTCACGTTCCAATAATTATATGTGGTAGGGAAATGTATGTCAACTTGATCATCATTGACCTATATGACTACGATGTCATCTTGGGTATGGACTTCTTGGGGAAGTACAACGCCGTTATCGACTGTCCACGACGAACTGTCATGTTCAAGCCTATGGGTGGCGAGGAGTTTATTTTCAGAGGATCTACTCCAAAACAGCCAAAGATGTTTATTTCAGCGCTAAAGGCTAGAAAATTGTTGGCAGAAGGATGTATGGGATTTATAGCCAACATGGTGGATAAGACGCAAGAGACCGAGAGCAGACCGGAGGAAGTACCAATAGTCAAGGAGTTTATAGAAGTGTTTCCCGAAGAATTGCCAGGATTGCCACCTGAACGAGAGATCTCCTTTGAGATTGAGTTACTTCCTGGATCGGCACCAGTATCTAAGGCACCTTACAGGATGGCGCCTGCCGAACTTAAAGAACTGCAGATCCAGTTACAAGAGCTTCTGGATCGAGGATTCATTCGGCAAAGCTACTCGCCATGGGGAGCCCCAGTTCTGTTCGTTAAAAAGAAAGATGGCACTCTTAGGATGTGCATTGACTATCGGGAATTAAATAAAATAACCATCAAGAACAAGTATCCTTTGCCTCGGATCGACGATTTGTTTGATTAGCTGAGAGGAGCTGCAATTTTCTCAAAAATTGACTTACGATCCGGATATCATCAGCTCCGAATTAGGGAAGGAGATGTCCCCAAGACGGCTTTTCGTACGCGATATGGACATTATGAGTTCCTCGTTATGCCATTCGGATTGACGAATGCTCCAGCAGCCTTTATGGACCTAATGAATCGAGTATTCAAGGATTATTTGGATAAGTTTGTTATCGTCTTTATAGATGATATATTGATTTATTCAAGGTCAAAGGGGGAGCACGAGGAGCACCTCAGGATTGCTCTGCAGATTTTAAAGCAAAATCAGCTTTATGCTAAATTCACCAAGTGTGAATTCTGGTTGGAGAAGGTCCATTTCTTAGGACATGTGGTCTCTAAGGACGGCATATCTGTGGATCCGGCTAAGATTGAAGCAGTAAGTGAATGGCCAGCTCCGAAAAACGTCACAAAAGTACGTAGTTTCCTCGGCTTAGCGGGCTATTACCGACGTTTTGTTGAAGGATTTGCTAAAATTGCAGCACCGCTCACCGCACTTACACGGAAAGGGAAGAAGTATGAATGGACTGCAAAGTGTGAAGAGCACTTCCAAGAGCTGAAAAATAGGCTGACTTGCGCTCCGATCCTCACAATTCCGAATGTGGAAGAAGGAAACTTCGTAATATACAGCGATGCTTCCAAAATAGGATTGGGAGCCGTTCTCATGCAGAATGGAAAAGTGATCGCTTATGCTTCACGACAGCTTAAGGACCATGAGAAGAACTATCCGACGCATGATTTGGAACTTGCGGCGGTAGTATTTGCACTCAAGATCTGGAGACACTACCTTTACGGTGTTAAGTGTGAAGTTTACACGGATCATCAGAGTTTGAAGTATATCTTCACACAGAAGGAGCTTAACATGAGACAAAGAAGATGGCTCGAACTGGTGAAGGATTACGACATCGACATCCGTTACCATCCAGGGAAGGCTAACAAAGTAGCTGATGCCCTTAGTCGGAAGTCGTCTTCTTCGTTAATGTCCCTACAATCGTTGATCGAACCTCTTCAGAAGGAGCTAGTGGAAGCTGGAATAGAGCTTATCACGGGAAGTTTAGCTGCCCTAACCTTCCAACCTACCATTTTAGATGGCATGAAGGAGCGACAAGAAGGAGATACCTCGCTGCTCAGAACCAGGAATGAGGTCTTAGAAGGAAAGGAGTCGGATTTCAACATATCAGATGAGGGCATACTCTATCGGAAAAATAGATTATGCATTCCTAACGAGGACGAGTTGAAGGAGCAAATCATGAAAGAGGCACATGAGACTCCGTATTCCGTTCATCCTGGAGCCACAAAGATGTATCAAGACTTGAAGGAAAGCTTTTGGTGGCCCAAAATGAAGAATGATGTTGCAACCTTCGTCAGTAAATGCCTTACGTGTCAAAGGGTCAAGGCAGAACACCAACGTCCAGGGGGAGAATTGCAGAAAATTTCCATTTCAGAATGGAAATGGGACCAAGTGACCATGGATTTTGTAGTTGGTCTACCCCGAACTCCTAATGGCAACGACGCTATTTGGGTGGTTGTTGATCGTTTGACGAAGTCTGCACACTTTATTGCCATCAAGCTTAGCTTTTCAGTAGAGCAGCTAGCGGAATTATACGTCGCGCAGATCGTTCGTTATCATGGGATTCCGAAATCGATTATCTCGGATCGTGATGGACGTTTCACTTCTAAGTTTTGGAGGAGTGTACATCAAGCCATGGGTACAAAGCTCACTTTTAGTACGGCTTTTCACCCTCAAACAGATGGACAATCAGAGAGGACCATTCAGACCCTAGAAGACATGTTGCGAGCGTGCGTGATGGATTTCAAAGGGACTTGGGATAAGAAGCTTCCTTTAATTGAGTTCTCATACAACAACAGTTTTCAAGCTTCGATTGGAATGGCTCCTTATGAAGCCCTGTACGGGAGAAGGTGTAGATCTCCAGTCCACTGGTACGAGACAAGAGAGAAGGAACTTGTGTCAACGGATTTTATTCGAAGGACCACGGAGGCCGTGAAACTTATACGCCGACGGATGGAAACTGCATTTAGTCGACAGAAGAGCTATGCTGACAAACGCAGAAGACCTCTAGAATTCCAAGTAGGAGACTTGGTTTTCCTCAAAGTTGCTCCATTCAAAGGAGTTATGAGATTCGGAAAGAAGGGGAAATTGAGTCCAAGATACATAGGGCCATTCGAAATACTGGATAGAGTTGGTAATGTGGCCTATAAGTTGGCTTTGCCCCAGGAATTAGCATATGTACACAACGTATTTCATGTGTCGATGCTAAAGAAGTACATCTCGGATCCATCGCATGTATTGGACCACGAACCAATTGAGGTTCACGAGGATATGACATATGAGGAGAAACCGGTTCAAATCTTGGCACGAGAAGAAAAGGTGTTAAGGAACAAGGTTATACCTTTAGTAAAGGTCCTATGGCGAAATCATGAGATTGAGGAGGCAACATGGGAACGTGAGGAGGATATGAAGAAAAACTACCCCGAATTGTTCTGATTTTCGAGGACGAAAATTCTTTAAGGAGGGTAGATTGTAATATCCAAAAATTTTCACGAACTCATGATTTTCTTGTATATAAGAAATCTAAAGTTTGTACTATGTGTTTTTATAATTGTATAAAAATTATGAATACCAATACAAAAGTCATAATTTTATCAGTATAGAGTTGAGTTCTCGGTAAATTAATTACGAGACTCCATAAGAGGCCTTTAAGGAAACGCGTGATGGAATTTCATAAATTTATGATGGTCAAAGTTTGATCGAAAAGTCAAAATTGACCAGAATAGTCAAAGGTTGACCGAAGAAGTCAAACATAAGACGGCACTGTGATTCAATCAGCAGTATGAGAAATATACTGTGAAAACCGTCTTTACAGACAAGATAGTATAATTAAGTTTTAAAACCACCATAGAAAAATCAAGCACCTAAAATAGGACTAAATGGGCCAAAAAGTTTTTAGAGAAGAAAAAATTTTCGGTACAGAAAATTTTATAATTTTTTAATACAGATAAGTTTTGGACTGTGTTGGAGCACAACAGTATTGTGTGTAGTAAGCACAGTACTAGAAATATCTGTATTAACACTTAATTGGACTGTTTAAAGGAAAAAGGAGGCAAACAAGCCCTAAACTCTTGCTTACCTCACCAAAAAGCCTAATTATGACATCATTAGGCAATTAAGAAAAATTTGAAAATTTTTGGTATTATCAATAGTGAGCTGGCCGGTCCTTGTGGGGCTGAAAAGAGTTTAAAATTTCTTCAAGGACTTGTGTGCAAAGTAGAACCAAAAAGTTTTGCAAAAAGACCCCAAATTTCACCTATAAATAGGCCAAGGGGGGGGCGGTTTTTGGCTGAAAAAAATGAAGAAAAGCAACAAAACTCTTGCCAAATTCTCCCTCAAAAAATCCGGAATTTAGGGTGAGCTAGAATCAAGAGAGAAATTTGGTGATTTAGAAGAAAAAGAGTGGATTAGTGAGTGAAATTCCTCTACCCACCTAGCAAGAATTTTTGAAGTTTTCTTGGTGTATATCTTAGCTTGAAGGCCGGCTGTTTCAAGGAGGAAAGGTAAGGAAAATTTTGTTTGGTTAGTGGTTAGTTTTGGTTATAGAATTTACCAAGATTGAACAAAAATATTGGTGCAAACCCTAGGTGAGAAAACCGGATTTGAAGGGTGGATTTGGAGGGAGTTTAGCAATCAAACCCTAGCACCAATAATTGGGATCAATCAAGGTAATTGACTCTACTCACTCAACTCTTTCCTTTGAGTTATCAAATTGAATTTTAGGTGCATTTCAATTTGATTTGTAAGAGCTTAAGCTCATATTTATATGGTGCCCTAGTTTAGGTTTTAGATTGTGCTTGATTTAGCTTTAAGGGTGGTTTGATTTTATTTGTGCTTGCATGATTTAATTTCCGTGGATTGTGCATGCAAATATCTGAATTTGGAATGTCCCCAAAGCTGCCCTAAGATTGTGGTTTGATCATAATATATTAGGGTGCTAGAAGTGTATGAATGGATGCACATGTGAGCTTTAATTGATCCAAAGTCAATTAGGGTTTGCATGGAAGTTATAGAAACTATAATTGGGAAAATTTTACGTTAGAAAAACGCTGCATGCTTGTAATCTAGGCTCCCGCGTGTTCGGTTGAGTTAGATTATGCGAATAGGACGTAAATAAAACCAAAAATGAGGAAACTGTCCAATTCGGGTGATTTCTGCCCAGTTTTATTGAAAATGAATTTTGAGGCCTTTAGAGGCCGAATTGGGTAAAACGTAAAACATGAAAGTTGTTCGGAACAATTTTCCTAGGGGACAACGTGGGCAGAATCCCAAAATGAGGCTCCAATGGCCTCCGTTTACCCCAAAACCCGTGGCTGATTCCCAGACCCAGTTTTCACTCAATTTTTCGGGGTCAGCCAGTTTCAAACAAAAACTGGGACGAATCTAGGCCGAATTGGAATTTTTGTAAAACATGAAAGTTTTAGTATTTTTCGAGAACTACAACTTTTATGAAGACAACTTTTTCAGATTATGAACCGATTTTTAAATTAGAATCGTTTATCAAAGGGTGCGCAGGGAATCCGAAAATTTCTGCACCCCTAGTTTTACAAATGTTTCTATAAAACTGTTTTCTACTACAAACTATCGTTTTGATTATGGAAAACTGTTCCAAGGGCAGTTTTCAACCTCAAATGATTTTATAAAACACTAATCCAAGAGTTTGAATTTTTACGATTTAAGTAAAGGATTTTAAAGTTAAAAATGAAGTTTTGGGATTAATTTTCCTAAATTTTCCAAGTAAGGGAAATTAATTTTTCAAGTTAGAATATAGCAAGCAACTAGTTTACGAAAGGTAACCGGGAGATATACCCGAGTTACTGGGCTTAGCCTCAAAGCCCAAGGTTGACCATAGTTGACCAAGGGTTAACCATTAGTTGATCAGATATCGACTTTAACCCAGCAGTTAATTAAGGGTTACCCAAAGTAATACTATAGGATACCAAGACATGTGTGGGGGACATATAACTAGAACGTTGGATAGGTTACCAACTTTTATAGGATTCTTATCCTATGTTCTTTTAATAGCAGGAAGGAACCTGCAATTGCAATCCGAGTTAAGACATCAGAACCCGGAATCTAGCAGATCAGGCAAGTATCAAACCTCATCTACAGTATGAAAATAGTAAAGACTGTTTTCAAGTATACTATATTTTCAAGTATACAGGCTATGTTGTGCTATGATAAGTGATGCCGTGATATGTGATGCTATGCTATGGCTATGATATGCTAAGTTATGTTATGACATGTTATACCATGTTTACAAAAGTGCCATGTTTACAAAAGTGCCATGTTTACAAAAGTTCCATGTTTACAGAATTGCCATGTTTACAAAAATACCATGTTTTCAGAAAGGACATGTTTTCAAAAAGATCATGTTATGGCATATGTTGAGTATGATATGACATAGTGACATCATGAAGCATGTTCACTAATGTTAAATCACATGGTAAGATAATTAAGTAAGGTGTCGTACCAACCTCCCGTGATCGTGGAGGCTACATGATTCAGTGGTGATATTTACCTTCCGTGATCGAGATCCGTGATCGTGAAGGGGTCAAGTTATAATTCCCAGAACTGTTAGGGCCTTGCAAACCCTAGCTTTGTCTGGAGGCTACGCGCTTTTGGTACGGACACTATGGGCCCACACGTTGAGATAAGATAATAAAGATTGAGTCTATAATGAAACATAAGACATTCAATCAATCATAAATGGTTCATGCATGAGTTCCGTGATGATGGGCATGTTTCTTTTTAAAGATGTTTGAAATATTTTGTGAGATTATGTTTGAACTTGCTGGGCGAAAGCTCACTCTTATATTTCATACTGTAGGTAAGAAGCCTGCAGCTTAAGTGGTGGGCTATGCGGACGATGCGGCGGGTGAAGGGCGGTGTGGGATACCACTACGCATAATTTTCCGCATTCAATATGTTAATACTTCAAAAGTATATTATGTTTTGTTATATGTATGAAGTTTGAAGACTTAAAATTATACTTTCAAAATGGTATGTATGCTTAACAAGTTTTTCTCTACAAGAGGACGTATGTGAATATGTTTTAAAAAAAAAAAAAAAAAAAATTTTCTCAAATTTTCAAGTAAAGAACAAGTATGTATGGTGTCGACCTGGCTTGGGAAGTCGGGGCGTCACAGTTTGGTATCAGAGCGGTATCCTGCCAGCCTACTTCACTTCGCCTCACATCGCTTCTGCAATGGCCCAAGTAAGTTATGTTATTTTCTTACTATTAGAATTAGTTAAGATTTTAGGGGTATAGCAAGTATCTTCTTTCAACGACCATGCTGGAAAATGTTGGACACGGGGATAACGTTGGGTGGTGCCTTAGCTTGGTGACGGCAACCAGGTGACATACGGAAACGATGGAAAGTTTTATATCTTCCCAAACGTTATGGTTATGTACTCCTATTGTGAAGGAGATATGAACAAGATCATGATTAATTCAGATATGTTCATGTTATGCTTTTATATGGAAAGAAGATGTAAGAACCCGAAATTTCAATGAACTTATGATTTCCTTAGAAATAAGGAAAATCTAAGATTTTATTATGTATGTCGATATAAAGCTCATGATCTGAGTAAATATCAGAATATGTTTGAGTTCTCGTTTAATTAGCTACGAGACTCAATAATAAGTTGCTTTGTCAAGCACGGGGCTTTTTGAGGAAAAAGGACAAAATAGGAATTTATGATTTTATTCGGGTCAACTTTGACCAAGGTTGACTTTAGGTTGACCAAGGTTGACTTTAGGTTGACTAAGGTTGACTTTAAGTTGAACAAGTTGACTTTTGGTTTGACTGAGACGGTACTGCAGTGTAATCAACAGTATGGAAATTATACTGCGGAAAACCCTCATTTCAGTCAAATAAGCTATAAGACCACCCTAGAAAAATCAAGCACATTAGTTAGAGCAGTATGGATTAAATAGTTTCAAGTTCTAAGAAAAATCCATACGCAGTCCAATTTTACGCAGATGAACTCTGGACTGTAATTTAGTGAAACAGTACTGTTTTAAGTGAAAACAGTATTTGTAAAATCCTTATTAGTATGATTATGGACTGCATTGGTGGAGAAAAACCAAATGGAGCCTTAATTTTGAGGACACCTCATATGGTGATGACCAATTAGATTAATTGGATTTTTGGAAATTATGGAAAGTAAATTTTAAGCATGATTTGAGGTTGAAAAATTGGCCAACAAACCACATTGTATGGCCGGCCACTCTAAGGTTTTAGGGGGGCAATTATGCTTGCTTTTGAGGAATTAAATGCAAGATAAGATAGAAAAGGTGTGGTAGGTGTTGTCTATGGTTCACCCTTGGACACATCACCTAGCTTGGCTTCCACACATTTGTTCTAGCTAGCATGGCCGGTTATTGCAAGCCTTGGTGAACAAGCTTTGTCTTGGTGAGATAAGGTTGATGAGGTAGGCTTGGTGAGGTAAGCTTGGTGTGGTAGGTGTTGCCTTTGGTCCACTTTTGGACACATCACTCCCTTTGGCTTCCACACACATTGTATGGCCGGTGCATAGGTGGAGAGAAGCCTTGTTGAGCAAGCAAATTTCTTGGCTCATTTTCATCATGAATGGCCGGCCACCTAGGGAGGATTGATGGGCAAATATTTTGCTCATTAAACCCTTATGTGCAATTAAGGAAACTTTAAGTTTTCACCTATAAATAGGGGTAGTGGGTTCACAATTTTTGAGCATGAAATTGAACCCGAAACTCTGCCAAAATTCCCACTCATTCTCTCCCCCTCACCCTAAGGCAAAAAATGAAAACCATAAGAGAGAAAAAGAGAGGTATGGCCGGATTTTTAGAGAGAAATAGGTAGAAGAAAATTCGGATCCAAGTTTGAGATTTTACCTCTAAGATCTTGGGGTAATCTTCTCAAATCCCTAAGCCTTTTTATTAAGTTTTGATTCAAGGTTTTATATGTATTTTCAGTGGGTTTTGTAAGAGCTTAAGCTCATTTATTTTCATGCAAAAGCTTAGTATGTGCTTGATTAGGGTTATGGTAAGCTAGATCTATGTTATGGTAAGCTAGATCTAGGTTTTTATTTATGTGTTATGATTTTATGTATGGATGTATGATGATATGATTTTCCGTTAGATACGCTGCATGTTTGTCGTAGGCTCACGGTTGAGACCGTTTGAGGTAGCGTGTGCGTAGACTTTACGAAAAAACGGATTTTCAAGCAAAACTGCCAGTTTCGGGTAAAACCGGGCAGTATACAGGAAAATGAAATTTTGAAGCCCTTAGAGGCAGATTTTGGAAAACATAAAACATGAAAGTTGTTGGGAAGGGTTTTTCCTAGGGGTCAACGTGGACAGTTTTTCAAAATACGGCTCCAAAGGCCTCTGTTTTTATGAAAATCCGAGACCTAGTCAATATTGGTCTGCCCAGACCTTATGCACGGCCAGCCGGCTTCAACCAAGAAAATGAACAAGTTAAAGATAGAATTAGGTTTTGTGTAAAACATGAAAGTTTTAGGATCTTTCAAGATCTACAACTTTCATGAAGAAAGATTTTTCTAATTCCAAACAGATTTTAAAGTAAAAATTAGATTCTCAAAACTGTGCAGGAATCAAGAAATTCCTACACTGGATTTTAAGAAAACAGTGCAAAAGCAAGAAATCCCTACTCATGCACTGACACTTAAATTAAGAAACTGTTTTCAAGAATTGAACAAGTTTTCTGAAGAAAGGAAATAATTAAATCATGCTAAGTAGTATGATAACCAAATGGGATACCACTAATGGGTCTTAGTAACCCAATAGGACATTAACCTATTTATGTTTGGGCTCATACCCAGGGTTACTAGAAGTAACCTAAAAGGATATTAATGTTTAAGGATTATGATTTATGGTAAGATGGAATATGACTGATTCTTATCTTACACCCTGTTAGGAAAACGGGAGTATGTGCTATGTTTGGCGATAAACTAAGAGCGTAGGACAACATGTAAGTACAACTCCACCTACAGCATGGACAAAACAATTTTTGTTGCATATCATGTATTGATTTACATGATTTACCTATGTTATGTTATGATAAGTTTAAGTTATGTTATGATAAGTTATGTTATGATAAGTTATGTTATGATAAGTTTATGTTATGATATGTTTATGTTATGATAAGTTTAGGTTATGATAAGTTTAAGATATGTTTATGTTATGATATGTTTATGTATGATAAGTTTATGCTATGATGTTATGCTATAAAGTTTATGTCATGATAAGTTATGTTATGATAAGTTATGCTATGAAGTTATGTTATGATATGTTATGTTATGGTAGGATATGTTATGATGTTATGTTATGGTAAGTTAGGTTATGATAGGTATGTTATGTTATGATGTGTTATGTTACGAGGTATTATGTTATGATACATTATGCTAGAAAGTTTTAAGTCATGATTGAGATTGTTTTATGATGAATGTTTTGATACGTGACATCATGAAGCATGTTCACAATTATTAAATCACATGGTAAGAATAAGTTAAGTCAGAAGATAAGATAAGACCTGTTAATGTTATTGTGTCGTACCGACTTGCTACGTGGGCGGGTTTAAACGGTTTAGTCTATGGTTTGAATTGGATTGGACTGGCTGCCCCAATCACTCTATGTAAACGATTAGTTTCATGGTTTGATTTGGTTTGGACTGGCCGCCTCCAACCACTCTATGACTATGTACCACGGTACATGCACATATGACATGACATGTTAGATAAGATAATAGAACCAAGTTAATGAAAGCATAATTGGTTTATAAGAAAACATAATCGGCTCACGTATTCTTGTATGAAAAATGTTTTGTGGATTGAATATTGTACTTACTGGGCAATTAGCTCATTACTTACGTTCATGCTGTAGGTAAGCAACCTAACGGCAGTACTTGATGCAATACTGTGGAGAGTTGGTGCTGCGGACTGTGAAATGTGGAATGGACACCGCCACGAGTTTTGAAAAATATGTTTTTGTAAAATACGTTTGTTAAATGTGTTTTGTTATGTTTAAGAAAAGTTTCAAGTATGTATGGCAAACAAGTTGCCTCGTGTTGTACCGATCCGCGCTAGGTCGGATATGTTCCACGATCTTGGTACTCAAGTGAGTACATATGAATATGTATGAAGATAAGTTAAGTTTTATGTATGAGAAGAAGTACGGGACTAAGTCAAATTTAAGTTTGAGAGTAAAAGAGTTTTAAAATAAAGTTTTAAAGAAAAAAATTTTACTCCGGAATTTTCAGCAAGCTTAAAGCTTTTTGTTAAGAATTAAGTTAAGTAAGTAAGTAAGGTGACGGCCCACGTCTACGTAGTCGTCCCCCTACGTAGATGGTGTAAGTCGGGGCGTTACAGTTTGGTATCAGAGCAAAGTTTTCCTGCCATCCAGTTTCACAGTTCTGCTGCCAGCACCACAGTGTTGTAAGTTTATTTTCTTACTCTATTTTATGTATAGAAATTATGTGAGGTTATAATATTACTATGATAAAGACATGAACCTAGTATCAAACCCGGGTTGGACTGAAGAGGACCGCAAGGCTTCGTTGGCATTCCGAAGAATGGAGGAAGAGCTATGCATCTTCGATAGGACCCAAGAAGTGATTGCACGATATGGAGACTCTCTTCAGATTTTGTCATGTAGGGACGCACCTTCAAGATATGATTGCCAGCCGACGTCTAGTCAAGGAGGCTCGTGCTCGTGCAAGGTGCCTTGGCATAGGGTACCTTGAGAGGAGAAATCCTAAATTTTTATGACACCTAGGACCGTCTATGTATTAGCGCGATATCGAGATATACTAGGATATGTATATGAGATGATACGTCAGCTATGTTACAGCTTGGCGTGCTTATCCAGATGAGTCTAGGGGCTATGATTGCCAGTAAATCAGAGTTGCGCAGCGAAAGCGTGGAGGATAAGCTAAGTTTACGATATGATATGATGAGATCGTGAGAAATCTCTAGTATGATATGATAAGATATGATGATTTTATGATATGATATGCTAAGATATGAATGCAAGAATAGGTGTTAGACATGTCGAGGATTAGAATTAGAAACTAAAAGATGGTTCGTTGCATGTACGACTGAACCAAATTTCGCAAGAACCTAATCTTGCAACTGTAATGGTTAAGTTGCAATGATAATTCCTAGAGTAGCAATAAGAAATGAATAGGCTTCGAGATTATATGGCCTATCGCCTTACCGTAGTAGGGTGATAATCAGGAATTTTTCATCCTAAGAAATAGGATTGATGACTAAAAGTTTGACGATGAAAGTGATGATACGATCCCTCAGTAAGGGAAATTAAGTAATGTTGGGGAATTTTAGATATTCCTAAGAATTATGATTATGCACTTGTGCTATCAAGGAAATGTTAGAAGCAATAAGAGGAGCTTTTACTATCTACCAAGTGGCTAGTTGATTTAAGTATGCCTGTCATTGCATCACTCGAACGATATTATGATTTTCCAAGATTGGCTTTGAAAAGATTCAAAGAAAATATTTTTATAAAAGATCCTATGTTTAATAGAATCCCCTCATTTTATGTAAGACGGCCAAATCCTTGAGGAGGAAATTCCAAGATGGGGGCTGTCATTAAAAGTAAAGGTTCCAAGATAGGAGCCATAGGCCGAATCCTTGAGGGATGAGTTTCGAGAAAGGGACGAATTCCAAGATAGGGGCCATTATGATAAGTAAGGGGTTCTAATAGCATAAGATCAAGTTTCAAGAAAGGAACTATTTTCAAAAAAATGTTCTGAATATATGATACGATATGCTCTCCAAGTATGGAAAATTATGTAATACGATAAACTTTTCAAGAATGAAAAAGTTATATGATAAGATATGTTTTTCAAACATAGCAAGTTATATGATATACTTGCTCAGTTTTTATGTAAATAGTTCTTGTGATGCAATATGAAGGGACAGTATGTATGAAAGTAAGAAAGTAAGAATGTATGCAAGTATGTATGAATGTATGTAAGTATGATGATAAGATATGAAAGTAAGATTATGGTTCTATATAAGAGACATGATCCCATTAAAGGATTAAAATGGGAATTTGATCAAACCATTATGAGTTTATGGTGGATTTTAAGAAGAGTTACCTAGAAGTAACTGAATTTTCGAGGACGAAAATTTTTTTAAGGAGGGTAGAATGTAAGAACCCGAAATTTCAATGAACTTATGATTTCCTTAGAAATAAGGAAAATCTAAGATTTTATTATGTATGTCGATATAAAGCTCATGATCTGAGTAAATATCAGAATATGTTTGAGTTCTCGTTTAATTAGCTACGAGACTCAATAATAAGTTGCTTTGTCAAGCACGGGGCTTTTTGAGGAAAAAGGACAAAATAGGAATTTATGATTTTATTCGGGTCAACTTTGACCAAGGTTGACTTTAGGTTGACCAAGGTTGACTTTAGGTTGACTAAGGTTGACTTTAAGTTGAACAAGTTGACTTTTGGTTTGACTGAGACGGTACTGCAGTGTAATCAACAGTATGGAAATTATACTGCGGAAAACCCTCATTTCAGTCAAATAAGCTATAAGACCACCCTAGAAAAATCAAGCACATTAGTTAGAGCAGTATGGATTAAATAGTTTCAAGTTCTAAGAAAAATCCATACGCAGTCCAATTTTACGCAGATGAACTCTGGACTGTAATTTAGTGAAACAGTACTGTTTTAAGTGAAAACAGTATTTGTAAAATCCTTATTAGTATGATTATGGACTGCATTGGTGGAGAAAAACCAAATGGAGCCTTAATTTTGAGGACACCTCATATGGTGATGACCAATTAGATTAATTGGATTTTTGGAAATTATGGAAAGTAAATTTTAAGCATGATTTGAGGTTGAAAAATTGGCCAACAAACCACATTGTATGGCCGGCCACTCTAAGGTTTTAGGGGGGCAATTATGCTTGCTTTTGAGGAATTAAATGCAAGATAAGATAGAAAAGGTGTGGTAGGTGTTGTCTATGGTTCACCCTTGGACACATCACCTAGCTTGGCTTCCACACATTTGTTCTAGCTAGCATGGCCGGTTATTGCAAGCCTTGGTGAACAAGCTTTGTCTTGGTGAGATAAGGTTGATGAGGTAGGCTTGGTGAGGTAAGCTTGGTGTGGTAGGTGTTGCCTTTGGTCCACTTTTGGACACATCACTCCCTTTGGCTTCCACACACATTGTATGGCCGGTGCATAGGTGGAGAGAAGCCTTGTTGAGCAAGCAAATTTCTTGGCTCATTTTCATCATGAATGGCCGGCCACCTAGGGAGGATTGATGGGCAAATATTTTGCTCATTAAACCCTTATGTGCAATTAAGGAAACTTTAAGTTTTCACCTATAAATAGGGGTAGTGGGTTCACAATTTTTGAGCATGAAATTGAACCCGAAACTCTGCCAAAATTCCCACTCATTCTCTCCCCCTCACCCTAAGGCAAAAAATGAAAACCATAAGAGAGAAAAAGAGAGGTATGGCCGGATTTTTAGAGAGAAATAGGTAGAAGAAAATTCGGATCCAAGTTTGAGATTTTACCTCTAAGATCTTGGGGTAATCTTCTCAAATCCCTAAGCCTTTTTATTAAGTTTTGATTCAAGGTTTTATATGTATTTTCAGTGGGTTTTGTAAGAGCTTAAGCTCATTTATTTTCATGCAAAAGCTTAGTATGTGCTTGATTAGGGTTATGGTAAGCTAGATCTATGTTATGGTAAGCTAGATCTAGGTTTTTATTTATGTGTTATGATTTTATGTATGGATGTATGATGATATGATTTTCCGTTAGATACGCTGCATGTTTGTCGTAGGCTCACGGTTGAGACCGTTTGAGGTAGCGTGTGCGTAGACTTTACGAAAAAACGGATTTTCAAGCAAAACTGCCAGTTTCGGGTAAAACCGGGCAGTATACAGGAAAATGAAATTTTGAAGCCCTTAGAGGCAGATTTTGGAAAAACATAAAACATGAAAGTTGTTGGGAAGGGTTTTTCCTAGGGGTCAACGTGGACAGTTTTTCAAAATACGGCTCCAAAGGCCTCTGTTTTTATGAAAATCCGAGACCTAGTCAATATTGGTCTGCCCAGACCTTATGCACGGCCAGCCGGCTTCAACCAAGAAAATGAACAAGTTAAAGATAGAATTAGGTTTTGTGTAAAACATGAAAGTTTTAGGATCTTTCAAGATCTACAACTTTCATGAAGAAAGATTTTTCTAATTCCAAACAGATTTTAAAGTAAAAATTAGATTCTCAAAACTGTGCAGGAATCAAGAAATTCCTACACTGGATTTTAAGAAAACAGTGCAAAAGCAAGAAATCCCTACTCATGCACTGACACTTAAATTAAGAAACTGTTTTCAAGAATTGAACAAGTTTTCTGAAGAAAGGAAATAATTAAATCATGCTAAGTAGTATGATAACCAAATGGGATACCACTAATGGGTCTTAGTAACCCAATAGGACATTAACCTATTTATGTTTGGGCTCATACCCAGGGTTACTAGAAGTAACCTAAAAGGATATTAATGTTTAAGGATTATGATTTATGGTAAGATGGAATATGACTGATTCTTATCTTACACCCTGTTAGGAAAACGGGAGTATGTGCTATGTTTGGCGATAAACTAAGAGCGTAGGACAACATGTAAGTACAACTCCACCTACAGCATGGACAAAACAATTTTTGTTGCATATCATGTATTGATTTACATGATTTACCTATGTTATGTTATGATAAGTTTAAGTTATGTTATGATAAGTTTATGTTATGATATGTTTATGTTATGATAAGTTTAGGTTATGATAAGTTTAAGATATGTTTATGTTATGATATGTTTATGTTATGATAAGTTTATGCTATGATGTTATGCTATGAAGTTTATGTCATGATAAGTTATGTTATGATAAGTTATGCTATGAAGTTATGTTATGATATGTTATGTTATGGTAGGATATGTTATGATGTTATGTTATGGTAAGTTAGGTTATGATAGGTATGTTATGTTATGATGTGTTATGTTACGAGGTATTATGTTATGATACATTATGCTAGAAAGTTTTAAGTCATGATTGAGATTGTTTTATGATGAATGTTTTGATACGTGACATCATGAAGCATGTTCACAATTATTAAATCACATGGTAAGAATAAGTTAAGTCAGAAGATAAGATAAGACCTGTTAATGTTATTGTGTCGTACCGACTTGCTACGTGGGCGGGTTTAAACGGTTTAGTCTATGGTTTGAATTGGATTGGACTGGCTGCCCCAATCACTCTATGTAAACGATTAGTTTCATGGTTTGATTTGGTTTGGACTGGCCGCCTCCAACCACTCTATGACTATGTACCACGGTACATGCACATATGACATGACATGTTAGATAAGATAATAGAACCAAGTTAATGAAAGCATAATTGGTTTATAAGAAAACATAATCGGCTCACGTATTCTTGTATGAAAAATGTTTTGTGGATTGAATATTGTACTTACTGGGCAATTAGCTCATTACTTACGTTCATGCTGTAGGTAAGCAACCTAACGGCAGTACTTGATGCAATACTGTGGAGAGTTGGTGCTGCGGACTGTGAAATGTGGAATGGACACCGCCACGAGTTTTGAAAAATATGTTTTTGTAAAATACGTTTGTTAAATGTGTTTTGTTATGTTTAAGAAAAGTTTCAAGTATGTATGGCAAACAAGTTGCCTCGTGTTGTACCGATCCGCGCTAGGTCGGATATGTTCCACGATCTTGGTACTCAAGTGAGTACATATGAATATGTATGAAGATAAGTTAAGTTTTATGTATGAGAAGAAGTACGGGACTAAGTCAAATTTAAGTTTGAGAGTAAAAGAGTTTTAAAATAAAGTTTTAAAGAAAAAAATTTTACTCCGGAATTTTCAGCAAGCTTAAAGCTTTTTGTTAAGAATTAAGTTAAGTAAGTAAGTAAGGTGACGGCCCACGTCTACGTAGTCGTCCCCCTACGTAGATGGTGTAAGTCGGGGCGTTACAGAAGATTAGGGTTCTATATAAAAGAAACGATTTTATTAATATTAAAATAAAAGAAGCTAAGTTTATTTCCTTATTTTCCGTATAGAGCCATGCCACCAAAGCGTAGAAGAGCACCGATCCAAGATGTTGATCTTGCGGCCCAGCTGAATGAGCTAAGGCAAATGATGCTAGCCCAACAGCAAGAGATAGGGGGGCTTAGAGCTCAGTTGGCCCAGCGGAATCAGGGACCTCCTGATGTAGAGGTACCACCAGCACCTGTGAATCAGCCTGCTGCACCGGAAATTCCTGATGTTGACCCGGTGATCCCAGAGAACCCCATAGCTCCTGAAGTGCCTGTTGCACCTGTAGCTGTTCCACCAGCACCCCGAGTTCGAACTCCGGAGGAACTATATGACAGTTTTCGGCGCATGAAGGCACCAGAATTCGAGGGGTCAACAAACCCAATTGACGCCGACAACTGGTTGATTGACCTCCAGGTTATCCTGAACTTTCTCAGGCTTAATGATCAAGAGAAAATCCTCTGTGCATCCTTTGTGCTAAAGAAAGATGCTCGCCTTTGGTGGGAAGCAGTCCAGATCCGGTGGGATGTTACCCAAATGACTTGGGAGGACTTTGTGGAGGAATTTAAAGAAAAATACTTCAACACCGAAGTTATGGAAGCTCAACAGGACGAACTCAGTAATTTTCGCCAAGGAAATCTGTCGGTAACTGAGGCAGTGCAAAAGTTTGAGCAACTAGCACGTCTCTGCCCTCACCTCTTCAGTTCCGAAAGGGACAAAGTGCGAAAGATGATGAAGATGTTCCGCTCGGATTTGGCAGTGGTAATCAACAGTGGACCCTATCCACCAACCACCGTTGCAGATTGTGTTAGCCGAGCAGTTCGAGCTGAATACTGGGTAGGGCAGAACAGAGAGCAACGGGCTAAGTTTTTCCAGGAGAAGAGGGAAGAAAAGGCCCAAGTTAAGCAGAACCAAGTCAAGCAAGGCCAGACCTCACAACAAAAAGGTCAAGGAGGACCTTCGGGTCAAAACAACAATAGGCAATACGGCAGCAACCAACAGAAAAGAAAGTGGAATGCAGGAAGACAGGGGAATCAACAGAATTTTCCCCAGAAGAAAAATACTCCTGATAGCAACAGTTATCCCACTTGTCAGAAATGTGGGAAGAAGCACCCGGGAGATTGCCGTGCTGGAAACGGTCGCTGTTTTCTATGTGGCAAAGAAGGCCACTATGCTAGAAGCTGCAATCTCAATCCCCAGAGTCCGCAGAATCAACAGAGAGGACAGGGATCTCAACTTCACGCTGCACAGATGAAGCTCGAGGGACCTGCAATCTCTCAAGGCAGGCTAGAAGCTCCAGAACCTCAAGGACGCATCTACGCCTATACAAAAGAGGATGTTCAAGCTGGACCTTCCACTGTGGTGACAGGTCAGCTTCCTTTTGCCCAACAAGATGCTTACGTATTAATTGATTCTGGAGCTACGCATTCATTCACATCACCTAGGTTCGCTAAGAAACTAGGTAAAGCAAGTGATAGAATCGGAAGAACATTTAGGACTGCATTACCCTCCGGGGAGATTTTATTGTCTGATTATTGGATACGTCACGTTCCAATAATTATATGTGGTAGGGAAATGTATGTCAACTTGATCATCATTGACCTATATGACTACGATGTCATCTTGGGTATGGACTTCTTGGGGAAGTACAACGCCGTTATCGACTGTCCACGACGAACTGTCATGTTCAAGCCTATGGGTGGCGAGGAGTTTATTTTCAGAGGATCTACTCCAAAACAGCCAAAGATGTTTATTTCAGCGCTAAAGGCTAGAAAATTGTTGGCAGAAGGATGTATGGGATTTATAGCCAACATGGTGGATAAGACGCAAGAGACCGAGAGCAGACCGGAGGAAGTACCAATAGTCAAGGAGTTTATAGAAGTGTTTCCCGAAGAATTGCCAGGATTGCCACCTGAACGAGAGATCTCCTTTGAGATTGAGTTACTTCCTGGATCGGCACCAGTATCTAAGGCACCTTACAGGATGGCGCCTGCCGAACTTAAAGAACTGCAGATCCAGTTACAAGAGCTTCTGGATCGAGGATTCATTCGGCAAAGCTACTCGCCATGGGGAGCCCCAGTTCTGTTCGTTAAAAAGAAAGATGGCACTCTTAGGATGTGCATTGACTATCGGGAATTAAATAAAATAACCATCAAGAACAAGTATCCTTTGCCTCGGATCGACGATTTGTTTGATTAGCTGAGAGGAGCTGCAATTTTCTCAAAAATTGACTTACGATCCGGATATCATCAGCTCCGAATTAGGGAAGGAGATGTCCCCAAGACGGCTTTTCGTACGCGATATGGACATTATGAGTTCCTCGTTATGCCATTCGGATTGACGAATGCTCCAGCAGCCTTTATGGACCTAATGAATCGAGTATTCAAGGATTATTTGGATAAGTTTGTTATCGTCTTTATAGATGATATATTGATTTATTCAAGGTCAAAGGGGGAGCACGAGGAGCACCTCAGGATTGCTCTGCAGATTTTAAAGCAAAATCAGCTTTATGCTAAATTCACCAAGTGTGAATTCTGGTTGGAGAAGGTCCATTTCTTAGGACATGTGGTCTCTAAGGACGGCATATCTGTGGATCCGGCTAAGATTGAAGCAGTAAGTGAATGGCCAGCTCCGAAAAACGTCACAAAAGTACGTAGTTTCCTCGGCTTAGCGGGCTATTACCGACGTTTTGTTGAAGGATTTGCTAAAATTGCAGCACCGCTCACCGCACTTACACGGAAAGGGAAGAAGTATGAATGGACTGCAAAGTGTGAAGAGCACTTCCAAGAGCTGAAAAATAGGCTGACTTGCGCTCCGATCCTCACAATTCCGAATGTGGAAGAAGGAAACTTCGTAATATACAGCGATGCTTCCAAAATAGGATTGGGAGCCGTTCTCATGCAGAATGGAAAAGTGATCGCTTATGCTTCACGACAGCTTAAGGACCATGAGAAGAACTATCCGACGCATGATTTGGAACTTGCGGCGGTAGTATTTGCACTCAAGATCTGGAGACACTACCTTTACGGTGTTAAGTGTGAAGTTTACACGGATCATCAGAGTTTGAAGTATATCTTCACACAGAAGGAGCTTAACATGAGACAAAGAAGATGGCTCGAACTGGTGAAGGATTACGACATCGACATCCGTTACCATCCAGGGAAGGCTAACAAAGTAGCTGATGCCCTTAGTCGGAAGTCGTCTTCTTCGTTAATGTCCCTACAATCGTTGATCGAACCTCTTCAGAAGGAGCTAGTGGAAGCTGGAATAGAGCTTATCACGGGAAGTTTAGCTGCCCTAACCTTCCAACCTACCATTTTAGATGGCATGAAGGAGCGACAAGAAGGAGATACCTCGCTGCTCAGAACCAGGAATGAGGTCTTAGAAGGAAAGGAGTCGGATTTCAACATATCAGATGAGGGCATACTCTATCGGAAAAATAGATTATGCATTCCTAACGAGGACGAGTTGAAGGAGCAAATCATGAAAGAGGCACATGAGACTCCGTATTCCGTTCATCCTGGAGCCACAAAGATGTATCAAGACTTGAAGGAAAGCTTTTGGTGGCCCAAAATGAAGAATGATGTTGCAACCTTCGTCAGTAAATGCCTTACGTGTCAAAGGGTCAAGGCAGAACACCAACGTCCAGGGGGAGAATTGCAGAAAATTTCCATTTCAGAATGGAAATGGGACCAAGTGACCATGGATTTTGTAGTTGGTCTACCCCGAACTCCTAATGGCAACGACGCTATTTGGGTGGTTGTTGATCGTTTGACGAAGTCTGCACACTTTATTGCCATCAAGCTTAGCTTTTCAGTAGAGCAGCTAGCGGAATTATACGTCGCGCAGATCGTTCGTTATCATGGGATTCCGAAATCGATTATCTCGGATCGTGATGGACGTTTCACTTCTAAGTTTTGGAGGAGTGTACATCAAGCCATGGGTACAAAGCTCACTTTTAGTACGGCTTTTCACCCTCAAACAGATGGACAATCAGAGAGGACCATTCAGACCCTAGAAGACATGTTGCGAGCGTGCGTGATGGATTTCAAAGGGACTTGGGATAAGAAGCTTCCTTTAATTGAGTTCTCATACAACAACAGTTTTCAAGCTTCGATTGGAATGGCTCCTTATGAAGCCCTGTACGGGAGAAGGTGTAGATCTCCAGTCCACTGGTACGAGACAAGAGAGAAGGAACTTGTGTCAACGGATTTTATTCGAAGGACCACGGAGGCCGTGAAACTTATACGCCGACGGATGGAAACTGCATTTAGTCGACAGAAGAGCTATGCTGACAAACGCAGAAGACCTCTAGAATTCCAAGTAGGAGACTTGGTTTTCCTCAAAGTTGCTCCATTCAAAGGAGTTATGAGATTCGGAAAGAAGGGGAAATTGAGTCCAAGATACATAGGGCCATTCGAAATACTGGATAGAGTTGGTAATGTGGCCTATAAGTTGGCTTTGCCCCAGGAATTAGCATATGTACACAACGTATTTCATGTGTCGATGCTAAAGAAGTACATCTCGGATCCATCGCATGTATTGGACCACGAACCAATTGAGGTTCACGAGGATATGACATATGAGGAGAAACCGGTTCAAATCTTGGCACGAGAAGAAAAGGTGTTAAGGAACAAGGTTATACCTTTAGTAAAGGTCCTATGGCGAAATCATGAGATTGAGGAGGCAACATGGGAACGTGAGGAGGATATGAAGAAAAACTACCCCGAATTGTTCTGATTTTCGAGGACGAAAATTCTTTAAGGAGGGTAGATTGTAATATCCAAAAATTTTCACGAACTCATGATTTTCTTGTATATAAGAAATCTAAAGTTTGTACTATGTGTTTTTATAATTGTATAAAAATTATGAATACCAATACAAAAGTCATAATTTTATCAGTATAGAGTTGAGTTCTCGGTAAATTAATTACGAGACTCCATAAGAGGCCTTTTAAGGAAACGCGTGATGGAATTTCATAAATTTATGATGGTCAAAGTTTGATCGAAAAAGTCAAAATTGACCAGAATAGTCAAAGGTTGACCGAAGAAGTCAAACATAAGACGGCACTGTGATTCAATCAGCAGTATGAGAAATATACTGTGAAAACCGTCTTTACAGACAAGATAGTATAATTAAGTTTTAAAACCACCATAGAAAAATCAAGCACCTAAAATAGGACTAAATGGGCCAAAAAGTTTTTAGAGAAGAAAAAATTTTCGGTACAGAAAATTTTATAATTTTTTAATACAGATAAGTTTTGGACTGTGTTGGAGCACAACAGTATTGTGTGTAGTAAGCACAGTACTAGAAATATCTGTATTAACACTTAATTGGACTGTTTAAAGGAAAAAGGAGGCAAACAAGCCCTAAACTCTTGCTTACCTCACCAAAAAGCCTAATTATGACATCATTAGGCAATTAAGAAAAATTTGAAAATTTTTGGTATTATCAATAGTGAGCTGGCCGGTCCTTGTGGGGCTGAAAAGAGTTTAAAATTTCTTCAAGGACTTGTGTGCAAAGTAGAACCAAAAAGTTTTGCAAAAAGACCCCAAATTTCACCTATAAATAGGCCAAGGGGGGGGCGGTTTTTGGCTGAAAAAAATGAAGAAAAGCAACAAAACTCTTGCCAAATTCTCCCTCAAAAAAATCCGGAATTTAGGGTGAGCTAGAATCAAGAGAGAAATTTGGTGATTTAGAAGAAAAAGAGTGGATTAGTGAGTGAAATTCCTCTACCCACCTAGCAAGAATTTTTGAAGTTTTCTTGGTGTATATCTTAGCTTGAAGGCCGGCTGTTTCAAGGAGGAAAGGTAAGGAAAATTTTGTTTGGTTAGTGGTTAGTTTTGGTTATAGAATTTACCAAGATTGAACAAAAATATTGGTGCAAACCCTAGGTGAGAAAACCGGATTTGAAGGGTGGATTTGGAGGGAGTTTAGCAATCAAACCCTAGCACCAATAATTGGGATCAATCAAGGTAATTGACTCTACTCACTCAACTCTTTCCTTTGAGTTATCAAATTGAATTTTAGGTGCATTTCAATTTGATTTGTAAGAGCTTAAGCTCATATTTATATGGTGCCCTAGTTTAGGTTTTAGATTGTGCTTGATTTAGCTTTAAGGGTGGTTTGATTTTATTTGTGCTTGCATGATTTAATTTCCGTGGATTGTGCATGCAAATATCTGAATTTGGAATGTCCCCAAAGCTGCCCTAAGATTGTGGTTTGATCATAATATATTAGGGTGCTAGAAGTGTATGAATGGATGCACATGTGAGCTTTAATTGATCCAAAGTCAATTAGGGTTTGCATGGAAGTTATAGAAACTATAATTGGGAAAATTTTACGTTAGAAAAACGCTGCATGCTTGTAATCTAGGCTCCCGCGTGTTCGGTTGAGTTAGATTATGCGAATAGGACGTAAATAAAACCAAAAATGAGGAAACTGTCCAATTCGGGTGATTTCTGCCCAGTTTTATTGAAAATGAATTTTGAGGCCTTTAGAGGCCGAATTGGGTAAAACGTAAAACATGAAAGTTGTTCGGAACAATTTTTCCTAGGGGACAACGTGGGCAGAATCCCAAAATGAGGCTCCAATGGCCTCCGTTTACCCCAAAACCCGTGGCTGATTCCCAGACCCAGTTTTCACTCAATTTTTCGGGGTCAGCCAGTTTCAAACAAAAACTGGGACGAATCTAGGCCGAATTGGAATTTTTGTAAAACATGAAAGTTTTAGTATTTTTCGAGAACTACAACTTTTATGAAGACAACTTTTTCAGATTATGAACCGATTTTTAAATTAGAATCGTTTATCAAAGGGTGCGCAGGGAATCCGAAAATTTCTGCACCCCTAGTTTTACAAATGTTTCTATAAAACTGTTTTCTACTACAAACTATCGTTTTGATTATGGAAAACTGTTCCAAGGGCAGTTTTCAACCTCAAATGATTTTATAAAACACTAATCCAAGAGTTTGAATTTTTACGATTTAAGTAAAGGATTTTTAAAGTTAAAAATGAAGTTTTGGGATTAATTTTCCTAAATTTTCCAAGTAAGGGAAATTAATTTTTCAAGTTAGAATATAGCAAGCAACTAGTTTACGAAAGGTAACCGGGAGATATACCCGAGTTACTGGGCTTAGCCTCAAAGCCCAAGGTTGACCATAGTTGACCAAGGGTTAACCATTAGTTGATCAGATATCGACTTTAACCCAGCAGTTAATTAAGGGTTACCCAAAGTAATACTATAGGATACCAAGACATGTGTGGGGGGACATATAACTAGAACGTTGGATAGGTTACCAACTTTTATAGGATTCTTATCCTATGTTCTTTTAATAGCAGGAAGGAACCTGCAATTGCAATCCGAGTTAAGACATCAGAACCCGGAATCTAGCAGATCAGGCAAGTATCAAACCTCATCTACAGTATGAAAATAGTAAAGACTGTTTTCAAGTATACTATATTTTCAAGTATACAGGCTATGTTGTGCTATGATAAGTGATGCCGTGATATGTGATGCTATGCTATGGCTATGATATGCTAAGTTATGTTATGACATGTTATACCATGTTTACAAAAGTGCCATGTTTACAAAAGTGCCATGTTTACAAAAGTTCCATGTTTACAGAATTGCCATGTTTACAAAAATACCATGTTTTCAGAAAGGACATGTTTTCAAAAAGATCATGTTATGGCATATGTTGAGTATGATATGACATAGTGACATCATGAAGCATGTTCACTAATGTTAAATCACATGGTAAGATAATTAAGTAAGGTGTCGTACCAACCTCCCGTGATCGTGGAGGCTACATGATTCAGTGGTGATATTTACATTCCGTGATCGAGATCCGTGATCGTGAAGGGGTCAAGTTATAATTCCCAGAACTGTTAGGGCCTTGCAAACCCTAGCTTTGTCTGGAGGCTACGCGCTTTTGGTACGGACACTATGGGCCCACACGTTGAGATAAGATAATAAAGATTGAGTCTATAATGAAACATAAGACATTCAATCAATCATAAATGGTTCATGCATGAGTTCCGTGATGATGGGCATGTTTCTTTTTAAAGATGTTTGAAATATTTTGTGAGATTATGTTTGAACTTGCTGGGCGAAAGCTCACTCTTATATTTCATACTGTAGGTAAGAAGCCTGCAGCTTAAGTGGTGGGCTATGCGGACGATGCGGCGGGTGAAGGGCGGTGTGGGATACCACTACGCATAATTTTCCGCATTCAATATGTTAATACTTCAAAAAGTATATTATGTTTTGTTATATGTATGAAGTTTGAAGACTTAAAATTATACTTTCAAAATGGTATGTATGCTTAACAAGTTTTTCTCTACAAGAGGACGTATGTGAATATGTTTTAAAAAAAAAAAAAAAAAAAAAAAAATTTCTCAAATTTTCAAGTAAAGAACAAGTATGTATGGTGTCGACCTGGCTTGGGAAGTCGGGGCGTCACAAAATCAAACCATGAAACTAATCGTTTACATAGAGTGATTGGGGCAGCCAGTCCAATCCAATTCAAACCATAAACCAAACCATTTAAACCCGCCCTCGTGGCAAGTCGGTACGACACCATAACATTAACTTGTCTTACCCAATCTCATAACTTAATTTATTCTTACCATGTGATTTAATATTCGTGAACATGCTTCATGATGTCACGTATCCAAGCATAAAATAATCTCAATCATAACTTAAAGCCTTCTAGCATAATACATCGTAACATAATACATCATAACATAACTTACTATAGCATAACATCATAACATAACTTCATAGCATAACATCGTAGCATAAACTTATCATGACATAAACATATCATAACATAAACTCATCATAACATAACTTAAACTTATCATAACATAACTTAAACTTATCATAACATAACATAAACTTATCATGACATAACTTAAACTTATCATAACATAACATAAACTTATCATAACATAACTTAATCTTATCATAACATAAACATAAGTAAATCATGTAAATCAATACATGATTTCTTAAAAACATGCCATGCAACAAAAACATTTTGTTCATGCTGTAGGCGGAGTTGTACTTACCTGTTGTCCTACGCTCTTAGTTTATCGCCAAACATAGCCCATACTCCCGTTTTCCTACCAGGGTGTAAGATAAGAATCAGTCATAATCTATCTTATCATAAACCATAATCCTTAAAAATTAATATCCTTTTAGGTTACTACTAGTAACCCTGGGTATAAGCCCAAACATAAATAGGTTAAAGTCCTATTGGGTTACTAAGACCCAATAGTGGTATCCTACTTGATTACCATGTTACTTAGCATAATTCAATTATTTCTTTTCTTCAGAAAAACTTGTTCAATTCTTGAAAATAGTTTCTTAATTCAAGTGTCAGTGAATGAGTTGGGATTTCTTGTTTTTGCACTGTTTTCTTAAAATCCTGTGTAGGAATTTCTTGATTCCTGCACAGTTTTGGGACTCTAATTTTTACTTTAAAATATGTTTGGAATTAGAAAAACCTTTCTTCATGAAAGTTGTAGATCTCAAAAGATCCTAAAACTTTCATGTTTTACACAAAACCTAATTCTGCCTTTAACTTGTTCAGATTCTTGGTTGAAGCCGGCTGGCCGTGCATAGGGTCTGGGCAGACCAGGTCTCGGATTTTCATAAAAACAGAGGCCTTTGGAGCCTTATTTTGAAAAAATGTCTGTGCTGTCCCATAGGAAAAACCCTTCCCAACAACTTTCATGTTTTACTTTTTTCCAAAATCTGCCTCTAAGGGCTTCAAAATTTCGTTTTCCGTAAGCTGTCCGATTGTACCCGAAACTGGTGGTTTTGCTTAAAAATCCGTTTTTACGTAAAATCTACGCGCACGCTACCTCAAACGGTCTCAACCGTGAGCCTATGACAAACATGCAGCGTATCTAATGGAAAATATTATCATCATACATCCATACATAATATCATTACATCATAAATAAAAACCTAGATCTAGCTTACCATAACATAGATCTAGCGTACCATAACCCTAATCAAGCACAAACTAAACTTTTACATGAAAATAAGTGAGCTTAAGCTCTTACAAAACCCACTGAAAATACACATAAAACTCTTGAATCAAACTTAATAAAAAGGCTTAGGGATTCGAGAAGATTACCCCCAAATCTTAGAGGTGAAATCTCAAGCTTGGATCCGAATTTTCCTTTACCTTTTCTTTTCTAAAATCCGGCCAACCTCTCTCTTTTTTTTTCTCTCTTATGGAGTTTGGCCTTAGGGTGAGGGGGAAAGAAAATGGGTGGAAATTTTGACAGAGTTTCGGGGTCTATTCCATGCTCAAAAATTGTGAACCAAGTACCCCTATTTATAGATGAAACTTAAAGTTTCCTTAATTGCACATAAGGGTTTAATGAGCAAAATATTTGCCCATCAATCTTCCCTAGGTGGCCGGCCATTCATGGTGGGAATGAGCCAAGAAATTTGCTTGCTCAATAAGGCTTTTCTCTTGCTTACCTCATCAAGCCTATGTCACCTTGCTTGCATCACATGGCCTACATCATGAATCAAAAATACTTGCTCACCAAGGCTTTCCAATAACCGGCCATACAAGGTGCATGAACCAAAAATTTTGCTTGTTCACCAAGGCTCCTAACAACCGGCCATTCAATGGGTGTGAGCCAAAAAATGGCTTGTTCACCAAGCTAATTACATTGCTTACCTTTCCATGCTTATGTCACCTTGCTTACATCACCCTTGCTTACCTCACCAAGGCAAAAGCTTGTTCACAAGGATTGCTAAAGAACCGGCCATACTATGTTTGTTCTAGAACATGTGTGTGTGTGAGTGGTGATGTGTCCAAAGGTGGACCTACCACACATTTTTCTTTCTTATCTTGCATTTAAGTCCTCACAAGCAAAAATAATTGCCCCCCTAAAACCTTAGAGTGGCCGGCCATTTCAAGGTGATTTGTTGGCCAATTTTTCAACCTTAATTCATGCTTAAAACTTACTTTCCATAATTTCAAATATCCAATTAATCCAATTGGTCATCACCATATGAGGTGTCCTTCTAATTAAGGCTCCATTTGATTTTTCCTCCACCAATGCAGTCCATAATCATACTAATAAGGATTTTACAAATACTGTTTTCACTTAAAACAGTACTGTTTCACTAAATTGCAGTCTAGAGTTCATCTGCGTAAAATTGGACTGCGTATGGATTTTTCTTAGAACTTGAAACTATTTAATCCATACTGCTCTAACTAATGTGCTTGATTTTTCTAGGGTGGTCTTATAGCTTAATTGTCTGAAATGAGGGTTTTCCGCAGTATAATTTCCATACTATTGATTACACTGCAGTACCGTCTTAGTCAAACCTAAAGTCAACTCGGTCAACCTAAAGTCAACCTTGGTCAAAGTTGACCTGAAGAAAATCATAAATTCCTATTTTGTCCTTTTTCCTCAAAAGGCCCCGTACTTGACAAAACAACCTATTATGGTAAGTACAACTCTTATTATTGAGTCTCGAAGCTAATTAAACGAGAACTCAAACATATTTTGATATTTAACTCAGATCATGAGCTTTATATCGACATATATGGTTCAGACTTAGATTTTCCTTATTTCTAAGGAAATCATAAGTTCATCATAATTTCGGGTTCTTACATATTCTATGATTTATATTTTGTTATTGTGGCATAATGAAAGCATGCTCACTAATAATAATCACATGACAAGGCTAAGATAAGTAAAGTGTCATACCAACCTCCCGCCAGATCATGGAGGATTATGTACGTTCAAGAAAATTTTCAGACCTTCCGCCAGATTGTGAAGCGTTATGTTTATGATTCCCAGAATTGTTAGGGACCTTACAAACCTTAACTTTCTGTGGATTGCATGCATTTGGTACGTACACCAGGGGCCCATATGTTAAGCAAGATAATAAGTCCATAATGGAGCATAAGAGAAGCATAATTAATTCATGCATTATCAGTTCATGTATTCTTATACTAATAATGTTGTGCGGAATAAGACGTTGTGCTTACTGAGTATAAGCTCATAACTTACGTTCATGCTGTAGATAAGCAACTTATCGACAATGCTTGATGCAAGACTGTGGAGAGATGGCGCTACAGACTGTGAAATGTGAGATGGACACCACCACGGATTTTATAAAATATGTTTGTAAAATGTATATGTATTATGTTATGACATGTCGATGGTACTAGTATATGATAACTAGTATCATTCTTCAGAATGTGATTTTAAAGGATGGTACTCAAGTAAGTACCTATAAATAAGTATGAGTATAAGTATAAGATTAGGCTAAGTAATAAGTTCAGTTTTTCGTTGAATTATAAATAAATAAAAATTATTCTGAAATTATTCTGAAAGTTTAAGTGTTAGAAACTAAGAAATAAGTTAAGTAAGTAAAATAACGGCCCACGTTTATGTAGTCAGCCCTACGTAGATGGTCGGGGCGTTACAAGTAAGTAGCATTCCCTCTTTTCGTAGGGAGCAAGTTAAGTCTAATATTCAAATCCTTAAGATCCAACCGTACCTTTTCACCATCTTTGCCCTTATTAGGAATGTCAAGCAATGTGCCCACTATTGATTCACAAATGTTTTTCTCAATATGCATCACATCCAAGCATTGACGAACGAAAAGTGTCCTCCAATATAGAAGTTCGTAGAAGATTGACCTCTTTTTTCAAGGTCCATCAATCACCGGATCCTTGTTACTCCGTTTTCTTTTCCCGAGCACTACCTTCAAATCCTTAACCATCTCAAAAACGTCTTCACCCGTCAAAACCCGGGGAGGGATTCTTTCTTCAGTATTACCATCGAAAACCTTTTTTTGTTTGCAGTATTGATGATTTTTTAGTAAGAATCTCCTATGACCAAGGTAAACGGTTTTCTTACCATTTTTTAGCCGGATGGAAGATGTTTCTTTCATACAAATGGGACAACCAATAGAACTCTTAACTGAATAACTAGATAAGTTTTCATAAGCAGGAAAGTCATTAATTGTCCACATCAACATTGTACAGAGTGTGAATGTCTCTTGACGGTAAGTATCTTTAACTTCGATCCCCTTTTCCCATAAGCTCTTTAGATCATCAATTAGTGATGCCAAGTACACATTAATGTCATTCCCAGGTTGTTGAGGATCAGAGATCAATAAAGTCAATATCAAGAACATCCGCTTCATGCTCAACTTCGGAGGGAGATTGTAGTTGACAATATGATCGGCCAAGTACTATGCCTACTACTCATATTATCATGTGGGTTTATTCTGTCGCTAACAAACCAAGACGTAGATTCCGTGGTTCCATACTAAATTCAGGATGATCGGCATCAAAGGTCTTCCATTGTGGTGCATCGGCTGAATGTCTAAGCATGCCATCTTCAACACGTTTATTATGGTGCCAAGTCAAATTCTTGGCATGATCGGCATTACGGAATAAATGCCGCAGACGTGGCGCTGGAGGAATGTACCATAACACCTTTGCTGGCACTCATTTGCTACCATTCGTTGGCTTCTTGCCCTTCTTCCATCTTGACTCCTTACAAACCGGGCATTCATCCAAATCCTCATACCTATTTCAGTACAGGGCACAATCATTTGGACATTCATGAATTTTTTCATATTCCATTCCCAAAATGCTCAACGTCTTCTTAGCTTCGTACATACTAGCCGTATTTTATTATCAACCAGTAGAACCTCTCTTAGAAATTCTAAAAGAGTCATGAAACTAAAATTTGTCCACCCTCCTGAAGCCTTCATGTTCCATAACTTGACCAATACAAATAATTTCGTATATTTAGTACACCCGTCATACAAGGGCATCTCGAAATCATTCATCATTGCATCAAATAACTCCAGATGATGCACAAACTGTTCTTCCAAATCATTAACCATATCAAACAAATTATCTCCTGCATCTTCCTCAACAACAGGTTCTTTTCCTTTGTTCTTCGATGTTCGATTCAAACACATTTCACCATGTAAGTACCATGTTTGGTACGAACAAATAATCCTACGGGCAAGCAAATGTCTTCTAACTTCATCAACTGAATGAGATCTATGATTTCCACAATCCACACAAGGACATCAAATCTTATCATTCTTCATTTGAGTTTTGGCAAAGGACAAAAATTCTTCAACACCATCTCGATATTTTCTAGTCAATCTATTAGCCCACATCCATTTTCGATCCATTTGCAAGAACCCGACCTAAATCCAAATTAAAGATCATACAATTCATTCAATAATCAAGTTTTTGCAATTAAAATAAAACATATTAAAATTTTGTAATAATTTAACAAAACATACTTTACAAAAAAAAATAATAATAAAAAAAATAAGAATTTACCATTTTAGATATCTAAAACCTCTACAATAATTCATCAATACAAATTAAATAACTCAAAAGAAAAGTAAGTAATAATCACTACTTACAAATAATTACTAGAAGAGAGTGTTGGTTTGGTGGACGGTGGCAGCGGAGGATGTGGTTTCGCAGGCCTCTGTAATGTTTTTTGTGGCTGCGGAATAGTTCTGTAAGATAAAAAGAGGGGTGCTGGTAGGGATAGTAAAAACCGATTGATTACACGACGATTTTAATTAACCGTTGTGTAATCTAAAGAATTACTCAACGGTTAATCCAGAACCGTCGTGTAAACCTCTGGATTACACGACGGGAACCATCACCGTCATGTAATCCGGTGGATTACATGACGGTTCCGGTGACTGTCGTGTAATCCGGTGGATTACACAATGGCACATTTGGAACCATCACGTAATCCTCCTGTTGCACAACGATTTCACAAAACCGTCGTGTGATCCTCCGTTTACATGACAGTTTTTTGAAACCATCGTGCAATCTCCTTTATGTAATTCAAAATTTGAAGTAGTGTTAAAAAAAAAAAAAAAAAAAAAAAAAAAAAACACTTGCCACTTCAGCTTCTGCATCTTTAATTCTAAAAACCTTTCCTTTTACAACTAGTTCGATGCCGTTTTTTTTTTTTAAAAAAAAAAAAAAGAGAAACAAGCATACTTGGCTTGTGTCTAATATTTAAGAGAACATGCTAGGTTTGTGCATATACACGTAATATAGTAACAAGCTCGCAGTGGTTGATTAAAAAAAATGGTAAATTATTTATTTAGTTCCTAAACTTTTAATTTTATACAACTTTAGTCCTAATCTTTTTTCTGTAATTGAAATAACCTTAAATAATTGGAATGTTGTTATAATAGTCTGTTATGTTAATTTTTGGACGGTATCCGTTAGTAACTTGGTTAAAAAGTGATGTCAACTAACAGATTTTATCCAAAAATTAATTGAAATGACTCCTCTAACAATTTTTTTAATAGTTAATGGTCATTCTATCTACGAAAAAAAAAAGTGAATACTCGTAAACTATTAAAATGTTACTACAACATTTTTTAGGTGGGGATAGGGTTTCATTATTACTATTGTAATTTTCTGCAACTACTTTTTAGTTTTTTTTAAATTCGTACAAAACAAAAAAGATAAAAGATGAGCACTTTTAGATTCTACCTTACCTGTTCTACGATAAAGAAGTAAAGAATGGTCACTTTGTGAAAAGGAAAAATGCATTTGAGCATTTTGAAAATGGTGTTTGGTAGAAAATGGTGTTTGGTAAGAAGTAAAGCTATTGAGAAGTCTATGAGATTTATGTCGAGATTTTTTCATTGAAATTATATATGGTTGTGTTTCTTGGGAGATTGATCATTTGAGTATAATAATAAGTAAAATCGTATTTGTATATATTTCTGAAAATATTTGTTGTATATAAGCCCCTAGAGAATGAAAACGGAATGGAATTGGAATTGGAAAAAAAAAATACATTGTTTTTTAAAAGATAAATTATGGAGCAAAAATTCATTGATGCACGAAGACATCCTGACTAGATTGGTACTCTAATAATACTGTCATCATATCTTCTCATCCCATGTGATAGTATTAATAGAAGAAAATGACATAAAATGATGTTTGAAAATGAAAAAGAAAAAAATAAAAATAGGTCTAAACAAAGGCAATAAAACCATAAAAAAAAAAAAAAAAAAAAAAAAAGAAAACATAACAGTGAACTGGAGACTAGTCTCAGAGAATTGAGTCAAAACTCGCGTTTAAAAAAAAAAAAAGTGATAATTGTACATTTTATGTCTCACCAATCACATCTTACAACTTGGCTTGTAAATTCCGTCTTCAAAACTAATATAAGGGCATGTAATTAACAAGTAATTCGATTAGTATCATCAATTTTCATTGGTGGTTCTCGATCATGAATTTATTATTTTGTTACTTTATAGAGATATGAATGATCTTTCTATTTATATGTTTTACTCGCATTTATCATATGTTTTAATTTTTCTGGATCATGCATTCTTTTTCTCTTTATCGGATTTTTTCCTTCGATTATTTACTGACAAAGTGTTTGAATTAGGCACTGGTTTGTCTGGATAAATCCTACAAGATGGTAGTATAGTAGTTGTTTTTGTGTTTTCTGTACTCTTTGGAGGTTTGTTTATATGGTAAGACTTCGATGTATTTTCTTTTCATATTATTGTTATGTAGGATGGGTTTAAGATGATGATGGTGTTAAAGGAGTACATATTTAGTCGTGCTATATTAGTGCATCTATTGATTCATGTCACCACCTTTTAATTAAAAAACAATAAGGACTACATGCGTTAACGAAACATAGTCATCAAGAACAAGATGTTACATTTTAAAATTCGCTGGGCAAAGCGTTGTAATGGTATAATTTTAGTGAAATATTTGTTACTAATCCTTTCTTTAATATATATATATGTGTGTGTATATATATATTCCTTTCTTCTTTTAGCCGCTTGCTCTCTCTTTTTTCCCCATATATGCTCTTTCCTACTTGTTTTTTCTCCATCACATGCATCACTTTGCTTGGTTGCTTATTTTCGTTTGCATCTTTCTTTTTACCCTTTCTTTTCTTTAAAGTAATTATGTTCAATTCAGTACGTGTATATTTATTTGTCCAACATTTTTTTAAGTATAGATACGTACATCTGGTTTCAAAGGTTCTCATGGATGATTATTATTATTATTTTTACTCCAGCTCGCTGTCTTTTTCTCCACATTTTGTATTTGAGTAAATTTGATGACAGAAATATGGAAGCTCGTAATTGAGTTTTAAATATTTATTTCATTTTATTTTAGTTCTTCTATCAAATTAATCTAACTAAATTTTTGCTAATCTTAATTGTCTCTTGAGTCTCTCGTAATAACAATAGAGATACATCCAGTTCTTCTAAATTTCTCTAATGCCCTTTTTCTTGATTTATTTGCACGTAAACATGTTTCACATTCTAACCACATGTATAGCAACCCGGAGACCTTGTTAATTTATAGCAAACCAGGATCATCTGTCACAAACGAAACTCCAAGTGATAGAGTGCAATAATGAATGGAGTTAGAATGTGATAGAAGACCATTATTGTAATCGAAATATGTGAAACACGTTTGATTGCAAATGAAACAAGATATAATGGCATTTGAGAAATTTAGAAGTAGCTATATATAGTTATTACGAGAGGCTCGGATGTGATAGAATTGGTTAGGATGTGAATCACGTTTGGGTGTAAATAAAATGTGATTAAGGGAGAAATATCTATTATTCTCATTAAAAATCTATATTTGAAAACCATTTTAGGGGCATTCTGCTTCCATGTGAAAAGCGGAAGATTCGATTGCCTAAATCACAAGTCTTGCTATCTTTTATATCTAGCCACCTTTAAACACACCGTATGGTATTAACAGCTATTCTAGGGGGAATATTTTTATGCGGTGCTAACGATTTTTAGAAGTGGGTGCAGTTAAATAAGTAAAAATTGTTCACTCTTTAAAACAAAAAAAAAAATAAAAAAAAAAGGGAAAAGGGAGGGGGAATAGGATTGCGTTATTACTACTGTCACTTTATACAACCACTTTTTTTCACTTTCGGTTGTATCACTTTTCTTTCTATAATAACAAAATGGGATAGGTGAGAGATGTTGATGACGAGGTATCGACTTAATCAGGATGTCTTGGTATATCTATTAATAGTTATTATACTATCATTTGTTTTTTTTTTTTTTTTTTTTAAAAAAAACTTGCCACCTCAGCTTCTCTTTAATTCTAAAACCTTTCCTTTTACAACGATGCCCTTTTTTTAAAAAAATAAAAAATAAAAAAAGAAACAAGCAAACTTGGCTTGTGTCTAATTAAGAGAAATGCTAGACGTTTGTGCATATACACATAATATATATAGTAACAAGCTTGCAGTGGGTAATAAAAAAATGGTAAATTTTTTATTTAGTTCCTAACTTTTAATTTTGTACAACTTTGGTCATGATCTTTTTGTTGTGGTTTAAATACCTTTAAACTATTATAATGTTGATACAATAGTCATTTTCGTTATTTTTTGGATGGTATTCGTTAGTAACTTTGTTAAAAAGTGATGCCAACTAACATGTTTGTCTAAAAATTAATGGAAACTCTAACAATAGTTTTATAGTTTATGGTCATTTCAACTACGAAAAAAAAGACAGTGAATACTCGTAAACTATTAAAATACTGCTACAATAGTCATTTCCATTAATTTGCATGTGTCTTCAATGATGTCTCTCGTAAATATCATTCAACAAATCCAGAATTCATTGTTCCCAAAATTTTTTGGCACGCTAGCCACATGAGTATGAGAAGCATCTAGTTTATTATAAATGTAATAACCGAAATTTTTACGGACTCATGATTTCCCTGTATATAAAGAAATTTAAGTCAATGCTATGTGTTTATGTGATGTTTCATGAAAATTATGGACATCAATGTGAAATTCATAATTTTATCAGTATATGTTTGAGTTCTCGATTAATTAGCTACGAGACTCAATAATAGTTTGTTTAGTCATGCAGGAAGCCTTTTAAGGAAAAAGGCATAATAAAATTTATGATTTCATGTTGGTCAAAGTTTGACCAAGAAAATTCAAAGGTATGATTACGACGGTACTATAGTATAGCAAGCAATATGAAAATCATACTGTGAAAAACCGTCATCACAGATGAAAATATAAGAATAAGGCTCAAGACCATCCTAGAAAAATTAAGCACATTATTTAAGACGATAAGGGCTAAGTTGCTTTAAGTCATAAAAAAAATTTATATGCAGCCCAGTTAAGTATAGATAAATTATGGACTGTAATCTAGTATGAAAGTACTATTTTTAGTAAAAAAATAGTATTACTATTATCTGAGTTAGTAAGGAAATGGACTAATTATGCATGAACTAGAAGCCAAGTGGCTCTACCCTAGCCGGCCACCTCACAGGGACTAAAGTGCAAATATTTTGTCCTTATGGCCAAAGTGCAATTTTAAGAAAAAGTGAGGTAAGCTTAGTGATGTAAGCATGGTGATGTAAGTATGGTAAGGTAAGCATTGTGAGGTAAGCAAGGCATTACTTGGAGCCCAAGAAAGAAAAGATAAATATGTGAATTTGGGATTTTTGGAAAAAATGGAATAAATTGTTGGTAGTTTTTGATTGGATGACTAGATGCATGAACATGAAAGGCTTACTTGGCCTTCAAGGACCCCTAATGGCCGGCCACATCAAGAGACTTTCTAGCAAATATTTTGCTTTTGAGATTAGATATGCAATTTTAGGAATAAAAATAAATCCAAAAAGAAAATATTTTTCACCTATAAATAGGTGATGGTTGGGTGTGGTTTTGAGTCATTTTTATGTGACCTTACCAAAACTATGGCAAAATTCTCTCTCAACTCCTCTTCCCCTTAGAAGCCGAGCCCTAGAGAAGAAAAAAAAAAAAAAAGAAGAAAGAAAGAGAAAGAGAAGTGGTGGTCGGAAATTTTGGAGAACACCAAAACTAGAGGGAAGCCGGATTTAGTAGAAAGCAAGGGGGAAAAAGATTGGATCCAAACCTAGCACTAACTTTTGTCGATTAAGGTAATCCTCCTTGGTTCCCTAAGCTTTTCAAAGATAGTTTTATTGGAGATTTATGTGTTTTTGCAAAGTTGGATTGTAAGAGCATACGCTCAATTTATTTCCTTATGCCCTAGTTTAAATTTTAGATTTGTGCTTGATTAGGTATTAGGTGGTTTTGATTTATGATGTTATGCATGATTTTGTTGATATGGTTGCATGATCTTAGGGTTTGTATGTATATTTTTATGACGTTAGTTGTATGTCCCCATGTGCCTAAGAAGTTGTAGGGTATGCTTGTTGACAAATAAGTTACAGTATAAGCTTAAATGATGTATGGATATGCAAACCAAATTACAAACCCTAGCTTGGTGCAAGAACACTACAAGGGATATATGTGTATGCATGGATGTATGTCGATGGGAATTTACGTTAGAAAGCACTGCATGATTGTTGTAGGCTCACGGTTGCGACCGTTTGAGGTAGTGTGCGCGTAGAAATTTTGTAAAAATGGATTTAACGAAAAACTACCAGTTTCAGGTAAAGCTGGACAGTTTATTGGAAATATGATTTTGAGGCCTTTAGAGGCCGAATTTGGAAAAAACTTAAAACATGAAAGTTGTAGATAAGGGAAATTCCTAAGGGTCACATGGACAGTTTTCAAAAATAAGGCTCCATTGGCCTTTGTTTTTATAAAAATCCGAACCTGGTCATGCCCAGACTTCATGCACGGACAGGCAGGTTCAACAAGGGAAATGAGTAGGTTAGAGACCGAACTGGGTTTTGAATAAAACACGAAAGTTATAGTTTTTTCAAGTTCTAAAACTTTTGTGAAGAAAACTTTTGTAATAACTAAGTTTTTTTTTCGACCTTACGTTCTCATGTAAAGAAACTTATGTTATGTTCTAAAGGTATTTATGAAAAACCTGAAATAAGGTTTTTAGTTGAAATTTCTAAGTTCTCATGATACTATGAGACTTAAAAATGATTGCCTAAGCAAGCATGTATCATTTTGAGTCAGAAGAGTAGAAAATTTCACGTTTTCATGATTTTGCATGGTGGTCAAAGTTTGACCTAAAAAGTCAATGTTGACCTAGAAAGTCAACAGTTGACTAGAAAAGTCAACCATATGATGATACTGTTTTATGAGCAAGCAGTATGGAAAATATACTACGAAAAACCATTTTTCAGACAAGATGTTAAGATTAAGATTTAAAATCACCCTAGAAAAATCAAGCACATAAATTAGGGTATCTTGGGTCAAAGGGCTTCAAATTATAAGAAAATTTTTATACAGTCAAATTTTACACAGATAAATTTTGGACTGCAGTTTAGTGATTAAATACTGTTATTAATAGTTAACAGTATTGAAAATATCTGTGTTAACTTGAATTTGGACTGCTTAGTAAGAAAAATTGCCAAACAAAGCCTAATGGTGATTACATCATCACCTTTTGAATTATGACTTCATTAAGTGATTTATTGGAAATTTTGGAAAGAAATCCATGGCTCTAGAACCATCCTTGGCCGGCCACCTAAGACCCCTTGTGGGCAAATTTTTGCTTCTTTAAGGACTATTTGACAATTTTGCAAAGTTTCCCAACCTCTATAAATACCCCCTTGAGCCTATTCATTTTATTCAAAAAAATTGGGGAAATTCTTGCAAAATTCTCTCTTGAAAATCCGGAAATTGGAGAAGAGAAGGAGGTGAGAAAATCAGAAATTTTCTTGGGGCTTTTGTTCATAGGGGTTCGGGTTTGAGCTAGGAGAAAAGCCAAGAAAAGTTTAGAAATTTTTTTGGGGTTTTTGGTGGTGTGGCCGAGTGAGTAAGGAAGGGAGAGGAGCTGAAATTTTTGGAGCCAAATCTTGGTGAAGTGTTCGGCTTGGAGAGGAGCAACCAAGGAAACCAACAAAAAAAATTTTTGTGCCATTTGGTGGTGTGGCCGTGAGTCAAGGAAGCTAGGGGGGAGGAAGGAGTTTTGTGACCAAATTTGACTTTGGTCTAAGGTAAAAATCTAGAGCCCTAACTCTCTTAATTGAGTTCAAATTTAAGGTTAAAAGGTAGTTCAATTTGGTTGTAAGGACATAAGTCCATTTTCCATTTTATGCCCTAAGTTTGTGGTATGTGCTTGATTTATAGATCTAAGGGTGTATGGTTCAAATTCTTGCATGATTTGTGTTTGTTTATGACTAATTTTCATGCTTGAATGCTTAGGGTTGTGTGTCCCCTGATTTGGTCAGAAAATCTGCCCTTAGGCAGTGCATGAGCATGCTAGTTTAGGGAGCAATATTTGTGAAGAATGCAAAAGTTAGGGTTAAAGCAAACCTAGGTTTAAAGCTTTTTGATTTGGTTTGCATGGAACCAATTGGACGATTTATGGGTTCATGTGGGACGTTAGAAACGTTGTGTGTTTGCCATGTAAGCTCCCGAAGTGGTCGGTTGAGGTAGATTTTACGAAATAGGACGTAAACCGGACTTAACAACCGAAACTGCCAATTCGGATTCAAAACTGGCCAGTTTCGGGAAAGTGAAAATTAGAGGCCTTTAGAGGCCGAATTGGGTAAATCTTAAAACAAGCAAGTTGCTCGGAACGATTTTTCCTAGAAGACAACATGGGCAGAATTCAAAAATGAGGCTCCAATGGCCTCCGTTTTTACAAAAATCCGTGGCTGGTCTGCCCAGACCCAGTTTTCAGGAACAGCCAGCTTCAAACAAAAACTGACACAAATACATGCAGAACTGGTTTTTTTGTAAAACACGAAAGTTTTAGCATTTTTCGAGAGCTACAACTTTCGTGAAGACAAGTTTTTTGAATTCCAAATGGATCTTTAAACTGGTATTGTTTTATGGCGAGTGTGCAGGGAACCGAAAATTCCTGCACATAAGTTTTACAAACAGTTTCGAAAAAAAACTGTATTTTTACTTAAAACTGTTCCAAAGGCAGTTCTCAATTTTAAACAACTTTTATAAAGATTTGTTTTGAAGATTTGAAATTGTCACAAAAATATTAAAGGGATTTAAAGTTAAATTTCTCAAAATGGTAAAAGGATACGAAAATAGAGTTTTTCAGATAAAATTGGTAATCAAGCCGATTACGGACATTAACCAAGGATAATACCTGAGTTACTGGGCTTAGCCCCAAAGCCCAAGTTTTTTTAGAAACCCAGCATTTTGTCAAGGACTTAGCCCAAGAGATTATTCAATGTAATCTCTTAAGAATTAAGCAAAGAATGATTACTCCCAAACGATAAGATGAATATTTGTGACCAAACCAGATATCAAGTATTAAGGGACATACAACTAGAATTTCGTCGGCATGTTGGTTAGGACACCAACATTGCGTAATAAGAAACGGACTCTTACCTATGTCCCTATTCAAGCAGGAGAAGGCCTGCAGCTGTGCCCAGAAGGAGAACAGCATCAAAAGGGACATAGAGAGAGAGGTAAGTGCAACTCCGCCTACAGCATAGGCTTTTTGGTTGTAACATGATGTATAATGCAGTGTATGTTATGTGCTATGATTTGAAATATCAAATAGATAGCATGACTAATATATGATTACAAGTTATATTCATGTGACATCATGAAGCATGTTCACAAATAATAAGAACAAGGTCAAGATGACAAATAAGTATGATGGCAAGCGAGCTTGCCTGTGACGTACCGACCCGTCCAAGGTCGGGTAGAACTGTGGATTGAGTTGGAAATGGATTGGCCGCCCCAACCACTCCATAGTTGCGCGCCCGGTACGGTCACTCATGTTAAGGGGCCCATAAGCAAGTTAAGAAATGAAAGCATGTTAAGAAAGCATGATAAATTAAGCATAATAAAGCATAATTGGATCATGCATGATTAGAATATGTTAGGATATGCTAGGCTAAGTTTATAATTATTTATGTTGCGGTTAAAATAGTTGTACTTGCTGAGCGAAAGCTCACGCCTTATGTCTATGCTGTAGGTAAACAACCTACTGGCGATTTTTGATACGAGATGGTGGAGTTGGCGAGGCAACTGTGAAAGAAGGGATAAGCCGCTACGTCTTCCGTGAATTTATGTTTAATATTTTATGTTTATATTATTCCCAACTGTACTCCAGTAGTAGAGAAAAAAAAAAAAAAAAAAAAAAAACTTTCCACTATTTTTGGTTAAATAAGTTAAATATGTATGTATGTATGTACGGTAACGGTCCGTGCTAGGCGGGTCGTTACAACTTTTTCAAATTTAACACAGATTTTTAAATAAAATTGGATTCCAAAAACTGTGCAGGAAATAGGAAATTTCTGCACAGGATTTTCAAAACACAATGCAGGAAAAAGGAAATTTCTATACAAACACTGATAATTGGCAGTATGAAACTGTTCCAAAGACAGTTTCCAACACTTAACAATTTTTACTATCCCTACTCAAAGAGTTACAATTTTGGTAAAAAAAAAAAAAAAAGAGAGATTTAGTATTGAACAAGGATTTTTGTACATAAAGAAAAATGGACAAGGAATACTAGGGTTTTTCCAAGATAAAAAAATATAAGTATATAGACCACAAGTTGTCTTAATAACTTGGTAACAGAATGATGACCAATGGTAAACGGGTAGGACCTCCAAGTTACTAGATTGGGCCTAGAGCCCAAGGTTACCTATAGTATCCCGGTAGGATATAACTTAGGAATTTGGGCTTTAGCAACCCAAAAAGATTAACCCAAGTTTGACTTAGGCTCACACCAAGGGATACCCAATGTAACCTAACAAGATACTAAGTATATCAATTGGGCCTAAAACCCTAGGGTTACGTTTAGTAACCCAGTAAGTTGTCATAGGCATGTGTGGGGGACACATAACTAAGATTTCTCAGGGATGTTGGTTAGGTTACCAATATTTTATGATTATGATTTATAGGATCCTTACCCTATGTCCTTTTATATAACAGGAAGTAACTTGCTATTGCAACCTGATTTGGAGCAACAAAACCTAAGACAGCATACCAGGTAAGTACAAACCTCACTTACAGTATGGAAAATAGTAAACTATTTTCAAGTATATGACTTGTTTTCATGTATGCCATGTTATGTCAAGTCATGTTATGCCATGTTATATTATGTGAAGTCATGTTATGCCATGTTATGCTATGTTAAGTCATGATATATCATGTTATGCAATGTTAAGTCATCTTAAGCCATGATATGTCAAGTTATGCCACGATGTATGGTTATGCTACGTTATAATACATAAACATGTCACAAGTTATTTTATGCTATTCATCTTTAAGTCATGCTATGTCTATGTATCACATGCATCTTAACTAATAAGATCACATATAAAGAATCTTAGTCTTAGTAAAGTAACAAGACTTAGACTAAACTAAGACAAGTAAAGTGTCGTACCAACCTCCCGCCAGATCGTGGAGGATTACACAAGTTTCAAGATACTAAGACCTTCCGCCAGATCGTGAAGGTTTACATGATTCCCAGAATTATTAAGGACCTTACAAACCCTAACTTTCTGTGGATTGCGCGCATTTGGTACGTACACAAGGGGCCCACGTGTTAAGCAAGATAATAAGTTCAAGTCCATAATTGATCATAAAAGATTTATAATTGAACATAATTGGTTCATGGATAAGTTGCACCATACTTGTTACGTTTTGTGAGATTATGTTTGTTTTTGTTGGGTGAAAGCTCATCAATATACTTCGTACTATAGGTAAAAGGCCTGCAGCTTGATAGGTGGGCCATGGGGACGATGCGCTGAGTGAAGGGCGGTGTGGGATACCACTACGCAAGTTTTCCGCAAGCTCTTTTGAGTTGATATGTATATATAAATATATCTCAAAATAAATTATGCTATAAAAAAAAATATATATATATATATATATATATATATGAGGGTTTAAAGACTTGAGTGAATTGTAAGGAATATGTATGTCTTTTTATTTCAATATTTATGTCTGGGAAGTTTACTTATATGAACTAGTGTATTTGTATATGTTTCAAAAAAAAAATTTACCCTGAAATTTTCAAGTTTATATTATTGAAACCAAGATGTAGTTTAAGTATGTATGGTAACGGCCCTGTGTAGGTCGGGGTGTTACAATAAACAATATCATGTCTAGAAATTTTTTCAGATGAACAATATCAGTTCTTATAAACTACGTGTTTGAAACAGAAAGGGCTTCAAGATGTATAAATGAATCTAATATTTTGATTGCGTTATAACTACTGTCACTTTCTACAACCACTTTTTTCACTTTCGGTTGTATCACTTTTCTTTCCATAATAATAAAATGGGATAGGTGAGAGATGTTGATGACGAAGTGTTGACAGGATGTGTCTTGGTACATCTATTAATAGTTATTATACTATCATTTGTTTAAAAAAAAAAATACACTTGCCACCTCAACTTCTCTTTAATTCTAAAACCTTTCCTTTTACAACTAGCGCGATGCCCTTTTTAAAAAAATATATAAAAATTAAAAATAGAAACAAGCAAACTTGGCTTGTGTCTAATTAAGAGAAATGCTAGAGGTTTGAGCATATACACATAATATATATAGTAACAAGCTTGCAGTGGGTAATAAAAAAAATGGTAAATTGTTTATTTAGTTCCTAAACTTTTAATTTTGTACAACTTTGGTCATGATCTTTTTGTCGTAGCTTAAATACCTTTAAACTATTATAATGTTGTTACAATAGTCATTTTCGTTAATTTTTGGATGGTATTCGTTAGTAACTTTGTTAAAAAGTGATGCCAACTAACATGTTTGTCTAAAAATTAATGGAAACTCTAACAATAGTTTTAATTGTTTATGGTCATTTCAACTACGAAAAAAAAAAAACAATGAACACTCGTAAATTATTAAAATACTGCTACAATAGTCATTTCCGTTAATTTTCATGTATCTTCAATGATGTTCCTCGTAAATATCATTCCAGAATTCATTGTTCCCAAATTTTTTTGGCACGCTAGCTACATGAGTATGACAAGCATCTAGTTCATTATAAACAATATCATGTCTAGAAATTTTTTCAGATAAACAATATCAGTTCTTATAAACTACGTGTTTGAAACAAAAAGGGTTTCAATATGTATAAATGAATCTAATATTTTGATTGGGTTCATGTCTCCTCAGTAGGGTTTTTTTTTTTTTTTTCTTTTTTTGTTTTTTTTTTTTTTTCGGTTTAGTTTACTTTTAAAGTAGGATTCTAAATTTCTTTTTTTTTTTTTTTTAATAAAATTGAATGGGAGATCTTTTCTTCCCTCCACTAATAATAATAATAATAATAATAATAAACGCTGGTCACCTCAGCATCTGCATCTTTAATTCCACAACCAATCCGTTTTACAAGCAGTTCGATACCCTTAAAAAAAAAAAAAAAAAAAAAAAAAAAGGAAACAAGCAGTTCGATTCTTGGTTTGTGCCTTAAGAGAAAAAACTAGGTTTGTGTATATACACATAAAATCGTAACAAGCTCACAGTGAGTTCTTAAAAAAAAAAAGAAAAAAGTCGAGCCGTTTTATATTCTACCTCAACCTGTTCTATGATAAAGGAGTAAGGAGTGGTCACTTTGTGAAAAGGAAAAATAAAATTTAAGCTTGTTGGAAATGGTTTTGTTTGGGTATGAAATAAAAATGAGAAGTCTTTTAGATTGATGTTGAGATTATTGTTGTAACGACCCGCCTAGCACAGGCCGTTACCATACATACGTACATATTTACTTAGCGTAACAGCGGAAATTTTTTTTTTTATATGACGCGATTTACACATGAATACGTACGTAGAAAATAATGTCTACTAAATAAATTCGTTCAGGCGTAAAATTAAAACACATAAAATAAATACGTAAATATCGAAACGCGTAGCGGCATATATTCCCACATTTCACAGCTCGCCCTGCCACGCTCCTCCATCTTGTATCAACAGTTACTGTCAGGTTGCATACCTACAGCATAGACGTAAGACAGTGAGCTTTCGCTCAGCAAGTACAACTACTATAAACCGCAACACTATACAGACATATCATACATACATAACACGTCATAACATAACATACATAGCATATCGTAATCATAACATAGCATAGCTTTTCATACATATGCATGAGTCATTTATGCTTCATTATGTTTTCTTATTCATTCATAATTTACTTTCTTAACTTATCTTAACTTATGGGCCCCATAACATAAGTGTCCGTACCGGGTGCGTAACTATGGACTTACTCTTGCCATAGCTCAACCCGACCTCACGCGGGTCGGTACGGCACAGGAAAGCTCGCTTACCATCATAACTTTCATCGTTTCATATCTTGATCTTATTCTTATTACTTGGGGAACATTCTTCGTGATGTCTCACACAATTAAATCATGATCCTATCTTAACCATACCATAGCCATAACATATCCTATATCCTATCATAACATGATTCTTGCATATTTCATAGCACTTTTCATAACATTCCGTAACCCATAGCATATAACACTTCATAGCACTTAGCATATTCCATAGCACATTGCATGTAACATTTCATAGCACTTAGCTTCTTTTTTTAGCACATAGCATATAACATTTTATAGCACTTAGCAATCATACTTAGGCAAGTATACACAACAAAGCCTATGCTGCAGGCGGAGTTGTACTTACCTTATTTACGTTCGCTGAGTCCGATGTCGAGCTTGCTCCCGTCAGGACACTATTGCGTTTTACCTTCTGTTATCAAATAAAAGTAAGGGTTAGAAATGTTGGTGATATGACCAACACCCTTATATAACCTTAGTTATATGCCCCTTACTTAATCTCACATTATCCTTGTAATATCCAAAAATTTTCACGAACTTATGATTTTCTTGTATATAAGAAATCTAAAGTTTTGTACTATGTATTTATGTGCAATTTTATGAAAATTATGAATACCAATACAAAGTTCATAATTTTATCAGTACATGGTTGAGTTCTCGGTAAATTAATTACGAGACTCCATAATATGCTTTTTAAGGAAAAAGGCATGACGGAATTTTATGAATTCATGATGGTCAAAGTTTGATAAAAAAAAAAAAGTCAAAGGTTGACCAGAGTAAGACGGTACTGTGATATGATAAGCAGTATGGGAAAAATACTGTGAAAACCGTCTTTACAGACAAGATAGTATAATTAAGATTTAAAACCACCATAGAAAAATCAAGCACCTAAAATAGGATATTAAGGGCCAAAGGACTTTAAATAAAAAGAGAAATTTTTATACAGTCCAACTATACACAGATAAATTTTGGACTGCAGTTCAGTATAACCGTACTGAATTGTACTGTGTATTAGTGAACACAGTATTGGAAATATCTGTGTAGCTCAAAAATGGACTGCTTAATGATGAGAATAGCCAAACAAGGTCTAAGGTGAATGACATCACCTTATCCTTAATTATGACATCATTTTGGATTAAAAAAAAAAAATTGGAAAGTAATATTTACTTGTTCTCCAAGGGTTGGCCGGCCACCTAAGCTTCCAATTGTGCAATTAATTTTATTCCAAGGATTTATGAGCAAAAGGTGAACCAAAAAGTTTTGCAAAAAAGTCCAAAATCCCACCTATAAATAGGCTGCCATGGGGGGTCGGTTTTTGGTCCAATAAATTCAGAAAAAGCAGCCAAATTCTGCCCATTTTTCCTCTCCAAAAATCTGCAATCTCAAGTGGGTGATTGAGTGAAGAAAAAAATTGAGAAACTTAGGGGTTTTGATGTGTGTAGTCTTCGGTTCCTCCTAGTAAGTTCAAGCCAAAAATTTTGACAGTTTTGTGCCCAACTTTGGGGACCAACAGCCGGCTGCCAAGGGGGGTTGAGTGAGTGAGAAAATTTGGATTTAGGAGTGCTTAGTTTAGGTGCAAGCAGCCACCAAGAATCAGCCAAATTTGGTGCCAATTGGTGCAACAAAACCGGCCTTGGGTAGTGTCTTTGGAGGAAAATTTTTGTGACCAAACCCTAGAGGTAATCCTCCCAACTCTAAGCTTTAAATTGAGCATTCAAATTGAGGAATTTAAGTGTATTCAAGCCATTGGATGTAAGAGCATAAGTTCAATTTACTTTTTATGCCTAGTTTAGAATTTTGGTTGGTGCTTGATTCAAGTTAGGGTTTAGGTGGTTCTATTTACTAAGTTATGCATGCTAAATGTTTGATGTAATGATTGTTGATAAATATTTATGTAATGATGGGTTGGAACATTAGAAAAGCGCTGCATGTGTGATTCTAGGCTCCCGCGGTGGCTGGTTGAGTTAGATTACGCGATTAGGACGTGAACGAACTCTAAACCGAAAAACTGCCAGGTTCGGGTGGATCCTGACCAGTTTTACGGCAAGCCGATTTTGAGGCCTTTAGAGGCCTAATTAGGCAAAACTCAAAACACGAAAGTTTCTCGGAACAGTTTTTCCTAGGGGGCAACGTGGACGGATTTGCAAAATGAGGCTCCAATGGCCTCCGTTTTTACGAAAATCCGAGGCTGATCTGCCCAGACCTAGTCTACACGTCCAGTAAGTTTCAAATTAAAACTGACAAGAATCCAAGCAGAACTGGGTTTTTATTAAAACATGAAAGTTTTATAATTTTTCGAGAGAAAGAACTTTCATGAAGACAAGTTTTTCAAATTCAATCTGGATTTTTAAATACAACCTGAACTATAAAAACTGTGCATAGAGTAAGAATTCCTGCACAGGATTTTCTAAAAACATGCAGAGAAACTGTATTTTTGCACCAACACCACTGTTTTGACGGTGAAAACTGTTCTAAAGGTAGTTTTCAACCTTTAATGATTTTTATAAAGTCCTACTTTGAAAACCACGAATTTTAAAGTTAAACAAAAGATTTTTAGTCAAATTTTCCAAATTGGATTTTAAAAACCAAAGTTTAGTAACGAGAAGTTGACGGATAGTAACCAGGTAGCATACCCGAGTTACTAGGCTTAGGCTCTATAATAACAAGCGATGAATCAAGTATGGTTGACCACAAACTCTAGGGTTACAATTAGTAACCTAGTAAATAATCAAGGCTTGTATGGGGGACATATAACTAAAATGTTGGAAAGGTTACCAGCATTTTTATAGGATTCTTATCCTATGTTCTTTTTAATAGCAGGAAGGAACCTGCAGTTGCCACCTAAGTTGGATCAACAGGAAATAGCATAACAGGCAAGTATCAAACCTCACCTACAGTATGAAAATAGTAAAGACTATTTTCAAGTATACTATATTTTCAAGTATATATGCTATGTTGTGCTATGATATGAGATGCCATGTTGTGTGATGCTATGCTATGGCTATGATGTGCTAAGTTATGTTATGACATGTTATGCCATGTTTACAAAAATGTCATGGTTTCAGAAATACCATGTTTTCAGAAATACCATGTTTTCAGAAATGCTATGTTTACAAAATGCCATGATTTCAGAAATGTTATGTTTTCAAAAATGCCATGGTTTTAGAAATGCCATGTTTTCAAGAAAGCTATGCTATGGCAAATGTTGAGTATGATATGACATAGTGACATCATGAGACATGTTCACTAATGTTAAACCACATGGTAAGATGAAACAAGTAAGGTGTCGTACCAACCTCCCGTGATCGTGGAGGCTACATGTTTCAGTTGTGATATTTACCTTCCGTGATCGAGAAGGGTCAAGTTATAATTCCCAGAACTGTTAGGGCCTTGCAAACCCTAGCTTTGTCTGGAGGCTGCGCGCTTTTGGTACGGACACTATGGGCCCACATGTTGAGACAAGATAATAAAGATTGAGTCTATAATGAAACATAAGACATTCAATCAATCATAAATGGTTCATGCATGAGTTTCGTGACGATTGGCATGTTTCTGTTTTAAATATGCTTGAAATATTTTTGTGAGATTATGTTTGAACTTGCTGGGCGAAAGCTCACCTTTATATTTCATACTGTAGGTAAGAAGCCTGCAATTTAATTGGTGGGCTATGCGGACGATGCGGCGGGTGAAGGGCGGTGTGGGATACCACTACGCATAAATTTTCCGCATTTGATTTTCAGTAGTATGTTAATATTTCAAAAATAAATTATGTTTTGTTATTTGTAAGTAGTTTAAAGACACAAAAAGTTACTATCAGTATAGTCCGTTATATAACAAGCTTTTCTTTATAAGATAACTTATGTGTATATGTTTAAAAAAAAAAAATTTATCTCAAATTTTCAAGTAAAGAACAAGTATGTATGGTGTCGACCTGGCTTGGGAAGTCGGGGCGTCACAGTTTGGTATCAGAGCGGTATCCTGCCAGCCTACTTCACATCGCCTCACATCGTTTCCGCTACGGCCCAAGTAAGTTATGTTTCTTACTATTAGAATTAGTTAAGATCTTATGTGTGTAGTAAGTATCTTCTTTCAACGGCCATACTGGAAAATGTTGGACACGGGGATAACGTTGGGTGGTGCCTTAGCTTGGTGGTGGCAACCAGGTGACATACGGAAATGATGGGAAAGTTTTATATCTTCCCAAATATTATGGTTATGTACTCCTGTTGTGAAGGAGATATGAACAAGATCATGATAAATTCAGATATGTTCATGTTATGCTTTTATATGGAAAGAAGATTATGGTTCTATATAAAAGAGATGATTTTATTAATTTTATAATAAAAGAAGCTAAGTTTATTTCCTTATTTTCCGTATAGAGCCATGCCACCAAAGCATAGAAGAGCACCGATCCAAGACGTTGATCTTGCGGCTCAGCTAAATGAATTAAGACAAATGATGCTAGCCCAACAGCAAGAGATAGGGGGGCTTAGAGCTCAGTTAGCTCAGCAGAATCAGGGACCTCCTGATGCCGAGGTACCACCAGCACCTGTGAATCAGCCTGCTGCACCGGAAATTCCTGATGCTGACCCGGTGATCCCAGAGAACCCCATAGCCCCCGAAGTACCTGTTGTACCTGTAGCTGTTCCACCAGCACCTCTTGTTCGAACTCCGGAAGAACTATATGACAGATTTCGACGCATGAAGGCACCGGAATTTGAGGGGTCCACAAACCCAATTGAGGCAGACAACTGGTTGATTGACCTCCAGGTTGCCCTAAATTTCCTCAGACTCAACGACCAGGAGAAAGTCCTATGTGCATCCTTTATGCTAAGAAAAGATGCTCGCCTCTGGTGGGAAACAGTCCAGCTCCAGCGAGATGTTACTGAGATGACTTGGGAGGACTTTGTGGAGGAGTTTAAGGAGAAGTATTTCAACACTGAGGTCATGGAGGCTCAACAAGACGAGTTTGATAAGTTCCGCCAAGGAAACTTGTCGGTAGCCGAAGCCGTCAAAAAGTTTGAGCAGTTAGCACGTCTCTGCCCTCACCTCATCAGTTCCGAAAGGGACAAAGTTAGAAGAATGATGAGGATGTTTCGCCCGGACTTAGCAGTGGTAATCAGCAGTGGCCCCCATCCACCACTCACTGTTGCTGAATGTGTCAGCAGGGCAATTCGAGCTGAATACTGGGTAGGGCAGAACAAGGAGCAACGGGCTAAGTTTTTCCAGGAGAAGAGGGAAGAAAAGGCCCAAGCTAAGCAGAACCAGGCCAAGCAGAATCAGGCAAGACCAAATCAGACTCCCCAGCAAAGAGGTCAAGGAGGTCCTTTTGGTCAAAGCAGTAACAACAAGCAGTACAGCAACAATCAACAGAAAAGGAAGTGGAATGCAGGAGGACAGGGGAATCAACAAAATTTTCCCCAGAAGAAGAATACTCCTGATAGCAACAGTTATCCCACTTGTCCGAAATGTGGGAGAAGGCACCCGGGAGATTGCCGTGCTGGAAACGGTCGCTGTTTTCTATGTGGCAAGGAAGGCCACTATGCCAGAAGCTGTAATCTCAATCCCCAGAGTCCGCAGAATCAACAGAGAGGACAGGGATCTCAACTTCACGCTGCCCAGATGAAGCTCGAGGGACCTGCAATCTCTCAAGGCAGGCTGGAAGCTCCGGAACCTCAAGGACGCATTTACGCCTATACAAAGGAGGATGTTCAAGCTGGACCTTCCACCGTGGTGACAGGTCAGCTTCCTTTTGCTCAACAAGATGCCTACGTGTTAATTGATTCTGGGGCTACGCATTCATTTACATCACCTAGGTTCGCTAAGAAACTAGGTAGAGCAAGTGATAGAATCGGAAGAACATTTAGGACTGCATTACCCTCCGGGGAGATTCTGTTGTCTGATTATTGGATACGTCACGTTCCAATAATTATATGTGGTAGGGAAATGTATGTCAACTTGATCATCATTGACCTATATGACTACGATGTCATCTTGGGTATGGATTTCTTGGGGAAGTACAACGCAGTTATCGACTGTCCACGACGTACTGTCACGTTCAAGCCAACTGGTGACGAGAAGTTTACTTTCAGAGGATCTACTCCAAAACAGCCAAAGATGTTTATTTCGGCGCTAAAGGCTAGAAAATTGTTGGCAGAAGGATGTATGGGATTTCTAGCCAACGTGGTGGATAAGACGCAAGAGACTGAGAGCGGACCAGAAGAAGTACCGATAGTCAAAGAATTTATAGAGGTTTTTCCCGAAGAATTGCCAGGATTGCCACCAGAACGAGAAATCTCTTTTGAGATTGAGTTACTTCCTGGATCGGCACCAGTATCCAAGGCACCCTACAGGATGGCGCCTGCCGAACTTAAAGAACTACAGATTCAGTTACAAGAGCTTCTGGATCGAGGATTCATTCGTCAAAGCTACTCGCCATGGGGAGCTCCAGTTTTGTTCGTTAAAAAGAAGGACGGCACTCTTAGGATGTGCATTGACTATCGGGAATTAAATAAGATAACCATCAAGAACAAGTATCCCTTGCCTCGGATCGACGATTTGTTTGATCAGCTGAGAGGAGCTTCAATTTTCTCGAAGATTGACCTACGATCCGGATATCATCAGCTTCGAATTAGGGGAGGAGACGTTCCCAAGACAGCCTTCCGTACGCGATATGGACATTACGAGTTCCTCGTTATGCCATTCGGATTGACAAATGCTCCAGCAGCCTTTATGGACCTGATGAATCGAGTATTCAAGGATTACTTGGATAAGTTTGTTATCGTCTTTATAGATGATATCTTAATTTATTCAAGATCAAAGGAGGAGCATGAGGAGCATTTAAGGATCGCTTTACGGATTTTAAAGCAAAACCAGCTTTATGCTAAATTCACCAAGTGTGAATTCTGGTTGGAGAAGGTCCATTTCTTAGGACATGTGGTCTCCAAGGACGGCATATCTGTGGATCCGGCTAAGATTGAAGCAGTAAGTGAATGGCCAGCTCCGAAAAACGTCACCGAAGTACGTAGTTTCCTCGGCTTGGCAGGCTACTACCGACGTTTTGTTGAAGGATTTGCTAAGATTGCAGCGCCGCTCACCACACTTACACGGAAAGGAAAGAAGTATGAATGGACTGCAAAGTGTGAAGAGCACTTCCAAGAGCTGAAAAATAGGCTGACTCGCGCTCCGATCCTCACAATTCCGAATGTGGAGGAAGGAAACTTTGTGATATACAGTGATGCTTCCAAGATAGGATTAGGAGCCGTTCTCATGCAGAATGGAAAGGTGATCGCTTATGCTTCACGACAGCTTAAGGATCATGAGAAGAACTATCCGACGCATGATTTGGAACTTGCGGCGGTAGTATTTGCGCTCAAAATCTGGAGACACTACCTTTACGGTATTAAGTGTGAAATTTACACAGATCATCAGAGTTTGAAGTATATCTTCACACAGAAGGAGCTTAACATGAGACAAAGAAGATGGCTCGAACTGGTGAAGGATTACGACATCGACATCCGTTACCATCCAGGGAAGGCTAACAAAGTAGCCGATGCCCTTAGTCGGAAGTCGTCTTCTTCGTTGATGTCCATACAGTCGTTGATCGAACCTCTTCAAAAGGAGCTAGTGGAAGCTGGAATAGAGCTTATCACGGGAAGTTTAGCAGCCCTAACCTTCCAACCTACCATTTTAGATGGCATGAAGGAGCGACAAGAAGGAGATACCTCGCTGCTCAGAACAAGGAATGAGGTCTTAGAAGGAAAGGAGTCAGACTTCAACATATCAGATGAGGGCATACTCTATCGAAAAAATAGATTATGCATTCCTAACGAGGACGAGTTGAAGGAGCAAATCATGAAAGAGACACATGAGACTCCATATTCCGTTCATCCTGGAGCCACAAAGATGTATCAAGACTTGAAGGAAAGCTTTTGGTGGCCCAAAATGAAGAATGATGTTGCAACCTTCGTCAGTAAATGCCTTACGTGTCAAAGGGTCAAGGCAGAACACCAACGTCCAGGGGGAGAATTGCAGAAAATTTCCATTCCAGAATGGAAATGGGACCAAGTGACCATGGATTTTGTAGTTGGTCTACCCCGAACTCCTAGTGGCAACGACGCTATTTGGGTGGTTGTTGATCGTTTGACGAAGTCTGCACACTTTATTGCCATCAAGCTTAGCTTTTCAGTAGAGCAGCTAGCGGAATTATACGTCGCGCAGATCGTTCGTTATCATGGGATTCCGAAATCGATTATCTCGGATCGTGATGGACGTTTCACTTCTAAGTTTTGGAGGAGTGTACATCAAGCCATGGGTACAAAGCTTACTTTTAGTACGGCTTTTCACCCTCAAACGGATGGACAATCAGAGAGGACCATTCAGACCCTAGAAGACATGTTGCGAGCGTGCGTGATGGATTTCAAAGGGACTTGGGATAAGAAGCTTCCTTTAATTGAGTTCTCGTACAACAACAGTTTTCAAGCTTCGATTGGAATGGCTCCTTATGAAGCCCTGTACGGGAGAAGGTGTAGATCTCCAGTCCACTGGTACGAGACAAGAGAGAAGGAACTTGTGTCAACGGATTTTATTCGAAGGACCACGGAGGCCGTGAAACTTATACGCCGACGGATGGAAACTGCATTTAGTCGACAAAAGAGCTATGCTGACAAACGCAGAAGACCTCTAGAATTCCAAGAAGGAGACTTGGTTTTCCTCAAAGTTGCTCCATTCAAAGGAGTTATGAGATTCGGAAAGAAGGGGAAATTGAGTCCAAGATACATAGGGCCATTCGAAATACTGGATAGAGTTGGTAATGTGGCCTATAAGTTGGCTTTGCCCCAAGAATTAGCATATGTACACAACGTATTTCATGTGTCGATGCTAAAGAAGTACATCTCGGATCCATCCCATGTATTGGACCACGAACCAATTGAGGTTCATGAGGATATGACGTATGAGGAGAAGCCGGTTCAAATCTTAGCACGAGAAGAAAAGGTGCTAAGGAACAAGGTTATACCTTTGGTTAAGGTCCTATGGCGAAATCATGAGATAGAGGAAGCAACATGGGAACGTGAGGAGGATATGAAGAAAAGCTACCCCAAATTGTTCTGATTTTCGAGGACGAAAATTCTTTAAGGAGGGTAGATTGTAATATCCAAAAATTTTCACGAACTTATGATTTTCTTGTATATAAGAAATCTAAAGTTTTGTACTATGTATTTATGTGCAATTTTATGAAAATTATGAATACCAATACAAAGTTCATAATTTTATCAGTACATGGTTGAGTTCTCGGTAAATTAATTACGAGACTCCATAATATGCCTTTTAAGGAAAAAGGCATGACGGAATTTTATGAATTCATGATGGTCAAAGTTTGATAAAAAAAAAAAGTCAAAGGTTGACCAGAGTAAGACGGTACTGTGATATGATAAGCAGTATGGGAAAAATACTGTGAAAACCGTCTTTACAGACAAGATAGTATAATTAAGATTTAAAACCACCATAGAAAAATCAAGCACCTAAAATAGGATATTAAGGGCCAAAGGACTTTAAATAAAAAGAGAAATTTTTATACAGTCCAACTATACACAGATAAATTTTGGACTGCAGTTCAGTATAACCGTACTGAATTGTACTGTGTATTAGTGAACACAGTATTGGAAATATCTGTGTAGCTCAAAAATGGACTGCTTAATGATGAGAATAGCCAAACAAGGTCTAAGGTGAATGACATCACCTTATCCTTAATTATGACATCATTTTGGATTAAAAAAAAAAATTGGAAAGTAATATTTACTTGTTCTCCAAGGGTTGGCCGGCCACCTAAGCTTCCAATTGTGCAATTAATTTTATTCCAAGGATTTATGAGCAAAAGGTGAACCAAAAAGTTTTGCAAAAAAGTCCAAAATCCCACCTATAAATAGGCTGCCATGGGGGGTCGGTTTTTGGTCCAATAAATTCAGAAAAAGCAGCCAAATTCTGCCCATTTTTCCTCTCCAAAAATCTGCAATCTCAAGTGGGTGATTGAGTGAAGAAAAAAATTGAGAAACTTAGGGGTTTTGATGTGTGTAGTCTTCGGTTCCTCCTAGTAAGTTCAAGCCAAAAATTTTGACAGTTTTGTGCCCAACTTTGGGGACCAACAGCCGGCTGCCAAGGGGGGTTGAGTGAGTGAGAAAATTTGGATTTAGGAGTGCTTAGTTTAGGTGCAAGCAGCCACCAAGAATCAGCCAAATTTGGTGCCAATTGGTGCAACAAAACCGGCCTTGGGTAGTGTCTTTGGAGGAAAATTTTTGTGACCAAACCCTAGAGGTAATCCTCCCAACTCTAAGCTTTAAATTGAGCATTCAAATTGAGGAATTTAAGTGTATTCAAGCCATTGGATGTAAGAGCATAAGTTCAATTTACTTTTTATGCCTAGTTTAGAATTTTGGTTGGTGCTTGATTCAAGTTAGGGTTTAGGTGGTTCTATTTACTAAGTTATGCATGCTAAATGTTTGATGTAATGATTGTTGATAAATATTTATGTAATGATGGGTTGGAACATTAGAAAAGCGCTGCATGTGTGATTCTAGGCTCCCGCGGTGGCTGGTTGAGTTAGATTACGCGATTAGGACGTGAACGAACTCTAAACCGAAAAACTGCCAGGTTCGGGTGGATCCTGACCAGTTTTACGGCAAGCCGATTTTGAGGCCTTTAGAGGCCTAATTAGGCAAAACTCAAAACACGAAAAGTTTCTCGGAACAGTTTTTCCTAGGGGGCAACGCGGACGGATTTGCAAAATGAGGCTCCAATGGCCTCCGTTTTTACGAAAATCCGAGGCTGATCTGCCCAGACCTAGTCTACACGTCCAGTAAGTTTCAAATTAAAACTGACAAGAATCCAAGCAGAACTGGGTTTTTATTAAAACATGAAAGTTTTATAATTTTTCGAGAGAAAGAACTTTCATGAAGACAAGTTTTTCAAATTCAATCTGGATTTTTAAATACAACCTGAACTATAAAAACTGTGCATAGAGTAAGAATTCCTGCACAGGATTTTCTAAAAACATGCAGAGAAACTGTATTTTTGCACCAACACCACTGTTTTGACGGTGAAAACTGTTCTAAAGGTAGTTTTCAACCTTTAATGATTTTTATAAAGTCCTACTTTGAAAACCACGAATTTTAAAGTTAAACAAAAGATTTTTAGTCAAATTTTCCAAATTGGATTTTAAAAACCAAAGTTTAGTAACGAGAAGTTGACGGATAGTAACCAGGTAGCATACCCGAGTTACTAGGCTTAGGCTCTATAATAACAAGCGATGAATCAAGTATGGTTGACCACAAACTCTAGGGTTACAATTAGTAACCTAGTAAATAATCAAGGCTTGTATGGGGGACATATAACTAAAATGTTGGAAAGGTTACCAGCATTTTTATAGGATTCTTATCCTATGTTCTTTTTAATAGCAGGAAGGAACCTGCAGTTGCCACCTAAGTTGGATCAACAGGAAATAGCATAACAGGCAAGTATCAAACCTCACCTACAGTATGAAAATAGTAAAGACTATTTTCAAGTATACTATATTTTCAAGTATATATGCTATGTTGTGCTATGATATGAGATGCCATGTTGTGTGATGCTATGCTATGGCTATGATGTGCTAAGTTATGTTATGACATGTTATGCCATGTTTACAAAAATGTCATGGTTTCAGAAATACCATGTTTTCAGAAATACCATGTTTTCAGAAATGCTATGTTTACAAAATGCCATGATTTCAGAAATGTTATGTTTTCAAAAATGCCATGGTTTTAGAAATGCCATGTTTTCAAGAAAGCTATGCTATGGCAAATGTTGAGTATGATATGACATAGTGACATCATGAGACATGTTCACTAATGTTAAACCACATGGTAAGATGAAACAAGTAAGGTGTCGTACCAACCTCCCGTGATCGTGGAGGCTACATGTTTCAGTTGTGATATTTACCTTCCGTGATCGAGAAGGGTCAAGTTATAATTCCCAGAACTGTTAGGGCCTTGCAAACCCTAGCTTTGTCTGGAGGCTGCGCGCTTTTGGTACGGACACTATGGGCCCACATGTTGAGACAAGATAATAAAGATTGAGTCTATAATGAAACATAAGACATTCAATCAATCATAAATGGTTCATGCATGAGTTTCGTGACGATTGGCATGTTTCTGTTTTAAATATGCTTGAAATATTTTTGTGAGATTATGTTTGAACTTGCTGGGCGAAAGCTCACCTTTATATTTCATACTGTAGGTAAGAAGCCTGCAATTTAATTGGTGGGCTATGCGGACGATGCGGCGGGTGAAGGGCGGTGTGGGATACCACTACGCATAAATTTTCCGCATTTGATTTTCAGTAGTATGTTAATATTTCAAAAATAAATTATGTTTTGTTATTTGTAAGTAGTTTAAAGACACAAAAAGTTACTATCAGTATAGTCCGTTATATAACAAGCTTTTCTTTATAAGATAACTTATGTGTATATGTTTAAAAAAAAAAAATTTATCTCAAATTTTCAAGTAAAGAACAAGTATGTATGGTGTCGACCTGGCTTGGGAAGTCGGGGCGTCACAATCCTACTTGGTTACATTGAGTAACCCTAGGGTTTAAGTCTACCCTAATCGGATTGTTCTTAACTTTAGGTTTCAAAATCCCATTCTTAGAAAAACCTTGTATTTTTACGTATAAAAATCCTTTGTTTAGCTTGAAAATTTGAAATCATAAAATAGTATTTGTAAAAATTATTGCCTGTTAGAAACTGCCTTTGGAACAGCTTCACATTGTCAATTATCAGTGTATGTGTAGAATTATCTTTTTTTTTTTTTTTTTTTTCTGCACTGTTTCTAGAAATCCTGTACAGGAATTCCCTATTTCCTGTACAGTTTTTGAAAATCAATTTCACTTAAAAATCAAAGCTGAATTTGAAAAAGTTTCCTTCATGAAAGTTTTAGCTTTTGAAAAAGCCTACAACTTTCATGTTTTGAGGAAAACCCAATTCGGTCATGAACATACTCATATTCTCTGTTGAATCAATCCTGGCCGTGCATGGGTCCTGGGCACGGTCAGGCTCGGGTTTTAGTGAAAACCGAGGCCTTTGGAGCCTCATTTTGAAAAACTGTCCATGCTGCCTCCTTGGAAAAATCCTTCTCTACAACTTTCATGTTTGAATTTTTCCAAATTCGGCCTCTAAAGGCCTCAAAATCTGCTTTTTCCGAAACTGGCCAATTTCTACCCGTAATGGCAGTTTTCGGTTTTGATTGTATTTTACGTCCTATTACGTACACCCTACCTCGACCGACCACATCGGGAGCCTAGGACAGTCATGCAACACATTTCTAACGTCCAATTTTCACCATGCAAATTCAAAATTCAAATCATGCATCAACATATAAAACCCTAGCCATACAACAAACACTTAGCATGCAAAAATTGAAACCACCAAATCATAAACCCTAACTTAATCAAGCACATACCCTAAATTCCTAGCTAAGGCAGAAAATTAAAGTGAGCTTATGCTCATTACAAACCATGCTTAAATACATTTAAATTTCCCCAAATGAAATTTAAATGAAAGCTTAGGTATTTAGGAATTATACCTCACTTTGGTCAAGAGTTTGGCTTAGCCTTTCTTCCTCTTTTTCCTTCACCAACAGCCGGCCACTTTGGTGAATTGATTCCCAAACTTGCTGCCACCCTTGATCCAATTTCCGGCCACCTCAATCTTCCAAAAATCCGGCCAAAAACTTGGCTTCCTCTTCCTTTCTTCCTTCCTCCCCACAACCGGCCCTTGGCTTGAAATGGGTCTCCAAATTTTTTTCCAACTTTTCCTTGTGCTCCCACACAAAACCGACCACTCTCCTATGGTTTTTCCCTCTTGGATTTGGCTAGAATTTCCTTCCCTCTTGGCCTCTCAATTTCGGTTTTGGTGAGGAAAAATTTGAGCAAAGTTTGGCTAGGATTTTGAATTTTTTTTGAATTATGGCTTCACCTATTTATAGGTGAAGAACAACTCTTGGGAAATTGTAATTTAGTCCTTGAAAAATAAATGAATTGCACATTGGGGGGGGGGGGGGGGGGGGGGGGGGGTATGTGGCCGGCCAAGCTTGGCTAGAAAGTTCCAAAAATACTTTCCAACTTTTCTTTAAATCAAAAATGATGTCATTGATAAAAGTAAGGTGATGTCATCCACCTTTAGGCTTGTTTGGCTCTTTTTCTTATTATACAGTCCATTTTTAAGTTAACACAGATATTTCCAATACTGGATTCACTTATACACAGTATTGTTATATTAAACTACAGTCCAAAATTTATCTGTGCAAAGACGAACTGTATAAAAATTTTCTCATAACTTAAAGCCACTTGGCCCATGATATCCTAATTAATGTGCTTGATTTTTCTATGGTGGTTTTAGATCTTACTCATACTAATCTGTTTGTAAAAACAGTTTTTTCACAGTATAATTCCTATACTGCACATTATTTTATCGTATATTCATTTCTTTGACTTTTTGGGTCAACCTTTGGCTTTCTCGTCCACCATTGACTTTCTTGTCAACCGTTGACTTCCTTGCCAAGATTTGACTCCCGTGGTCAATAGTTGACTTTTTGGTCAACCATTGGGTTTTTTGGTCAAACTTTGACCAACATACAATTTTGGTAACTTTTGATCCTTTTTACTTAAAAGGTATTATGCTTGGCTAAGCAATCATTTTCGAGTCTTATAAAACCATAAGAACTTACAAAATATCATAAAAACCCTTAACCGGGCTCTTTCATAGATACCCTTAAGGTACAGTTTGAATTTTTATACAGGAAATCATAATGATCGAAAACTAGGTATTACAATCTACCCTCCTTAAAAAATTTTCGTCCCCGAAAATTAGAACAAACAGGGGTAGTTCTTCCTCATATCATTATCTAATTCCCAGGTTGCCTTTTAACCTTGTGGTTTTGCCATACCACTTTAACCATGGAAATTGTCCTATTTCTTAGAACCTTCTCTTCCCGATCCAGAATTCGTACGGGCTTCTCTTCATAGATCAAGTCTGTTTGAACCTTTACTGGTTCTTGACTAAGTACATGGGAAAGACCTGGTGCGTATTTCTTTAGCATCGAAACGTGAAAACAATGTGCATCGATGCTAACTCTGGTGGTAAGGCAAGCATGTAGGCTACTTTCCTAATCCTTTCAAGGATTTCGAACGGTCCTGTGTATCTAGGACTAAGTTTTCCCTTCTTGCCAAACCTCGTGATTTCCTTCCTAGGAGCAATCTTAAGGAAAACATAATCCCTAACTTGAAATTCTAAGGCCTTCTACGCCTATCAGCATAGCTTTTCTGGCGATTAAAAGCCACATCGAGCTTTGCTTAATTTTCCTAATATCCTTTGAAATCTTTCTGATGAAATCCGTAGTTTGAAGCTGCTTCTGTCCGACTTCTTGCCAATGAATGGGGGATCGACATTTTCTTCCATACAATGCTTCGAATGGAGCCATACCAATTGAAGCGTGATAACTGTTGTTATACGAAAATTCGATCAATGGCAGCTTCTGATCCCAGTTTCTCTTGAAATCCAGAACACATGATCTTAGCATATCCTTTAGTGTCTGGATAGTTCTTTCCGACTGGCCATCAGTTTGGGGGTAAAATGCTGTACTGAACTTCAGTTTTGACCCCATAGCGTTATGCACACTGGTCCAAAATCGAGAGGTGAAACGTCCATCATGATTTGAAATGATCAATTTTGGCACTTCATGCAGTCTAACGATCTGAAATACGCAGACTTTAGCTAATTTCTCTACTGAATAGGTGGCTTTTCTATCGATGAAGTGGGCTGACTTGGTTAATCTATCCACAATAACTCAAATCGTGTCATTCCCACTTGCAGTTCCGGGCAGTCCCACGACAAAATCCATAGTGATTTGCTCCCACTTCCATTCAGGTAGTTCTATCTTCTGCAATTCTCTACCAGGATGTCGATGTTTGGCCTTAACTTTCCGACAAGTTAGGCACTTTGACACGTATTCCGCTATCTTCTTCTTCATGTTTGGCCACTAATAATTCTTTCGGAGGTCCTTGTACATCTTGGAAGCTCCTGGATGTACTAAATACGGCGTCTTATGTGTCTCTGACAGTATCCGATCCTTTAAAAATTCAAAGTCGGGAATACAATTCCTTTCTTTGAAATAACTAAGACCATCAGCAGAGGTCTTCAACTCCTTGTTCTTTTCGTCAAAAAGTTGTGTCTTTGGCAAAAAGTAAATCCTTTTCTTGATGCGACTTGATGGTTTCCAAAGATTGGACTGAAGAGTCAGCGAAGACAATCTTCCTATTATTATTTCCAAATGGAACTCAGAAATCCCCCTTTGCCAAGGCTTAGGAGACACTTCGTTAATCATCAACATGCCTATGGATTTCCTACTTAATGCATTTGCTACCATGTTTGCCTTTCTAGGGTGGTAAAGGATCTCACAATCGTAGCCCTTTACAAATTCTAGCCATCTATGTTGCCTCATGTTGAGCTCCTTCTGAGTAAAGATTGTACTTGGGGCTTTGATGATCGGTGTGGATTTCGCATTTGTTCCATACAAATAGTGCCTCCAAATCTTGAGTACGAAAACTACTGCCGCAAGCTTCAGATCATGCGTAGGATAATTCCTTTTTGTGACTTTTTAGTTGTCGTGATGCGTAGGCTACTACCTTTCCATTTTGCATTAGAACAGCTCCTAATCCACTTTTAGAAGCATCACTGTAAATCATGAAATTTTCTGCATCTATACCAGGAATTATCAATACCGATGCGCTTATTAGCTTCTTCTTGAGCTTTTGAAAATTCTTCTCGCACTTCGGGGTCCATTCGAACTTCTTCCCCTTTCGGACAAGAGCTGTGAGAGGGGCTGCGATCTTGGAACATCCTTTAACAAATCACCGATATTATTCCACTAAACCAAGAAAACTCCTTATCTCCGTAGCATTCTTAAGTACCGGTCATGAACTGACCGCTTCCACTTTTGCCGAGTCTACGGAAATCCTTCCCTTTAGCATCACATGACCCAAGAATTGAACTTTCTCTAGCCAAAATTCACATTTCATGAGCTTAGTATAAAATTGATTTCGCCTTAACGTCTCCATCACCAACCTAAGGTGATGCTCATGTTCCTCCTTGGGCCTTGAATAAATCAGAATGTCGTCAATAAAGACAATGACGAACTTGTCTAGGTATTCCTTGAACACTCGGTTCCCAAGGTCCATGAAAGTAACAGGGGCGTTGGTTAATCCAAATGGCATAACCAAAAACTCATGGTACCCATAGCGAGTTTGAAAAGTCGTTTGGGAGATATCCGTCTCCTTGATTTTGAGCTGATGATAATCTTAATCGCAAATCGACTTTCAAGAATACCATAGCTCCCCTTAGTTGATTGAAAAGATCATCAGTCCTTGGAAGGGGATACTTGTTCTTAATCATAATCTTGTTCAGCTCATGATAATCAATACACATACGTAATGTTCCATCATTCTTTTTGACAAACAAAACAAACGCTCCCCAAGAATAGTGACTTTGCTGGATGAATCCCCTGTCAAGTAGTTCTTGCAACTGCACTTAAAGTTTTCTTAGCTCAGTGGGTACCATACGATGAGGCACTTTCGATATTAATGTAGCTCCAGGTAACAACTTGATCTTGAAAGAAATCTTCCATTCCTGCGAAAGTCCTAATAAGCCCTTTTGGAAAGATATCCTCATATTCCTTTATAATGGGAATATCTTCCGGCGTTAACTTAGTTTCTTGATCTTTGTCCAGTATGTTGGCTAAATATCCTTGACATCCATTAGCTAACATCTTCCAAGTCTTTATTGCCGAAACCAATCTAGTGGTTGAGCTCTGGGGCTGTCCATAAAAGCTAAACTCCTCCTCTTCGTAAAGGTTGAGCGCCACACAATGTTTTCGGCAGTCAAACTGAGCATTGTATTAACCTAAGAAATCCATTCCTAAGATCACATCAAAATCCTAAAGCTTGATTGCGATGAGATCTACATACAATTCTCTGCCACAGGTAACATTGGAAATATTTCGTATCCAAAAGTTAGACCACAAAATTTCTCCGGATGGCAGAGAGGTTTGGAAAGGTTGTTCTAAACTATCTACACTTCTTTCTAATTTCTGGCAAACTCCATAGATACAAATGAGTGAGTGGCACCAGAATCAAACAATGCAATAACGTCATATGTGGCAATAGAGATCTGACCTGTTACCACATGCGAAGTCCTTGCTTCGGCATCTCCCTTGGTGTAGGCATACATCCTGGCTTAGGGTTCCGGAGCCTCTGATCTGCCTTGTGCGATCGATGGCCCTTCAGTGCTTGCTTGAACTGCACGTAACCGACTATTTATGTTTCGGCTCGGGTATGGAGGGTTCTGATTCTAACTGTTCAGAGTGCAATTCCTTGCATAATGCCCCTCCTTGCCACAAAGGTAGCAAAAAAAATTAGTCCTTATTCTACACACATCCGGGTGTTTCCTTCCACCCTTAGCACACACGGGTGGTCATTATTATTTTACCCTCATTTCCTCGATTATTCTTTTTCTAACGGTAGTTCCTTTATTGGCCCTGGCCCGTAAAATTTCCTTTTCTCTTGTTCTTCCCGAACTGCTTGGAATTTTGGGCAGCGTTATTGTTCTGGTCTTTTGGAGATGCTTTTGTAATCTGACGGGGTGGTATTTGCTTAACCACAACCTTTTCTTCCTTCTTTGCCTTAAAAATTTGAGCCCTCCCTTCCCTATCCTGGTTGATCCAATACTCAGCTCTTATTGCCCAGCTCACACAGTCGTATGCCAGGGTAGGTAGGCTACTACCAGCACTTACTTGCTTGGAGATGTCTGTGCGGAACATCTTCATCATCCTTTTTACCTTCTCTGCTTCACTTAGTACCTATTTCGGGCACAAACGAGCTAATTGCTTAAACTTCTTGACAGCCTCCATTCCTGTCATCGGCCTCTGTCCCAAGCTCGTAAACTCATTTTGTTGAGTTTCAAGGATTTCCTGGTTGATATACATCATATAGAAATTTGGTTACGAAATCTTGTCAACTTATGGTCGTGACATCTCGACAAATCTGGATGGTCATTCTCCAGTGTCTCGCGTCCTTTTTGAATATAAAAGAAGCACAGAAAACCTTTCATGTTCTGTGAGTCTTATAAAATCCAAAATAACTTGGATATTGATTAGCCAATTATCGGCGGCTATCGGGTCCATTGGTCCTTTAAATTTAGGCGCCCTCATACGCCCAAATCGCTCATATAACAAATCCTCTCGTACTAACGGAGGGTCTACTGGTACTCCAGCGAGTGCTAACGGAACTTCTGGCTGGACTTCTGGTTGAGCATTCGGAGTTCCTCCGGTACCTAAGGTACTGCTGGGGGTACTTGATGAGTTCAAGGTGGGACCTGATTATCTTGGGATCTCTGGTTCATTCGAGCAAGCTGCTCTCGGAGTCTATCCGTCTCTCGTTGTTGCTCAAGCAACTGCCGTTGCAAATTTGCTACAACGGTTGCTAAATCCGGCTCAGGCGGATTAACAGGTATCGTTCTAGGAAGGCGTACCATCTTCTAAAATCCTATTAAACCTTAAGAAAAGATATTATCGTACTATTAATATCCTTTCTTTCATGCACTTTACGTCATGACGTGTCTTAAATCGTCATGCTATAATATTATCGTATCATAAAACATCGTGTCATGACATCGTCACGACTTATCATAGCTTATCACATCATAAGACATCATATCATTTCATAGAGACATTATGTTGGAGATCTCTCTCGATCTCATCATATCATATTCTTATCATAACATAACATCATTGTAAACTTATCATAACTTATCATAACGTTCATAATCGTAACATAACATTGTTACGTACATCTCATACTTGAAATGTCTTTTTGTATACTTAAAAAAAATACATCATATTTGCCATAACGTATGTACATACTATGTACATCGTATAATATATACATGATCCACGCTATGATGGAAGTGGCTACCACTTTACCATCATACATACATACAATCCTATCATTAAACAGAATAAACTAACGAAAGTCGGTCCTAAGTCAAAAGATGTCTACACGGTCGATCTATATTTATACTTTCTACTCTGTAGTCATATCCGATAATACGTCCCAATCTTTATTGTCAAACAAAATCTCCTCTGGATTGTCCTCAAGATCCTCTATCTCCTCGTCGCTCGAGATGTCGATAACTGGGGAGGGGTCCTCCGGGTGAATCCTTCAGAGCAACTATATCGTTGGCAGCATCCTGATCATCATCACCCAACTCGAACTCAGCCTCCTGGGCTGGTACCTTCTATAGCGGGACCGCTGGAATCGGGTCCTTCCGAAAACACTGGGCCTACCTCGAGCAATGGCTCTCCTATTCCAGCGTCATTGACAGGTACTTGGTAATCGTCTATGAAGGCATTGGCTTGCATCATGTGGGTGATGATTTCGGCCTCCATGATGTCATCGATCATGTTCCCCACCGTCATTCCGATCATAGGTTCTGGAACGAATCTTCTAATCTCGGGAGGTAAACCATTCGGAGTACAAGCAACGCCCTCAACTCTGGGCTGGCTAATTCCTGTTGAACATGAGGCAACATCGCCTCATGGAATCGACGACAATAATGACCCATGGTTTTCTACGGATAAGCGTGCTAATCTGCTACGAAATTGAAATATCGATCGAGGTGCATGGCACGATAATTCTCAGGATCTCGATGAGACTCATAGGCTCCCTCATCAGGTACGGGTCCGAAACACGCAATCACCAAGGTGTGAAAATGTGTCCAGGTGCGACTCAGCATCGCTCACTCTCCGAGCGTCATCCACCATAATCTAGCGTCCGCTACCAGGCATCTGCTGGCTAACGAAACCTGAAGGTGAGCCTCTATATGGTAAATATGGAAGATCGTTTCCATATCGTATAGCCATGCCGCTATAAATACCGTCCATCTCGTACCATCGAATATCAATGGGTGTGACTCGTAAAATGATGTCACCGTATCTCGATCCTCGTCTACTTGCGCAGGACCCATATCAACGTATCTATCCTAACATATTCGCATAATAATAATTATTAATACATGAAAATAATTTTAACTTACAATGATGGCGGCGATGGCAGGCTGACTGTGAAATTTGATCGCAGGGAACCGCTCTGATACCAACTCTGTAACGACCGGCCTAGCACAGACCGTTACCACACATACGTACATATTTACTTAGTGTAACAGCGGAATTTTTTTTTTATACGACACGATTTACACACGAATACGTACGTAGAAAATAATGTCTAATAAATAAATTCGTTCAGGCGTAAAATTAAAACACATAAAATAAATACGTAAATATCGAAATGCATAGCGGCATATATTCCCACATTTCACAGCTCGCCCTGCCACGCTCCTCCATCTTGTATCAACAGTTGCTGTCAGGTTGCATACCTACAGCATAGACGTAAGACAGTGAGCTTTCGCTCAGCAAGTACAACTACTATAAACCGCAACGCTACACAGACATATCATACATACATAACACGTCATAACATAACATACATAGCATATCGTAATCATAACATAGCATAGCTTTTCATACATATGCATGAGTCATTTATGCTTCATTATGTTTTCTTATTCATTCATAATTTACTTTCTTAACTTATCTTAACTTATGGGCCCCATAACATAAGTGTCCGTACCGGGCGCGTAACTGTCGACTTACTCTTGCCATAGCTCAACCCGACCTCACGCGGGTCGGTACGGCACAGGCAAGCTCGCTTGCCATCGTAACTTTCATCGTTTCATATCTTGATCTTATTCTTATTACTTGGTGAACATGCTTCGTGATGTCTCACACAATTAAATCATGATCCTATCTTAACCATACCATAGCCATAACATATCCTATATCCTATCATAACATGATTCTTGCATATTTCATAATATTTCATAGCACTTTTCATAACATTCCGTAACCCATAGCATATAACACTTCATAGCACTTAGCATATTCCATAGCACATTGCATGTAACATTTCATAGCACTTAGCTTCTTTTTTAGCACATAGCATATAACATTTTATAGCACTTAGCAATCATACTTAGGCAAGTATACACAACAAAGCCTATGCTGCAGGCGGAGTTGTACTTACCTTATTTGCGTTCGCTGAGTCCGATGTCGAGCTTGCTCCCGTCAGGACACTATTGCGTTTTACCTTCTGTTATCAAATAAAAGTAAGGGTTAGAAATGTTGGTGATATAACCAACACCCTTATATAACCTTAGTTATATGCCCCTTACTTAATCTCACATTATCCTACTTGGTTACATTGAGTAACCCTAGGGTTTAAGTCTACCCTAATCGGATTGTTCTTAACTTTAGGTTTCAAAATCCCATTCTTAGAAAAACCTTGTATTTTACGTATAAAAATCCTTTGTTTAGCTTGAAAATTTGAAATCATAAAATAGTATTTGTAAAAATTATTGCCTGTTAGAAACTGCCTTTGGAACAGCTTCACATTGTCAATTATCAGTGTATGTGTAGAATTATCTTTTTTTTTTTTTTTTTTTTTTTCTGCACTGTTTCTAGAAATCCTGTACAGGAATTCCCTATTTCCTGTACAGTTTTTGAAAATCAATTTCACTTAAAAATCAAAGCTGAATTTGAAAAAGTTTCCTTCATGAAAGTTTTAGCTTTTGAAAAAGCCTACAACTTTCATGTTTTGAGGAAAACCCAATTCGGTCATGAACATACTCATATTCTCTGTTGAATCAATCCTGGCCGTGCATGGGTCCTGGGCACGGTCAGGCTCGGGTTTTAGTGAAAACCGAGGCCTTTGGAGCCTCATTTTGAAAAACTGTCCATGCTGCCTCCTTGGAAAAATCCTTCTCTACAACTTTCATGTTTGAATTTTTCCAAATTCGGCCTCTAAAGGCCTCAAAATCTGCTTTTTCCGAAACTGGCCAATTTCTACCCGTAATGGCAGTTTTCGGTTTTGATTGTATTTTACGTCCTATTACGTACACCCTACCTCGACCGACCACATCGGGAGCCTAGGACAGTCATGCAACACATTTCTAACGTCCAATTTTCACCATGCAAATTCAAAATTCAAATCATGCATCAACATATAAAACCCTAGCCATACAATAAACACTTAGCATGCAAAAATTGAAACCACCAAATCATAAACCCTAACTTAATCAAGCACATACCCTAAATTCCTAGCTAAGGCAGAAAATTAAAGTGAGCTTATGCTCATTACAAACCATGCTTAAATACATTTAAATTTCCCCAAATGAAATTTAAATGAAAGCTTAGGTATTTAGGAATTATACCTCACTTTGGTCAAGAGTTTGGCTTAGCCTTTCTTCCTCTTTTTCCTTCACCAACAGCCGGCCACTTTGGTGAATTGATTCCCAAACTTGCTGCCACCCTTGATCCAATTTCCGGCCACCTCAATCTTCCAAAAATCCGGCCAAAAACTTGGCTTCCTCTTCCTTTCTTCCTTCCTCCCCACAACCGGCCCTTGGCTTGAAATGGGTCTCCAAATTTTTTTCCAACTTTTCCTTGTGCTCCCACACAAAACCGACCACTCTCCTATGGTTTTTCCCTCTTGGATTTGGCTAGAATTTCCTTCCCTCTTGGCCTCTCAATTTCGGTTTTGGTGAGGAAAAATTTGTGCAAAGTTTGGCTAGGATTTTGAATTTTTTTTTTGAATTATGGCTTCACCTATTTATAGGTGAAGAACAACTCTTGGGAAATTGTAATTTAGTCCTTGAAAAATAAATGAATTGCACATTGGGGGGGGGGGGGGTATGTGGCCGGCCAAGCTTGGCTAGAAAGTTCCAAAAATACTTTCCAACTTTTCTTTAAATCAAAAATGATGTCATTAATAAAAGTAAGGTGATGTCATCCACCTTTAGGCTTGTTTGGCTCTTTTTCTTATTATACAGTCCATTTTTAAGTTAACACAGATATTTCCAATACTGGATTCACTTATACACAGTATTGTTATATTGAACTACAGTCCAAAATTTATCTGTGCAAAGACAAACTGTATAAAATTTTTCTCATAACTTAAAGCCACTTGGCCCATGATATTCTAATTAATGTGCTTGATTTTTCTATGGTAGTTTTAGATCTTACTCATACTAATCTGTTTGTAAAAACAGTTTTTTCACAGTATAATTCCTATACTGCACATTATTTTATCGTATATTCATTTCTTTGACTTTTTGGGTCAACCTTTGGCTTTCTCGTTCACCATTGACTTTCTTGTCAACCGTTGACTTCCTCGCCAAGATTTGACTCCCGTGGTCAACAGTTGACTTTTTGGTCAACCATTGGGTTTTTTGGTCAAACTTTGACCAACATACAATTTTGGTAATTTTTGATCCTTTTTACTTAAAAGGTATTATGCTTGGCTAAGCAATCATTTTCGAGTCTTATAAAACCATAAGAACTCACAAAATATCATTAAAACCCTTAACCGGGCTCTTTCATAGATACCCTTAAGGTACAGTTTGAATTTTTATACAGGAAATCATAATGATCGAAAACTAGGTATTACAATTGTTATCAAAATTATATTTGTTTGTGTTTCTAGGGAGATTGATCATTTGAGTAATTGTTATTGTATATGTTTTTGAAAAATATTTGTTGTATATATAAGCCCTAGAAAATGAAAATGGAAATAGAAATTAAATTTATTTTTTATTTTGTAATTTTTTAGAAGATAAATTATGAAGCAGAAATCCTTAGGTGCATAAAAAAGCAACTTTATTTTTTTAGTATGGATACGTACATCTGGCTTTAAAGGTTCTCATGAATTTTATTTTTTTTTTTAACTCCTTACTGTCTTTTTCATTATACCTTTGTAATTTAACTCCACATTTTCTATTTGAGTAAATCTGACGACATAAATATATGGAAGCTCGAGATTGAGTTTTAAATATTGGTTTCGTTTCGTATTAGTTCTTCTATCACATTCTAACTGTAAATTTCTGCTAATCTTAAATTGTCTCCCGAGTCTCTCATAATAACAATATTTCTCTAATGCCCTTTTTCTTGTTTTGATATTAACAACCAAACCACATTCCAACTACATTAATTGCTCTATACAACGTTGTAACTTCTAACTACTTTCATTAATGTCATATATCACTTGGTAAGAGATTAGACTTCCGTTTGCTATAAATTATCAAGCGGGTCTCAAGGTTGGCAGACCAAGCTAAGAATTAAGTAACAAGTGATCAGAATATAAAGAAAAAGAAAATGGAGGGTATTAAAAAGATCAACTTGGTAGCGATAATATTTGTGGTCGTGATGTGTTTGGTTTCATCTATTTTTGCAGCCAACTCTAACACCAAACTGCAGGTTCAAAACGGCAAGAAGTTCCCCATGGATGTTGCAGCTCTTCTCATCGGTCACGAATATTCTGGCTGCAACAAAAATGGTGAGCGTTGTTCCATACTCACTCCTTGTTGTCCTAACTTGCATTGCTCCGAAATCCTTCTTGGAGTTTGCACGTGATGGTGGTTCATGTGGGATGGTAGATATTTGCTGTGAAGGACTTTATTGTACCCTTCTCCTTTCCGGAGTCTGTGTAAAAGGCAATCCTCACCAAGATCAACTAGAAGAGATTGAAACTGAATAAGAAAGCATGCTTTTTTGCATGCCAATGATGATGTATAATACTATATGTCATGGCTAAATAAAAGGCTTCTTGCCTGTTGATGATGTATCATGTCTAATATTATTGTCCTATAACTAAATAAGAAAGCATGCTTTTTTGCATGCCAATGATGATGCATAATAATATCTGTTATAGCTAAATAAAAGGCTTCCTGCCTGTTGATGATGAATCATGTATAATAATATTATTGTCTTATAACTAAATAATATGTTTGATCTTTGCATGTTATCCATATTATTTTTGGTTATTTAATTTTGATTAGTTGATTCAATTAGACTTGATGTGTGACGCCCCGACTTCCCAAGCCAGGTCGACACCATACATACTTGTTCTTTACTTGAAAATTTGAGAAATTTTTTTTTTTCTTTAAAACATATTCACATAAGTTATCTTGTAGAGAAAATCTTGTCATGCATACATACCATACTGAAAGTATAATCTCAAGTCTTCAAACTTCATACATACTGCATAACATAATATACTTTTGAAATATATATATTTTAACTCAAATGCGGTTGCGGAAAATTTTACGTAGTGGTATCCCACACCGCCCTTCACCCGTCGCATCGTCCGCATAGCCCACCACTTAAGCTGCAGGCTTCTTACCTACAATATGGAATATAAGAGTGAGCTTTCGCCCAGCAAGTACAAACATAATCTCACAAAATATTTCAAACATTTTAGAAACATGCCAATCATCATGTAACATATGCATGAACCATTTATGATTGATTGAATGTCTTATGCTTCATTATAGACTCAATCTTTAACTTATTATCTTGTCTCAATATTTGGGCCCATAGTGTCCGTACCAAAAGCGCGCAGCCTCCAGACAAAGTTAGGGTTTGCATGGCCCTAATAGTTCTGGGAAGTACCCTTCACGATCACGGAAGGTAAATGTCACAACTGAAACATGTAGCCTCCACGATCACGGGAGGTTGGTACGACACCTTACTTGATTTATCTTACAATGTGATTTAACATTAGTGAACATGCCTCATGATGTCACTATGTCATATCATACTTAACACTTGCCATAACATAGCATTCTTGAAAACATGGCATTTTTAAAACCATGACATTTTTGTAAACGTGGCATTTTTGAAACCATAACATTTTTGAAAACATGACATTTTTGTCAACATGACATTCCTATGACATGGCATAACATGTCATAGCATATCTTACATATCATCGCATGGCATCACATATCATAATATAACATAGCATGTACACTTGAAAATATAGTGTAAATAGCATAGCTTAACATAGCATATTTGAAAATAGTATTTACTATTTTCATACTGTAGGTGAGGTTTGATACTTGTCTGATATGCTATGTTCCAGGTTTTGTTGCTTTAACTCAGATCGCAATTGCAGGTTACTTCCTGCTATATAAAAAAAACATAGGATAAAGATCCTATAAAATGTTGGTAACCTTTCCAACATTCTAGTTATATGTCCCTCACACATGTCTTGATCATTTACTAGGTTACTAATCGTAACCCTAGAGTTTGTGGTTAACTAAACTTGATCCATTACTTGTTAGGTTTCTTGAGGTAACCTTGGGTATTAAACCCATGTATATATGAATAGTATCAGGTTACTATTCCTATTATCGGGCCTAAGCTTTAGTAACTTGGGTATCCTTCCCGGTTACTATCCGTCAACCTCTTGTTACTATACTTTAGCTTTTAAAATCCAATTTGGAAATTTTGACGACAATCTTTTGTTTAATTTAAAAATTCGTGGTTTTGAAAGTGTGACTTTATAAAAATCATTAAAGGCTGAAAACTGCCTTTGGAACAGTTTTTATAGTCAAAACAGGGGTGTTGGTTCAAAAATACAGTTTTTCTGCATTGTTTTAGAAAATCCTGTGCAGGAATTTCCTGTTCCCTGCACAGTCTTTAGAAATCCGTATCAGTTTAAAAATCCAATTTGAATTTGAAAAATTTTTCTTCACGAAAGTTTTAGCTCTCAAAAAATCATAAAACTTTCGTGTTTTACGAAAAATTTAATTCGGACTCTAACACGTTCATATTGCCGTTTGAACTCACCTGGCCGTGCATAAATCCTGTGCACGGTCAGGCTCGGGTTCTTGCAAAAAAGAAGGCCTTTGGAGCCTTATTTTCAAAAAATTTTCATGTTGTCCTCTAGGAAAATCCTTTCTCTACAACTTTCATGTTTTATGTTTTACCTAATTCGGCCTCTAAATGCCTCAAAATTGCTTTTCCAGAAAACTGGCCAGTTTTTCCCGAAAACTGGCAGTTTTGTTCTTAACTTGGTTTTACGCCCTAATACGCACACACTACCTCAACCGCCCACAGCGGGAGTCTAATATCAGTCATGCAGTGGTTTCTAACGTTCCAATCCATCATCACAAATTCATAAATTTTACATGCATTCACATGCAAACCCTTGGGTGTGCATGCACCAAGCTAGGGCTTGCATGATCCTAGGTTTGCTTAACCATTCACCATATCAAACACTTGGCATGCATATTCAAGCACAATCTTAACCATACTTGGGGACATATAACTAAATCATGCTTCACACATGTAAATCTTAATTTCATGCAACCAAAGCATAAAATCACGCATACTTGGTAAATAAAAACACCTAAACCCTAACTTGAATCAAGCACCAATCAAAATTCTAAACTAGGCATAAAAAGTAAATTGAGCTTATGCTCTTACATCCAATGGCTTGAATACACTTAAATTTCTCAAATTGAATGCTCAATTTAAAGCTTAGGGTTGGAAGGATTACCTCTAGGGTTTGGAATTGGTTTCTCAAGCTTGGATCCCAAAACTTTTTCCTTTTCCTTGGCTGCCACCACAGCCGGTTTTCTTCTCCAATGGGCACTAAAAATTTTTTAACCTTTGGCTTGTGGTTCAACAAAAATCCGACCACCCTACTAGCTTGCCCTAGGGTTTTATTTTCTTTTTCTTTCTTGGCTTAGGTTCGGTTTTGGTGAGGAAGAGTGTGAGAGAAAATTTTGCAAGAGTTTGGCTTGTTTTTCCCAATTTTTGGGTCCAAAATCCACCCCCCCTACCCCTATTTATAGGCTTTTTGAACTTTTCAAAATTGCTAAAAAGTCCCTGAACTAGGATTTAATTATTTTCTAAAATTGCACATTGGTCCTTGAAGCAAAAATATTTTCTAATTAGTCCCTACATGTGGTGGCCGGCCATTGGTCCCCTTGGAGCCCAAGTTTTGCTTACCTCAACATGATGACATCATCTTGATGACATCATGTGCTTACCTCATGCTTACATCATCATATTTTCCAAAATTGCACTTTTTGCCCACAAAGACAAAATATTTACAATTTCACCCCTCCATGTGGCCGGCCATGATGGGTGCAAGGTGGCAAAATTTTTGATTTCTTTCCACCATTTTTCTTTTCCTTTTAATCCAAAAATGATGTCATAAATCCAAGATAGGGTGATGTCATCATAAGGCCTCGTTTGGCTTGTCTCTTAATATGCAGTTCACTTTTATGCTAACACAGATATTTTCAATACTGTTATTAACTAATGACAGTATTTTACACTGTACTGTAGTCCAAAATTTATCTGTGTAGAAATGAACTGTATAAAAATTTTCTTATTCCCTAGAGCCTTTTTTGCCCTTAATATCCTACTTAGTGTGCTTGATTTTTCTATGATGGTTTTAAATCTTATTCATGCTAACTTATCCGTAAAGACAGTTTTTCTGCAGTATAATTCTCATACTGCTTTAATTACACTGCAATATCATCTTTGTAATAACTAAATTTTTACGATCTTACGTTCTCTTGTAAAGAAACTTATGTTATGTTTTAAAGGTATTTATGAGAAACCTGAGACAAGGTTTTTGTGTGAAATTTTAAGTTCTCACGATACTATGAGACTTGAAAATAATTGCTTAACTCAGAACGTATCATTTTGAGTCAGAAGAATAGAAAATTTTACGTCTGCATGATTTTGCATGGCGGTCAAAGTTGACCTAAAAAGTCAACAGTTGACTAGAAAAGTCAACCATGTGATAATACTGTTTTATGAACAAGCAGTATGGAAAATATACTGTGAAAAATCATGTTCCAGACAATATAGCAAGAGTAAGATTTACAATCACCCTAGAAAAATCAAGCACATAAATTGGGGCATTTTGGGCCAAAGGACTTCAAATTACAAGAAAATTTTTATACAGTCAAATTTTACACAGATAAATTTTGGACTGCAGTTTAGTGACAAAATACTGTTAATAATAAGTTAACAGTATTGAAAATATCTGTGTTAGCAAGAATTTGGACTGCTTATCAAGAAAAAAGCCAAACAAGTTCTAAAGGTGATTACATCACCTACTTTTTGAATTATGACCTCATTAAGGAATTAATTAAAATTTGGAAAAGATTTTTGGCTCTAGAAGCCTCCTTGGCCGGCCACCTCATGGGGTCATCATCCAAATATTAAAAATTTTGGGGTAAATTCCACAATTAAGCAAAGTTTTCCAACCTCTATAAATACCCCTTGAGCCTATTCATTTTATTCAAAATTTGGGGAGGTTCTTGCCAATTTTCCTCTTGGAAATCAGCAGCCAAGGAAGAGAGAAAGAGGAAGGAAAATCAGAAATTTTCTTGGGGTTTTTGCTTCTAAGGGTTCGGATTTGAGCTAGGAGAAAGCCAAGAAAAATTTGGAAATTTTTTTAGGGACTTTTAGGGGTGTGGCCGAGTGTGCAAGGGGAGGAGGAAAGCTGAAAATTTTGGGGCCAAACTTTGGTTAAGAGTTCGGCTTGGAGAGGAGCAACCTAGGAGATCAACCAAAAATTCTTTGGTGCCAATTGGTGGAGTAGCCGTGAGCCAAGGGAGCTAGGGGGGAGGAGGAGATTTTGTGACCAAACTTGACTTTGGTCTAAGGTAAAATCTAGAGCCCTAACTCTCTTAATTGAGTTCAAATTTAAGGTAAAAAGATGATTCAATTTGGTTGTAAGGACATAAGTCCATTTCCCCATTTTATGCCCTAAGTTAGTAGTATGTGCTTGATTTGTAGATCTAAGGGTGTATGGTTCAAATTTTTGCATGATTTGTCTTTATTTATGGTTGATTTTCATGCTTGAATGCTTAGGGTTGTGTGTCCCCTGATTTGGTCAGAAAATCTGCCCTAGGGCAGTGCTTGAAGCATGTTGATTTAAGAAGCAAAGTTAGGGTTAATGCAAACATAGGCTTAAGGCTTTTGAATTTGGTTTGTACGGATTCAATTGGACAATTTAATGGTTCATGCAGGACGTTAGAAACGCTGCGTGTTTGCCCTATAGGCTCCCGAAGTGTTCGGTTGAGGTAGATTTCACGAAATAGGACGTAAACCGGTTTAAGTAACCGAAACTGCCAATTCGGACTCAAACTGGCCAGTTTCGGGAAAGTAAAAATTAAAGGCCCTTAGAGGACGAATTGGGTAAATCTTAAAACACGAAAGTTGCTCGGAACGATTTTTCCTAGAAGACAGCGCGGGCAGAATCCAAAAATGAGGCTCCAATGGTCTCCGTTTTTACAAAATCCGTGGCTGGTCTGCCCAGACCCAGTTTTCAGGGTCAGCCAGCTTCAAACAAAAACTGACGCAAAAATAAGCAGAACTGGATTTTTTGTAAAACATGAAAGTTTTAGCATTTTTCGAGAGCTACAACTTTGGTGAAGACAAGTTTTTCAAATTCCAAATAGATTTATAAACTGGTATTGTTTTATGAAGAGTGTGCAGGGAACCGAAAATTCCTGCACATGAGTTTTACAAACAGTTTTCGAAAAAACTGTATTTTTGCTTAAAACTGTCCCAAAGGCAGTTCTCAATCTTAAATGACCTTTATAAAGATTTGTTTTGAAGATTTGAAATGGTTACAAAAATATTAAAGAGATTTAAAGCTAAATTTCTTAAATAGTAAAAAGATAAGTAAATGGACAGAATTTGTAATCAAGCCAAAGGTTTTGAGGAAACCTAACATTTTGTCAAGAATCTAGCCCAAGAAATTATTCAATGTAATCTCTTAAGAGAATAATTATTTTCAAGCAGTTAAATGACTATTTTGTGACCAAATAAGATATCTAGTACTAGGGGACATACAACTAGAATTTCATTGGCATGTTGGATAGGACACCAACATTTCATAATAAGAATTAGACTCTTACCTAAGTCCCTATTCAAGCAGGACAAGGCCTGCAGCTGTGCCCAGTAAGAGAACAGCCTCAAGAGGGACACAGTGAGAAAGGTAAGTGCAACTCCGCCTACAGCATGGGCATTTTAAGTTGTAATATGATATACGAGATTATGTGCTATGATTTACTATATCAAGTAGATAGCATGACTGAGAAATAATTACAAGTTATATTCATGTGACATCATGAAGCATGTTCACAAATAATAAGAACAAGGTCAAGATGACAAATAAGTATAATGGCAAGCAAGCTTGCCTGTGACGTACCGACCCGTCCAAGGTCGGGTAGGACTGTGGAATGAGTTGGAAATGGAATGGCCGCCCCAACCACTCCATAGTTGCGCGCCCGGTACGGTCACTCATGATAAGGGGCCCATAAGCAAGTTAAGGAATGAAAGTATGTTAAAAGAGCATGATAAAATAAGCATAATAAAGCATAATTGAATCATGCATTATTAGAATGTGTTATGATAGGCTGTGCTAAGTTTATAGTTATTTATTGTTGCGGTTAAATAGTTGTACTTGCTGAGCGAAAGCTCACGCCTTATGTCTATGCTGTAGGTAAACAACCTACTGGCGCTTGTTGATACAAAATGGTGGAGTTGGCGGGGGCAACTGTGAAAGAAGGGATAAGCCGCTACGTCTTCCGTAAATTTATGTTTAATATTTTATGTTTATATTATTCCAAACAAGTACTCCTATAGTAGAAAAAAAAAAAAAAAAATCCACTATATTTGTTACATAAATAAGTATGTAAAACAAGTTAAGTATGTATGTATGTATGTACGGTAACGGTCCGTGCTAGGCGGGTCGTTACAGAGTTGGTATCAGAGCGGTTCCCTGCTACCTGAATTCACAGTTCGCCTGCCATCGCCACTATCATTGTAAGTTAAAGTTAGTTTATGCGTAAATATTTATTATGTGATTTGGTATGTAGATTCGTCGACATGGATCCGGATCACGTTGATGCGGACCGAGAGGCCATATCGTCATTTTATGAGGCACATCCGTTATCCTTTGACGGTACGAGTCGCACGATATCCTTGGGAGCATGGTTATACGACATGGAGCTTATTTTCCGTACCAGCCATATCCCGGGTCGGTTGCAGGTTTCTTTGGGTAGTCGATGCCTGATTGGAGACGCCCGTATTTGGTGGATATCAGTAGGGGAGCCCCAGCTACCCAGCCGGACATGGGGACATTTTCGTTCACTGTTGATAGGACGTTTTGGACCGATACTAGACTACGGGCCAGGAGCACCTCAGCGTGATCCTGACATTTACAGAGATATGTATGACACGCGATACCATAGTTACACACTGGAGTGGCATGCATATCCTCACGAGACCATGGCCCATTACTGCATGAGATTTCAGGAGGCCATGTTGCCCTACGTTTCTCAGGACATGACCCACCCGGTATTGGAGGCGTTGACGGTTTTACAGAACGGCTTACCTAGCCGTATTCGCCAGCATGTTCCTTTTCCCTCACCCAGGATGACTGTAGAGTACATGATAGAGGAGATTTTGCGGGCTGAGGTACGCGCTGATACCGAGCCGACAGGGGCCGCGGAGGGTGATCATCAGGCACCTGTGGACGACGCTGGTATAGGGGAGCCATTATACGAGGTAGGACCAGCACCCCCAGAGGAGCCGATCCCTGCAGTTCCAGAGCAGGAGGTGCCAGCACATGAGGCTGGGGAGCAGGAGGATGCTGAGGGTGACCCAGAGGCCGGTGACCAGGAGGAGGACGATATTATGGTCATACCCGGAGATCCACCAGCCGATCCCATTATCATCGATATTTCTAGTGACGAGGAGGATGATATTGAGGAGATGCCAGCTGACCCGCCGGCAGATCCCATTGCCATCTACATATCCAGTGACGAGGAGGGCGATGACAAGGATATGGAGCAGGCAGGATGGTTTGAGGACCAGGAGGATCTAGCTGACGATCCAGAGGAGATTCTTTTCGACGACGGAGATTGGGAGACCGACTCCGACACAGCTGCCTAGAGGACGATAGAGATCGCTATTTTAATTGTCCATGTACATGTATTTTGACCTTAGTACTGACATGTACTTGCTTATTTCTTTTTTTGGATGATAGGCATGTACTGATGGAAAGTGGTAGTCACTTCCATCGCCATTCTTTTTGACTATGTATATTGGTGAAGTGTTAGACACTCCCATTACTATTTTGTCTATGTATATAAAAGTATTACGAAACAGATATGTATTTACAAGAATGATGTACTTATTGTAAATATACAAGAAACAGTTCAGATATCATGTTATATTATCATGAAAATCATGTTATGATACGATACGTTATGATCATGTAAGCCATGTTACGATATGAATATGATGAGAATGATTATGTTATAATCCGATGTATTATGATACGATGTATGATGAAAGAAAGGATATTACTAGTTCGATAATATCTTTTCTTATGATTTAATAGGAAAGCAAAGATGGTACGCCCTCGCAGAACAATGCCTGTGAACCAGAATCCACCTGCACCGGATCTAGCAACTGTGGTAGCAAATTTGCAACGACAGTTACTTGAACAGCAGCAGGAGACAAATAGACTCCGGGAGCAGTTAGCTCAGATCAATCAGAGACCTCAGGCTAACGAGGTTCCCCCTCAAAATGTCAGAGTACCTCCCGTAGTACCTCCGGTACCTGATGTTCAACCAGAGGTTCAGCCAGAAGTTCCAATAGCACCCGTTGGAGTACAAATGAATTTACCTCCAGTACGGGAAGATTTGCTTTATGAAAGGTTTAGACGGATGAAAGCACCGGAATTTGAGGGACCCACAGATCCGATTGCCGCTGACAATTGGTTGATTGACATCCAAGTTATTTTGGATTTTATGCGACTGACAGAGCAGGAAAAAGTCCTCTGTGCTTCCTTCGCTCTCAAGAAAGACGCTAGACACTGGTGGAGGACTGTCTAGATGCGTCGTGATGTTACGACCATGAGCTGGCAAGATTTCGTGTCGGAGTTTCGAACGATGTACTTTAACAGAGAAATCCTGGCAGCCCAGCAGGATGAATTTACGAGTTTGAGACAGGGAACGATGACGGTAATGGAGGCTATTAATAAGTTTGAACAGTTAGCCCGGTTATGCCCGGAATTGGTGCCAGGTGAAACAGAAAAAGTTAGATTGATGATGAAGATGTTTCGGTCAGATATCGCCAAGCAAGTCAGTGCTGGTGATAGTCCACCTACTCGAGTATCTGATTGTATTAGTCGAGCCATAAGAGCAGAGTATTGGATTAACCGAGACAAGGAAGAACGGGCTCAGTTCTTTAAGGCAAAGAAGGAAGAAAAGGCCATGGGGAAGCAGACACAACCCCGTCAGAATTTTGAAATGAACCAGAAAGGTCAACCCCGCAATTTTGCTCAAGGCTCTAAACAATTCGGAAGGAATAAACGAAAGGAAAACTCTTCTGGCCAGGGTCAGCCAAGAAACTACCCTCAGAAAAAGATTGCTCGTGGAAATGAGGGCAATAGTAATAGCTACCCAGTGTGTACCAAGTGCGGGAGAAAACACCCGGGAATATGCCGGATGGGATCAAATGCTTGTTACCTCTGTGGCAAGGAAGGCCATTTTGCAAAGAATTGTACTTTGAACCCCCAAGGCCAGAATCCTTCATATCCGGGCCGGAACCCCAACAGCCAGTTGCATGCAGTCCAGGCAAAGCTCGAAGGACCCTCGATCACTCAAGGCAGATTAGAGGCTCCTGAACCGCAAGCCAGAATCTACGCCTATACAAAGGAGATGCAGAAGCTGGGACTTCGCATGTGGTGACAGGTCAGATTTCTATTGCCACCTATGATGCAATTGTCCTATTTGATTCTGGTGCCACCCACTCGTTCATATCATTGGAATTTGCTCAGAAGATAGGAAGAGGTGTGGATAGTCTAGAACAACCTTTTAAAACCTCTCTGCCATCCGGAGAAATTTTGTGGTCCAATTTTTGGATACGAAACACATCCGTAGAAATTTGTGGCAGAGAATTATATGTAGATCTCATCGCGATCAAGCTTCAGGATTTCGATGTGATCTTAGGGATGGACTTTTTGAGTAAATACAACGCCAAGATTGACTGTCGGAAGAGGTGCGTGACGTTCAACCCTTACGGCGAAGTAGAGTTCAACTTCTATGGTCAGTCTCGAAGCCCAACAACTCGATTCGTTTTCGCAATCAGGGCTTGGAAAATGTTAGCTAATGGTTGTCAAGGATATTTAGCTAACATGGTGGACAAGGATCAAGAAATGGAGCGGACACCGGAAGATGTTCCCGTTATTAAGGAATTTGTAGATATTTTTCCGAAGGATTTGCCGGGACTTCCGCCAGAAAGAGAAATCTCTTTTGAGATTGAATTGTTGCCTGGAGCTGCACCAATTTCGAAAGCCCCTTATCGTATGGCACCAGCTGAGCTGAGAGAACTTCAAGTGCAGTTACAAGAACTGCTCGACAAAGGATTCATCCGACAAAGTTACTCTCCGTGGGGAGCACCCGTTTTGTTCGTCAAGAAGAAGGATGGATCATTTCGAATGTGCATCGATTACCGAGAGCTAAACAAGATTACGATCAAGAATAAGTATCCTCTTCCAAGGATTGACGATCTTTTCGATCAACTCCGAGGAGCAGTCGTGTTTTCAAAAGTCGATCTACGATCAGGGTACCATCAGCTCAGGATTAAGGAGGCAGACATCTCCAAAACAGCTTTTCGTACTAGATATGGGCACTATGAGTTCTTAGTTATGCCCTTTGGATTAACTAACACTCCAGCTGCCTTCATGGATCTTATGAACCGAGTATTCAAGGAATATCTGGACAAATTCGTCATCGTTTTTATCGACGACATCTTGATTTACTCAAGGTCCAAGGAGGAACATGCACAACATCTTAGGATGGTAATGGAAACATTGAGGAGAAATCAGCTTTATGCTAAGTTCACGAAATGTGAATTTTGGTTGGAGAAAGTTCATTTCTTGGGACATGTTGTGTCGAAAGAAGGAATTTCTGTAGATCCTTCGAAAGTGGAAGCAGTGAGTTTATGGCCGGTACCCAAAAGTGTTACGGAAATAAGAAGTTTTCTTGGGTTAGCCGGATACTACCGACGGTTCGTCGAGGGATTTTCCAAAATTGCTGCACCACTCACAGCCCTTACCCGAAAAGATAAAAAGTATGAATGGACTCAGAAATGCGAGGAGAATTTCCAAGAGCTCAAGAAGAAGTTAACAAGTGCGCCCGTGTTAATTATTCCTGATGTAGATGCAGGAAATTTCGTAATTTACAGTGATGCTTCAAAGAACGGATTAGGAGCTGTCCTGATGCAAAATGGGAAGGTGGTAGCCTATGCGTCAAGACAATTGAAGAATCATGAACGGAATTATCCTACGCATGATTTGGAATTAGCAGCAGTAGTTTTCGCACTAAAGATCTGGAGACACTATTTGTATGGAAACAAATGCGAAATCTACACTGACCACCAGAGTCTCAAATACATTTTCACTCAGAAAGAGCTCAACATGAGACAGCGTAGATGGCTGGAACTAGTGAAGGACTACGATTGCGAGATCCTTTATCACCCCGGAAAGGCAAACAGGGTAGCAGATGCTTTAAGTAGGAAATCCTCGGGCATGTTAATGTCTATCGAAGCGTTTCCAAAGCCACTACAAAAGGAGATTTCTGAGTTTAACCTGGAAATGATCACGGGAAAATTATCTTCTCTGACTTTTCAGTCTGATTTGTTAGAATCCATCAAGACGCATCAAGGAAAAGATTCATTTTTGCTTAAGGCACAACTTTTTAGCGGAAAGAACAAGGAGTTCAAGACATCTGCCGATGGCACTATCTACTTCAAGGAAAGGATCTGTGTTCCCGACTTTGATTTTTTGAAGGATCAGATCATGTCAGAAGCACATAAAACGCCATACTCAGTACATCCAGGAGCTTCCAAAATGTACAAGGATCTTCGAGAGAACTTTTGGTGGCCAAAAATGAAGAACGAAGTAGCAGAATACGTGTCAAAATGTCTAACTTGCCAAAAAGTTAAGGCTGAACACCGACATCCTGGAGGAGAATTACAGAAAATAGAGTTCCCTGAATGGAAATGGGAGCAAACTACTATGGATTTTGTAGTTGGATTACCCAGGACGGTGAGTGGAAATGACACAATTTGGGTTGTGGTGGATAGATTGACCAAATCAGCCCACTTCATTGCGATTAAAGCCACCTTTTCAGTGGAAAAATTGGCCGAAGTCTACGTATCGCAGATTGTTAGGCTACATGGAGTACCAAAATCCATTATTTCAGATCGTGACGGACGTTTCACCTCTCGATTTTGGACCAGTGTTCATAATGCTATGGGGTCAAAACTGAAGTTTAGTACAGCTTTTCACCCCCAAACTGACGGCCAGTCGGAACGAACAATCCAAACATTGGAAGATATGCTGAGATCATGTGTTCTGGATTTCAAAGGGAACTGGGATCAAAAGCTGCCATTGATCGAATTCTCTTACAACAACAGTTGTCACGCTTCGATTGGTGTGGCACCATTTGAAGCCCTTTATGGAAGAAAATGTCGATCTCCTATCCACTGGTAGGAAGTTGGACAGAAGCAGCTGCAAACAACAGACTTCATCAAGAAAACCTCTGAAGATATCAAGAAGATCAAGCAGAGACTCGACATAGCTTTCAGCAGACAGAAAAGTTATGCCGATAAACGTAGAAGGCCATTGGAATTCCAAGTCGGAGATGCCGTGTTCATTAAGATTGCTCCTATGAAAGGAGTAATGAGATTTGGCAAAAAGGGGAAGCTCAGTCCAAGATATACAGGACCATTTGAAATCCTTGAAAGGATTGGGAAAGTAGCTTACAAGCTTGCTTTGCCACCAGAATTAGCTGCAATGCACGATGTATTTCATGTGTCAATGTTGAAGAAGTATGTACCAGATCCGTCGCATGTGCTTAGTCAAGAACCAGTGGAAGTTCGAACGGATTTGACATATGAAGAAAAGCCAGTTCGCATTCTGGATCGAGAAGAGAAGGTCCTAAGAAATAAAACCATTCCCCTGGTTAAAGTGTTATGGCGCAACCACAAAGTTGAAGAAGCCACCTGGGAATTGGAAGATGAAATGAGAAAGAACTACCCCGATTTATTCTAATTTTCGAGGACGAAAATTTTTAAGGGGGGTAGATTGTAATAACTAAATTTTTACGATCTTACGTTCTCTTGTAAAGAAACTTATGTTATGTTTTAAAGGTATTTATGAGAAACCTGAGACAAGGTTTTTGTGTGAAATTTTAAGTTCTCACGATACTATGAGACTTGAAAATAATTGCTTAACTCAGAACGTATCATTTTGAGTCAAAAGAATAGAAAATTTTACGTCTGCATGATTTTGCATGGCGGTCAAAGTTGACCTAAAAAGTCAACAGTTGACTAGAAAAGTCAACCATGTGATAATACTGTTTTATGAACAAGCAGTATGGAAAATATACTGTGAAAAATCATGTTCCAGACAAGATAGCAAGAGTAAGATTTACAATCACCCTAGAAAAATCAAGCACATAAAATTGGGGCATTTTGGGCCAAAGGACTTCAAATTACAAGAAAATTTTTATACAGTCAAATTTTACACAGATAAATTTTGGACTGCAGTTTAGTGACAAAATACTGTTAATAATAAGTTAACAGTATTGAAAATATCTGTGTTAGCAAGAATTTGGACTGCTTATCAAGAAAAAAGCCAAACAAGTTCTAAAGGTGATTACATCACCTACTTTTTGAATTATGACCTCATTAAGGAATTAATTAAAATTTGGAAAAGATTTTTGGCTCTAGAAGCCTCCTTGGCCGGCCACCTCATGGGGTCATCATCCAAATATTAAAAATTTTGGGGTAAATTCCACAATTAAGCAAAGTTTTCCAACCTCTATAAATACCCCTTGAGCCTATTCATTTTATTCAAAATTTGGGGAGGTTCTTGCCAATTTTCCTCTTGGAAATCAGCAGCCAAGGAAGAGAGAAAGAGGAAGGAAAATCAGAAATTTTCTTGGGGTTTTTGCTTCTAAGGGTTCGGATTTGAGCTAGGAGAAAGCCAAGAAAAATTTGGAAATTTTTTTAGGGACTTTTAGGGGTGTGGCCGAGTGTGCAAGGGGAGGAGGAAAGCTGAAAATTTTGGGGCCAAACTTTGGTTAAGAGTTCGGCTTGGAGTGGAGCAACCAAGGAGATCAACCAAAAATTCTTTGGTGCCAATTGGTGGAGTAGCCGTGAGCCAAGGGAGCTAGGGGGGAGGAGGAGATTTTGTGACCAAACTTGACTTTGGTCTAAGGTAAAATCTAGAGCCCTAACTCTCTTAATTGAGTTCAAATTTAAGGTAAAAAGATGATTCAATTTGGTTGTAAGGACATAAGTCCATTTCCCCATTTTATGCCCTAAGTTAGTAGTATGTGCTTGATTTGTAGATCTAAGGGTGTATGGTTCAAATTTTTGCATGATTTGTCTTTATTTATGGTTGATTTTCATGCTTGAATGCTTAGGGTTGTGTGTCCCCTGATTTGGTCAGAAAATCTGCCCTAGGGCAGTGCTTGAAGCATGTTGATTTAAGAAGCAAAGTTAGGGTTAATGCAAACATAGGCTTAAGGCTTTTGAATTTGGTTTGTACGGATTCAATTGGACAATTTAATGGTTCATGCAGGACGTTAGAAACGCTGCGTGTTTGCCCTATAGGCTCCCGAAGTGTTCGGTTGAGGTAGATTTCACGAAATAGGACGTAAACCGGTTTAAGTAACCGAAACTGCCAATTCGGACTCAAACTGGCCAGTTTCGGGAAAGTAAAAATTAAAGGCCCTTAGAGGACGAATTGGGTAAATCTTAAAACACGAAAGTTGCTCGGAACGATTTTTCCTAGAAGACAGCGCGGGCAGAATCCAAAAATGAGGCTCCAATGGTCTCCGTTTTTACAAAATCCGTGGCTGGTCTGCCCAGACCCAGTTTTCAGGGTCAGCCAGCTTCAAACAAAAACTGACGCAAAAATAAGCAGAACTGGATTTTTTGTAAAACATGAAAGTTTTAGCATTTTTCGAGAGCTACAACTTTGGTGAAGACAAGTTTTTCAAATTCCAAATAGATTTATAAACTGGTATTGTTTTATGAAGAGTGTGCAGGGAACCGAAAATTCCTGCACATGAGTTTTACAAACAGTTTTCGAAAAAAACTGTATTTTTGCTTAAAACTGTCCCAAAGGCAGTTCTCAATCTTAAATGACCTTTATAAAGATTTGTTTTGAAGATTTGAAATGGTTACAAAAATATTAAAGAGATTTAAAGCTAAATTTCTTAAATAGTAAAAAGATAAGTAAATGGACAGAATTTGTAATCAAGCCAAAGGTTTTGAGGAAACCTAACATTTTGTCAAGAATCTAGCCCAAGAAATTATTCAATGTAATCTCTTAAGAGAATAATTATTTTCAAGCAGTTAAATGACTATTTTGTGACCAAATAAGATATCTAGTACTAGGGGACATACAACTAGAATTTCATTGGCATGTTGGATAGGACACCAACATTTCATAATAAGAATTAGACTCTTACCTAAGTCCCTATTCAAGCAGGACAAGGCCTGCAGCTGTGCCCAGTAAGAGAACAGCCTCAAGAGGGACACAGTGAGAAAGGTAAGTGCAACTCCGCCTACAGCATGGGCATTTTAAGTTGTAATATGATATACGAGATTATGTGCTATGATTTACTATATCAAGTAGATAGCATGACTGAGAAATAATTACAAGTTATATTCATGTGACATCATGAAGCATGTTCACAAATAATAAGAACAAGGTCAAGATGACAAATAAGTATAATGGCAAGCAAGCTTGCCTGTGACGTACCGACCCGTCCAAGGTCGGGTAGGACTGTGGAATGAGTTGGAACTGGAATGGCCGCCCCAACCACTCCATAGTTGCGCGCCCGGTACGGTCACTCATGATAAGGGGCCCATAAGCAAGTTAAGGAATGAAAGTATGTTAAAAGAGCATGATAAAATAAGCATAATAAAGCATAATTGAATCATGCATTATTAGAATGTGTTATGATAGGCTGTGCTAAGTTTATAGCTATTTATTGTTGCGGTTAAATAGTTGTACTTGCTGAGCGAAAGCTCACGCCTTATGTCTATGCTGTAGGTAAACAACCTACTGGCGCTTGTTGATACAAAATGGTGGAGTTGGCGGGGGCAACTGTGAAAGAAGGGATAAGCCGCTACGTCTTCCGTAAATTTATGTTTAATATTTTATGTTTATATTATTCCAAACAAGTACTCCTATAGTAGAAAAAAAAAAAAAAAATCCACTATATTTGTTACATAAATAAGTATGTAAAACAAGTTAAGTATGTATGTATGTATGTACGGTAACGGTCCGTGCTAGGCGGGTCGTTACAATCTTAGTCAACTTTGATCAATCTAAAGTTAACCCTGGTCAAACCTTGACCGGAATAAAAATCAAAATTCTTATTTTGCTCTATTCTTCAAAAGGTCTCATATTTGCCTAAGCAAACTATTGTTGAGTCTCGTAGCTAATTAAACAAGAACTCAAACATATACTATTATTCAACTCTGATCATGATTCAGACTTAGTTTTCATTGTTCCTACGGAACTCTCAAGTCATCAAAATTTCGGGTATTACATGATGAGAATGCAAATGTCCTATTTTTCTTCCTTAATGTTTAGTCTTTTTTATTTATTTGTTGCATAATTGTTCTCATTATTCTTATATTTTTATCTCTGTGCAAATGGAGGCATTAATGCAAAATGTAGCTAATTTGGCGATTTTTAACTGTTTTGATATCGCTTCATTATCTGGGCATAACTCTCTCATCCGAGCTCTGATTGAGATGATTCAAGATGCTATGGAATGAGAAAAAAAAAAAAAAAAAAAAAAAAAGCTCTATAACTTTTATGTTTTACGTTTTGAGAGATACTGACTACATCAAGATTGAAATTGTGACGCCCCGACTTCCCAAGCCAGGTCGACACCATACATACTTGTTCTTTACTTGAAAATTTGAGAAATTTTTTTTTTTTTTTTTTTTTTTTAAAACATATTCACATACGTCCTCTTGTAGAGAAAAACTTGTTAAGCATACATACCATTTTGAAAGTATAATTTTAAGTCTTCAAACTTCATACATATAACAAAACATAATATACTTTTTGAAGTATTAACATATTGAATGCGGAAAATTATGCGTAGTGGTATCCCACACCGCCCTTCACCCGCCGCATCGTCCGCATAGCCCACCACTTAAGCTGCAGGCTTCTTACCTACAGTATGAAATATAAGAGTGAGCTTTCGCCCAGCAAGTTCAAACATAATCTCACAAAATATTTCAAACATCTTTAAAAAGAAACATGCCCATCATCACGGAACTCATGCATGAACCATTTATGATTGATTGAATGTCTTATGTTTCATTATAGACTCAATCTTTATTATCTTATCTCAACGTGTGGGCCCATAGTGTCCGTACCAAAAGCGCGTAGCCTCCAGACAAAGCTAGGGTTTGCAAGGCCCTAACAGTTCTGGGAATTATAACTTGACCCCTTCACGATCACGGATCTCGATCACGGAAGGTAAATATCACCACTGAATCATGTAGCCTCCACGATCACGGGAGGTTGGTACGACACCTTACTTAATTATCTTACCATGTGATTTAACATTAGTGAACATGCTTCATGATGTCACTATGTCATATCATACTCAACATATGCCATAACATGATCTTTTTGAAAACATGTCCTTTCTGAAAACATGGTATTTTTGTAAACATGGCAATTCTGTAAACATGGAACTTTTGTAAACATGGCACTTTTGTAAACATGGCACTTTTGTAAACATGGTATAACATGTCATAACATAACTTAGCATATCATAGCCATAGCATAGCATCACATATCACGGCATCACTTATCATAGCACAACATAGCCTGTATACTTGAAAATATAGTATACTTGAAAACAGTCTTTACTATTTTCATACTGTAGATGAGGTTTGATACTTGCCTGATCTGCTAGATTCCGGGTTCTGATGTCTTAACTCGGATTGCAATTGCAGGTTCCTTCCTGCTATTAAAAGAACATAGGATAAGAATCCTATAAAAGTTGGTAACCTATCCAACGTTCTAGTTATATGTCCCCCCACACATGTCTTGGTATCCTATAGTATTACTTTGGGTAACCCTTAATTAACTGCTGGGTTAAAGTCGATATCTGATCAACTAATGGTTAACCCTTGGTCAACTATGGTCAACCTTGGGCTTTGAGGCTAAGCCCAGTAACTCGGGTATATCTCCCGGTTACCTTTCGTAAACTAGTTGCTTGCTATATTCTAACTTGAAAAATTAATTTCCCTTACTTGGAAAATTTAGGAAAATTAATCCCAAAACTTCATTTTTAACTTTAAAAATCCTTTACTTAAATCGTAAAAATTCAAACTCTTGGATTAGTGTTTTATAAAATCATTTGAGGTTGAAAACTGCCCTTGGAACAGTTTTCCATAATCAAAACGATAGTTTGTAGTAGAAAACAGTTTTATAGAAACATTTGTAAAACTAGGGGTGCAGAAATTTTCGGATTCCCTGCGCACCCTTTGATAAACGATTCTAATTTAAAAATCGGTTCATAATCTGAAAAAGTTGTCTTCATAAAAGTTGTAGTTCTCGAAAAATACTAAAACTTTCATGTTTTACAAAAATTCCAATTCGGCCTAGATTCGTCCCAGTTTTTGTTTGAAACTGGCTGACCCCGAAAAATTGAGTGAAAACTGGGTCTGGGAATCAGCCACGGGTTTTGGGGTAAACGGAGGCCATTGGAGCCTCATTTTGGGATTCTGCCCACGTTGTCCCCTAGGAAAAATTGTTCCGAACAACTTTCATGTTTTACGTTTTACCCAATTCGGCCTCTAAAGGCCTCAAAATTCATTTTCAATAAAACTGGGCAGAAATCACCCGAATTGGACAGTTTCCTCATTTTTGGTTTTATTTACGTCCTATTCGCATAATCTAACTCAACCGAACACGCGGGAGCCTAGATTACAAGCATGCAGCGTTTTTCTAACGTAAAATTTTCCCAATTATAGTTTCTATAACTTCCATGCAAACCCTAATTGACTTTGGATCAATTAAAGCTCACATGTGCATCCATTCATACACTTCTAGCACCCTAATATATTATGATCAAACCACAATCTTAGGGCAGCTTTGGGGACATTCCAAATTCAGATATTTGCATGCACAATCCACGGAAATTAAATCATGCAAGCACAAATAAAATCAAACCACCCTTAAAGCTAAATCAAGCACAATCTAAAACCTAAACTAGGGCACCATATAAATATGAGCTTAAGCTCTTACAAATCAAATTGAAATGCACCTAAAATTCAATTTGATAACTCAAAGGAAAGAGTTGAGTGAGTAGAGTCAATTACCTTGATTGATCCCAATTATTGGTGCTAGGGTTTGATTGCTAAACTCCCTCCAAATCCACCCTTCAAATCCGGTTTTCTCACCTAGGGTTTGCACCAATATTTTTGTTCAATCTTGGTAAATTCTATAACCAAAACTAACCACTAACCAAACAAAATTTTCCTTACCTTTCCTCCTTGAAACAGCCGGCCTTCAAGCTAAGATATACACCAAGAAAACTTCAAAAATTCTTGCTAGGTGGGTAGAGGAATTTCACTCACTAATCCACTCTTTTTCTTCTAAATCACCAAATTTCTCTCTTGATTCTAGCTCACCCTAAATTCCGGATTTTTTTGAGGGAGAATTTGGCAAGAGTTTTGTTGCTTTTCTTCATTTTTTTCAGCCAAAAACCGCCCCCCCCTTGGCCTATTTATAGGTGAAATTTGGGGTCTTTTTGCAAAACTTTTTGGTTCTACTTTGCACACAAGTCCTTGAAGAAATTTTAAACTCTTTTCAGCCCCACAAGGACCGGCCAGCTCACTATTGATAATACCAAAAATTTTCAAATTTTTCTTAATTGCCTAATGATGTCATAATTAGGCTTTTTGGTGAGGTAAGCAAGAGTTTAGGGCTTGTTTGCCTCCTTTTTCCTTTAAACAGTCCAATTAAGTGTTAATACAGATATTTCTAGTACTGTGCTTACTACACACAATACTGTTGTGCTCCAACACAGTCCAAAACTTATCTGTATTAAAAAATTATAAAATTTTCTGTACCGAAAATTTTTTCTTCTCTAAAAACTTTTTGGCCCATTTAGTCCTATTTTAGGTGCTTGATTTTTCTATGGTGGTTTTAAAACTTAATTATACTATCTTGTCTGTAAAGACGGTTTTCACAGTATATTTCTCATACTGCTGATTGAATCACAGTGCCGTCTTATGTTTGACTTCTTCGGTCAACCTTTGACTATTCTGGTCAATTTTGACTTTTTCGATCAAACTTTGACCATCATAAATTTATGAAATTCCATCACGCGTTTCCTTAAAAGGCCTCTTATGGAGTCTCGTAATTAATTTACCGAGAACTCAACTCTATACTGATAAAATTATGACTTTTGTATTGGTATTCATAATTTTTATACAATTATAAAAACACATAGTACAAACTTTAGATTTCTTATATACAAGAAAATCATGAGTTCGTGAAAATTTTTGGATATTACAATCTACCCTCCTTAAAGAATTTTCGTCCTCGAAAATCAGAACAATTCGGGGTAGTTTTTCTTCATATCCTCCTCACGTTCCCATGTTGCCTCCTCAATCTCATGATTTCGCCATAGGACCTTTACTAAAGGTATAACCTTGTTCCTTAACACCTTTTCTTCTCGTGCCAAGATTTGAACCGGTTTCTCCTCATATGTCATATCCTCGTGAACCTCAATTGGTTCGTGGTCCAATACATGCGATGGATCCGAGATGTACTTCTTTAGCATCGACACATGAAATACGTTGTGTACATATGCTAATTCCTGGGGCAAAGCCAACTTATAGGCCACATTACCAACTCTATCCAGTATTTCGAATGGCCCTATGTATCTTGGACTCAATTTCCCCTTCTTTCCGAATCTCATAACTCCTTTGAATGGAGCAACTTTGAGGAAAACCAAGTCTCCTACTTGGAATTCTAGAGGTCTTCTGCGTTTGTCAGCATAGCTCTTCTGTCGACTAAATGCAGTTTCCATCCGTCGGCGTATAAGTTTCACGGCCTCCGTGGTCCTTCGAATAAAATCCGTTGACACAAGTTCCTTCTCTCTTGTCTCGTACCAGTGGACTGGAGATCTACACCTTCTCCCGTACAGGGCTTCATAAGGAGCCATTCCAATCGAAGCTTGAAAACTGTTGTTGTATGAGAACTCAATTAAAGGAAGCTTCTTATCCCAAGTCCCTTTGAAATCCATCACGCACGCTCGCAACATGTCTTCTAGGGTCTGAATGGTCCTCTCTGATTGTCCATCCGTTTGAGGGTGAAAAGCCGTACTAAAAGTGAGCTTTGTACCCATGGCTTGATGTACACTCCTCCAAAACTTAGAAGTGAAACGTCCATCACGATCCGAGATAATCGATTTCGGAATCCCATGATAACGAACGATCTGCGCGACGTATAATTCCGCTAGCTGCTCTACTGAAAAGCTAAGCTTGATGGCAATAAAGTGTGCAGACTTCGTCAAACGATCAACAACCACCCAAATAGCGTCGTTGCCATTAGGAGTTCGGGGTAGACCAACTACAAAATCCATGGTCACTTGGTCCCATTTCCATTCTGGAATGGAAATTTTCTGCAATTCTCCCCCTGGACGTTGGTGTTCTGCCTTGACCCTTTGACACGTAAGGCATTTACTGACGAAGGTTGCAACATCATTCTTCATTTTGGGCCACCAAAAGCTTTCCTTCAAGTCTTGATACATCTTTGTGGCTCCAGGATGAACGGAATACGGAGTCTCATGTGCCTCTTTCATGATTTGCTCCTTCAACTCGTCCTCGTTAGGAATGCATAATCTATTTTTCCGATAGAGTATGCCCTCATCTGATATGTTGAAATCCGACTCCTTTCCTTCTAAGACCTCATTCCTGGTTCTGAGCAGCGAGGTATCTCCTTCTTGTCGCTCCTTCATGCCATCTAAAATGGTAGGTTGGAAGGTTAGGGCAGCTAAACTTCCCGTGATAAGCTCTATTCCAGCTTCCACTAGCTCCTTCTGAAGAGGTTCGATCAACGATTGTAGGGACATTAACGAAGAAGACGACTTCCGACTAAGGGCATCAGCTACTTTGTTAGCCTTCCCTGGATGGTAACGGATGTCGATGTCGTAATCCTTCACCAGTTCGAGCCATCTTCTTTGTCTCATGTTAAGCTCCTTCTGTGTGAAGATATACTTCAAACTCTGATGATCCGTGTAAACTTCACACTTAACACCGTAAAGGTAGTGTCTCCAGATCTTGAGTGCAAATACTACCGCCGCAAGTTCCAAATCATGCGTCGGATAGTTCTTCTCATGGTCCTTAAGCTGTCGTGAAGCATAAGCGATCACTTTTCCATTCTGCATGAGAACGGCTCCCAATCCTATTTTGGAAGCATCGCTGTATATTACGAAGTTTCCTTCTTCCACATTCGGAATTGTGAGGATCGGAGCGCAAGTCAGCCTATTTTTCAGCTCTTGGAAGTGCTCTTCACACTTTGCAGTCCATTCATACTTCTTCCCTTTCCGTGTAAGTGCGGTGAGCGGTGCTGCAATTTTAGCAAATCCTTCAACAAAACGTCGGTAATAGCCCGCTAAGCCGAGGAAACTACGTACTTCTGTGACGTTTTTCGGAGCTGGCCATTCACTTACTGCTTCAATCTTAGCCGGATCCACAGATATGCCGTCCTTAGAGACCACATGTCCTAAGAAATGGACCTTCTCCAACCAGAATTCACACTTGGTGAATTTAGCATAAAGCTGATTTTGCTTTAAAATCTGCAGAGCAATCCTGAGGTGCTCCTCGTGCTCCCCCTTTGACCTTGAATAAATCAATATATCATCTATAAAGACGATAACAAACTTATCCAAATAATCCTTGAATACTCGATTCATTAGGTCCATAAAGGCTGCTGGAGCATTCGTCAATCCGAATGGCATAACGAGGAACTCATAATGTCCATATCGCGTACGAAAAGCCGTCTTGGGGACATCTCCTTCCCTAATTCGGAGCTGATGATATCCGGATCGTAAGTCAATTTTTGAGAAAATTGCAGCTCCTCTCAGCTAATCAAACAAATCGTCGATCCGAGGCAAAGGATACTTGTTCTTGATGGTTATTTTATTTAATTCCCGATAGTCAATGCACATCCTAAGAGTGCCATCTTTCTTTTTAACGAACAGAACTGGGGCTCCCCATGGCGAGTAGCTTTGCCGAATGAATCCTCGATCCAGAAGCTCTTGTAACTGGATCTGCAGTTCTTTAAGTTCGGCAGGCGCCATCCTGTAAGGTGCCTTAGATACTGGTGCCGATCCAGGAAGTAACTCAATCTCAAAGGAGATCTCTCGTTCAGGTGGCAATCCTGGCAATTCTTCGGGAAACACTTCTATAAACTCCTTGACTATTGGTACTTCCTCCGGTCTGCTCTCGGTCTCTTGCGTCTTATCCACCATGTTGGCTATAAATCCCATACATCCTTCTGCCAACAATTTTCTAGCCTTTAGCGCTGAAATAAACATCTTTGGCTGTTTTGGAGTAGATCCTCTGAAAATAAACTCCTCGCCACCCATAGGCTTGAACATGACAGTTCGTCGTGGACAGTCGATAACGGCGTTGTACTTCCCCAAGAAGTCCATACCCAAGATGACATCGTAGTCATATAGGTCAATGATGATCAAGTTGACATACATTTCCCTACCACATATAATTATTGGAACGTGACGTATCCAATAATCAGACAATAAAATCTCCCCGGAGGGTAATGCAGTCCTAAATGTTCTTCCGATTCTATCACTTGCTTTACCTAGTTTCTTAGCGAACCTAGGTGATGTGAATGAATGCGTAGCTCCAGAATCAATTAATACGTAAGCATCTTGTTGGGCAAAAGGAAGCTGACCTGTCACCACAGTGGAAGGTCCAGCTTGAACATCCTCTTTTGTATAGGCGTAGATGCGTCCTTGAGGTTCTGGAGCTTCTAGCCTGCCTTGAGAGATTGCAGGTCCCTCGAGCTTCATCTGTGCAGCGTGAAGTTGAGATCCCTGTCCTCTCTGTTGATTCTGCGGACTCTGGGGATTGAGATTGCAGCTTCTAGCATAGTGGCCTTCTTTGCCACATAGAAAACAGCGACCGTTTCCAGCACGGCAATCTCCCGGGTGCTTCTTCCCACATTTCTGACAAGTGGGATAACTGTTGCTATCAGGAGTATTTTTCTTCTGGGGAAAATTCTGTTGATTCCCCTGTCTTCCTGCATTCCACTTTCTTTTCTGTTGGTTGCTGCCGTATTGCCTATTGTTGTTTTGACCCGAAGGTCCTCCTTGACCTTTTTGTTGTGAGGTCTGGCCTTGCTTGACTTGGTTCTGCTTAACTTGGGCCTTTTCTTCCCTCTTCTCCTGGAAAAACTTAGCCCGTTGCTCTCTGTTCTGCCCTACCCAGTATTCAGCTCGAACTGCTCGGCTAACACAATCTGCAACGGTGGTTGGTGGATAGGGTCCACTGTTGATTACCACTGCCAAATCCGAGCGGAACATCTTCATCATCTTTCGCACTTTGTCCCTTTCGGAACTGAAGAGGTGAGGGCAGAGACGTGCTAGTTGCTCAAACTTTTGCACTGCCTCAGTTACCGACAGATTTCCTTGGCGAAAATTACTGAGTTCGTCCTGTTGAGCTTCCATAACTTCGGTGTTGAAGTATTTTTCTTTAAATTCCTCCACAAAGTCCTCCCAAGTCATTTGGGTAACATCCCACCGGATCTGGACTGCTTCCCACCAAAGGCGAGCATCTTTCTTTAGCACAAAGGATGCACAGAGGATTTTCTCTTGATCATTAAGCCTGAGAAAGTTCAGGATAACCTGGAGGTCAATCAACCAGTTGTCGGCGTCAATTGGGTTTGTTGACCCCTCGAATTCTGGTGCCTTCATGCGCCGAAAACTGTCATATAGTTCCTCCGGAGTTCGAACTCGGGGTGCTGGTGGAACAGCTACAGGTGCAACAGGCACTTCAGGAGCTATGGGGTTCTCTGGGATCACCGGGTCAACATCAGGAATTTCCGGTGCAGCAGGCTGATTCACAGGTGCTGGTGGTACCTCTACATCAGGAGGTCCCTGATTCCGCTGGGCCAACTGAGCTCTAAGCCCCCCTATCTCTTGCTGTTGGGCTAGCATCATTTGCCTTAGCTCATTCAGCTGGGCCGCAAGATCAACATCTTGGATCGGTGCTCTTCTACGCTTTGGTGGCATGGCTCTATACGGAAAATAAGGAAATAAACTTAGCTTCTTTTATTTTAATATTAATAAAATCGTTTCTTTTATATAGAACCCTAATCTTCTTTCCATATAAAAGCATAACATGAACATATCTGAATTAATCATGATCTTGTTCATATCTCCTTCACAATAGGAGTACATAACCATAACGTTTGGGAAGATATAAAACTTTCCATCGTTTCCGTATGTCACCTGGTTGCCGTCACCAAGCTAAGGCACCACCCAACGTTATCCCCGTGTCCAACATTTTCCAGCATGGTCGTTGAAAGAAGATACTTGCTATACCCCTAAAATCTTAACTAATTCTAATAGTAAGAAAATAACATAACTTACTTGGGCCATTGCAGAAGCGATGTGAGGCGAAGTGAAGTAGGCTGGCAGGATACCGCTCTGATACCAAACTGTGACGCCCCGACTTCCCAAGCCAGGTCGACACCATACATACTTGTTCTTTACTTGAAAATTTGAGAAATTTTTTTTTTTTTTTTTTTTTTTAAAACATATTCACATACGTCCTCTTGTAGAGAAAAACTTGTTAAGCATACATACCATTTTGAAAGTATAATTTTAAGTCTTCAAACTTCATACATATAACAAAACATAATATACTTTTTGAAGTATTAACATATTGAATGCGGAAAATTATGCGTAGTGGTATCCCACACAGCCCTTCACCCGCCGCATCGTCCGCATAGCCCACCACTTAAGCTGCAGGCTTCTTACCTACAGTATGAAATATAAGAGTGAGCTTTCGCCCAGCAAGTTCAAACATAATCTCACAAAATATTTCAAACATCTTTAAAAAGAAACATGCCCATCATCACGGAACTCATGCATGAACCATTTATGATTGATTGAATGTCTTATGTTTCATTATAGACTCAATCTTTATTATCTTATCTCAACGTGTGGGCCCATAGTGTCCGTACCAAAAGCGCGTAGCCTCCAGACAAAGCTAGGGTTTGCAAGGCCCTAACAGTTCTGGGAATTATAACTTGACCCCTTCACGATCACGGATCTCGATCACGGAAGGTAAATATCACCACTGAATCATGTAGCCTCCACGATCACGGGAGGTTGGTACGACACCTTACTTAATTATCTTACCATGTGATTTAACATTAGTGAACATGTTTCATGATGTCACTATGTCATATCATACTCAACATATGCCATAACATGATCTTTTTGAAAACATGTCCTTTCTGAAAACATGGTATTTTTGTAAACATGGCAATTCTGTAAACATGGAACTTTTGTAAACATGGCACTTTTGTAAACATGGCACTTTTGTAAACATGGTATAACATGTCATAACATAACTTAGCATATCATAGCCATAGCATAGCATCACATATCACGGCATCACTTATCATAGCACAACATAGCCTGTATACTTGAAAATATAGTATACTTGAAAACAGTCTTTACTATTTTCATACTGTAGATGAGGTTTGATACTTGCCTGATCTGCTAGATTCCGGGTTCTGATGTCTTAACTCGGATTGCAATTGCAGGTTCCTTCCTGCTATTAAAAGAACATAGGATAAGAATCCTATAAAAGTTGGTAACCTATCCAACGTTCTAGTTATATGTCCCCCCACACATGTCTTGGTATCCTATAGTATTACTTTGGGTAACCCTTAATTAACTGCTGGGTTAAAGTCGATATCTGATCAACTAATGGTTAACCCTTGGTCAACTATGGTCAACCTTGGGCTTTGAGGCTAAGCCCAGTAACTCGGGTATATCTCCCGGTTACCTTTCGTAAACTAGTTGCTTGCTATATTCTAACTTGAAAAATTAATTTCCCTTACTTGGAAAATTTAGGAAAATTAATCCCAAAACTTCATTTTTAACTTTAAAAATCCTTTACTTAAATCGTAAAAATTCAAACTCTTGGATTAGTGTTTTATAAAATCATTTGAGGTTGAAAACTGCCCTTGGAACAGTTTTCCATAATCAAAACGATAGTTTGTAGTAGAAAACAGTTTTATAGAAACATTTGTAAAACTAGGGGTGCAGAAATTTTCGGATTCCCTGCGCACCCTTTGATAAACGATTCTAATTTAAAAATCGGTTCATAATCTGAAAAAGTTGTCTTCATAAAAGTTGTAGTTCTCGAAAAATACTAAAACTTTCATGTTTTACAAAAATTCCAATTCGGCCTAGATTCGTCCCAGTTTTTGTTTGAAACTGGCTGACCCCGAAAAATTGAGTGAAAACTGGGTCTGGGAATCAGCCACGGGTTTTGGGGTAAACGGAGGCCATTGGAGCCTCATTTTGGGATTCTGCCCACGTTGTCCCCTAGGAAAAATTGTTCCGAACAACTTTCATGTTTTACGTTTTACCCAATTCGGCCTCTAAAGGCCTCAAAATTCATTTTCAATAAAACTGGGCAGAAATCACCCGAATTGGACAGTTTCCTCATTTTTGGTTTTATTTACGTCCTATTCGCATAATCTAACTCAACCGAACACGCGGGAGCCTAGATTACAAGCATGCAGCGTTTTTCTAACGTAAAATTTTCCCAATTATAGTTTCTATAACTTCCATGCAAACCCTAATTGACTTTGGATCAATTAAAGCTCACATGTGCATCCATTCATACACTTCTAGCACCCTAATATATTATGATCAAACCACAATCTTAGGGCAGCTTTGGGGACATTCCAAATTCAGATATTTGCATGCACAATCCACGGAAATTAAATCATGCAAGCACAAATAAAATCAAACCACCCTTAAAGCTAAATCAAGCACAATCTAAAACCTAAACTAGGGCACCATATAAATATGAGCTTAAGCTCTTACAAATCAAATTGAAATGCACCTAAAATTCAATTTGATAACTCAAAGGAAAGAGTTGAGTGAGTAGAGTCAATTACCTTGATTGATCCCAATTATTGGTGCTAGGGTTTGATTGCTAAACTCCCTCCAAATCCACCCTTCAAATCCGGTTTTCTCACCTAGGGTTTGCACCAATATTTTTGTTCAATCTTGGTAAATTCTATAACCAAAACTAACCACTAACCAAACAAAATTTTCCTTACCTTTCCTCCTTGAAACAGCCGGCCTTCAAGCTAAGATATACACCAAGAAAACTTCAAAAATTCTTGCTAGGTGGGTAGAGGAATTTCACTCACTAATCCACTCTTTTTCTTCTAAATCACCAAATTTCTCTCTTGATTCTAGCTCACCCTAAATTCCGGATTTTTTTGAGGGAGAATTTGGCAAGAGTTTTGTTGCTTTTCTTCATTTTTTTCAGCCAAAAACCGCCCCCCCCTTGGCCTATTTATAGGTGAAATTTGGGGTCTTTTTGCAAAACTTTTTGGTTCTACTTTGCACACAAGTCCTTGAAGAAATTTTAAACTCTTTTCAGCCCCACAAGGACCGGCCAGCTCACTATTGATAATACCAAAAATTTTCAAATTTTTCTTAATTGCCTAATGATGTCATAATTAGGCTTTTTGGTGAGGTAAGCAAGAGTTTAGGGCTTGTTTGCCTCCTTTTTCCTTTAAACAGTCCAATTAAGTGTTAATACAGATATTTCTAGTACTGTGCTTACTACACACAATACTGTTGTGCTCCAACACAGTCCAAAACTTATCTGTATTAAAAAATTATAAAATTTTCTGTACCGAAAATTTTTTCTTCTCTAAAAACTTTTTGGCCCATTTAGTCCTATTTTAGGTGCTTGATTTTTCTATGGTGGTTTTAAAACTTAATTATACTATCTTGTCTGTAAAGACGGTTTTCACAGTATATTTCTCATACTGCTGATTGAATCACAGTGCCGTCTTATGTTTGACTTCTTCGGTCAACCTTTGACTATTCTGGTCAATTTGGACTTTTTCGATCAAACTTTGACCCTCATAAACTTATGAAATTCCATCACGCGGTTCCTTAAAAGGCCTCTTATGGAGTCTCGTAATTAATTTACCGAGAACTCAACTCTATACTGATAAAATTATGACTTTTGTATTGGTATTCATAATTTTTATACAATTATAAAAACACATAGTACAAACTTTAGATTTCTTATATACAAGAAAATCATGAGTTCGTGAAAATTTTTGGATATTACAGAAATTGGGCTTGAAATTACTGCACCTGCACAGTTGACGTTTTGGAATGTTCCTTGTCTTACAAGTCTAGTATGCTGATTTGATGCAGTTTATTTTCAGAAGGTTTCCAGATCTGGTGTACGAAAATTACAGCCAGCCACTTTCCTAGCTAGTTATAGTCAGACTTTCTTTTAATTTTAATTAGCCAGATTTAAATATTGTTCTTTTAGAATAATATTTAGCATGTTTTAGGAGATTTGATAAGGTTCCAATAAGGAATTGATGTGTATAAAAGGAGAGAAGTCATCAGACTTTGGGATCTCTCCCTCTTCTCTCTTCTTTAACTCTTCCTTCAAATTTTCATCATGGCCCAACATGGCTAAGCTTTAGTACTTGGTCAAAGGAAATAGAAGCCTTGGAATCAATAAAACTGTGAGATCTAATTTGTTTTTGTTATTTATGTTTTGAGTATCAAATGTTCTTCTGTACCTATTATTATGATTGTCTCATTTAATTACTAGGAGGGCTACTAGTTGTTTATTCGTTACAATCTACTGCTAAGTTAGATATCAAATCCGTAATTGTTTGATCCCTCTAAGTTGTGAATGTAACGGCCCGCCTAGCACAGGCCGTTACCGTACATACATGCATACTTTTCGTACTTTCATACTTAGCGTAAACATCGGAAATTTTTTATTTTTTTTGTACAGTGCGTCACGCATGCCAAAACGTTCAAATAATATAGAGAATACTAGATAAGGTTGTTTGGGCATAGAATAAAATTCATAGAATAACTACATAACATATCAAAACCCATAGTGGCTCTATTTTCCCACATTTCACAGTTTGCCAGGCCACACCCCTCCATCTTGCATCAACAGTTGCTAGCAGGTTGTTTACCTACAGTATAGACGTAAGACAGTGAGCTTTCGCTCAGCAAGTACAACTACTATATACCGCGACACTACACCAACACATCATACATACATAACACATCATAACATAACATACATGGCATATCGTAATCATAACATAGCATAGCTTTTCATACATATGCATGAGCCATTTATGCTTCATAATGCTTTCTTATTCATTCATAACTTACTTTCATGGCTTATCTTAACATATGGGCCCCATAACATAAGTGTCCGTACCGGGCGCGCAACTATGGAGTGGTTGGGGCAGCCAGTCCATTTCTAACTCAAACCATAATCCAGCCTGACCTAACGCGGGTCGGTACGACACAGGCAAGCTTGTTTGCCATCGTAACTTTCATTGTCTCATAGTTGATCTTATTCTTGTTAATTGGTGAACATGCTTCGTGATGTTTCACACAATTAAAACATAATCATGCCTTAGCCATACCATAGTCTTATCATAACTTATGTCTTAGCATACCTCATAGCATCTTAGTATAGCATACATTCATAGCATATATTCATAGCTTACATTCATATTCATAGCATATAGCATGGCATACTTCATAACATTTCCTAATACATGGCATACCATAGCATGTTACATAGCATATTTCATAACATTTCCTAATACATAGCATATTTCATAACATTTGTCATCATACTTAGGCAAGTATACACAACAAAGTCTATGCTGTAGGCGGAGTTGTACTTACCTTATTTGCGTTTGTTGTGTCCGATGTCGAGCTGGATCCTGTCAGGACACTGTCGCGTACTACCTTCTGTTTTCATATAAAAGTAAGGGTTAGAAATGTTGGTAATATAACCAACACCCTTATATAACTTTAGTTATATACCCCTCACTTAATCTCACGTTATCCTACTTGGTTATATTAAGTAACCCTAGGGTTTACCCGAATTGGATTATTTTAACTTAGGTTTCAAAATCCCATTTTTAGAAAAAAAAACCTTATATTTTATGTATATAAAAATCCTTTGTTCAACTAGAAAATTTGAAATCATGAAGTAAGATTTGTAAAAATTATTGACTGTTGGAAACTACCTTTGGAACAGCTTCACATTGTCAATTTATCAGTGTATGTGCAGAATTACCCTTTTTCTACACTGTTTCTAGAAATCCTATACAGGAATTCCCTATTTCCTATACAGTTTTTGAAAACCAATTTCATTTAGAAATAAAAGCCGAATTTGAAAAAATTTTCTTCACAAAAGTTTTAGCTTTCGAAAAACTCTACAATTTTCATGTTTTAAGAAAAACCCAGTTCAGTCGTTAACATGTTCGTATTCCCTGTTGAACCAACCTGGTCGTGCATGAATCCTGGGCATGGTCAGGCTCGGGTTTTAATGAAAACCGAGGCCGTTAGAGCCTTATTTTGCAAAACCGTGCATGTAGGCCCCGAGGAAAAACCCTTCTCTACAACTTTTATGTTTTAAGTTTTTCCTAATTCGGCTTTTAAGGGCCTCAAACTCGGGTTTCCAGAAAACTAGCTAGTTTCCACCCGAACTGGCAGCTTCTTGGCTTAAATCAATTTTACGCCCTAATCGTGCACCCTACCTCAATCGGCAGCAGCCGAGAGCCTACGGGCAGTCATGCAGCATATTTCTAACGTCAAATTTGTCAACCACAATTTAGAGACATTCATCAATTAAGCATCCAAAAACCTAAACATACAACCACCACTACTACAAATACGGGATTCCACGACGGTACTTCGACGACCTTTTTTTAAAAAACCATCGTGGAAAAGAGTAAAAAACACGGAGCGGAAAAAATCTTACGAAAACCATCGTGGAAAAGTACTATTTCACGACGGTTTTTTAAAATGGTCATGGAAACAGGAGTTTTCCACGACCGTTTAAAGAAACGGTCGTGGAAAACCAGGTTTCCACGACCGTTAAAAGAAACGGTCGTGGAAACTTGGTTTTCCACGACCGTTTCCACGACCGTTAGCTGAAACGGTCGTGGAAACTTTTTCCACGATGGTTTGTTTAAACCGTCATGGAAACGATCTTCCTAACAACCACGACGGTTGTTTGCTAGACGGTCGTGGAATTTCGAGCTTCCACGACTTTTTTTAAGAAACCATCGTGTAAAATTTGCGAAAAAAATGCGTTTAAGACCGAGAGTTTATTGTTGCCATCAATATTTTTCACCAGCTACTCTAGCTTTCTCTGCTTCCCAATATAATTCTGATCGCTCCGAAAACAGGCAGTACACCGTTTTTGGACGTCACCACCACCATCTACTATATATCCATCATCATTATAATTTCTCTGTAAGTGATAACTAATTATTGATTGACTAGTTTTTGTTGTGTTTCTTATATTAATATTATTGATGATTTGTAGATATGATTTTATAAATTAAGGTGTTTTTTGTTTTATATATATGTTTTGGGATCGATTTAGAGTTAAATTGTGCAATGGGTGGTAATAAATTAATTAAGTGATCAAGTAATGTTATGTTTCCCCCGGTATTTAGACCTTATTTAATTATGGTTTTAGATGGTTTTGTATTTTAATTAGTTTTAATTTGTTATGTTCTTAAGTCGATTTTCAATTGTTGATGATCAATTAATGGGTCGTTGTTAATTAATAATGAAAATTATATATATGCATGTTACATTAAATAGAGTAATCGACCTTCTAATAAAGTATTTAATTTTAATTTTTCTATTTAGGAGTTGCAAATCATGGATAGGAAATGGATGTGGTTTGATAGATTGTCTAAAGCTTATGAAGTTGGTGTTGAAGAATTTTTGTCATTTGCCAAATCTCACATACAAGATGATAAGATTCATTGTCCTTGTCAAATTTGTGGTAATCATAGATCTCATTCCATTGATGATGTTAGAGGGCATTTGCGCGTTTATGGGATTATTTGTTCTTACCAAACTTGGTATTTACATGGCGAAGCTTTTTTCGATGTTAAATCTACTTCGACGACGGCCAAAGGTAAAGAGCCTATTGTTGAGGAAGACGTTGGTGATAATATGTTCAATATGATAAATGATTTGGAAGAAAACTTTGTGCACCGTCCGAAGTTATTTGAGGCAATGATTAATGATGCCGAAACGCCTTTGTATGTCGGGTGTACAAAATATACGAAATTAGGGGCATTGGTTAAATTATGGAATATGAAAGCGGCGGGAGGGTGGACGAATTCTAGTTTCACGACTCTTTTAGAATTTCTAAAAGATGTTCTGCCGAAGGATAACAAAGTGCCACCTAGTATGTACGAGGCGAAGAAGACGTTGAGCACTTTGGGAATGGAATATGAAAAGATACATGCTTGTCCAAATGATTGCGTCCTTTATCGGAAAGAATATGAAAATTTACATGAATGTCCGGTTTGTAACGAGTCAAGATGGAAGAAGGGCAAGATGCCATCGAATGGTAGAAAAGGAGTGTCGGTTAAGGTGTTATGGTACATTCCACCGGCTCCGCATTTGCGTCGTTTATTTCGCAGTGCCGAGCATGCTAAAAATTTGACATGGCACCATGATAAACGTGTTGATGATGGTAAACTTAGGCATCCGGCCGACGCACCACAATGGAAGACCTTTGATGACAATCATCCAGATTTCAGTGCCGAACCAAGGAATTTACGTCTCGGTTTGTCAACGGATGGAATGAACCCATATAGTAACATGAATAGTCGACATAATAGCTGGCCAGTCATACTTGTCAACTATAATCTCCCACCAGAATTGTGCATGAAGCAGAAGTTCTTGATGTTGACATTATTAATCTCTGGCCCGCAACAACCGGGGAATGACATTGACGTGTACTTGGCACCATTAATCGATGACCTCAAAAGCTTGTGGGAAGACAGTTTACAAGTTAAAGATTCTCACCGTGGAGATACGTTCAATCTTCGTGCAATGTTGATTTGGTCAATTAATGACTTTCCTGCACTTGGCAACCTATCTCTGGTTATCCGGTGAAGAGTTCTATATGTTGTCCAGTTTGTATGAAGGATACATCTTCCATCCGGTTGAAGAATGGTAAGAAAACCGTTTTCCTTGGTCACAGGAGATTTTTGCCAACAAATCATCGATACCGCAAACAAAAGAAGGCTTTTGATGGTAATACCGAAGAAAGATCCGCTCCACGGATTTTGTCTGGCGAAGCCGTTTTTGAGATGGTTAAAGATGTGAAAGTAGTTTTGGGGAAGAGAAAACGTAAGGCTCCAGATGTCGATGGACCTTGGAAGAAGAAGTCAATCTTTTATGAGCTGTCATATTGGAAATCACTTTACATTCGTCATTGCTTAGATGTAATGCATATTGACAAAAACGTTTGTGAGTCGATAGTGGGCACGTTACTTGACATTCCAAACAAAACTAAAGATGGTGAAAAAGCACGGTTGGATCTTGAAGAGATGAAGATTAGACCAAATTTGCTCCCCGAGAAAAGATCAAATGGCACATACTTACCTCCGGCAAAGTACACATTGTCGAGACAAGAGAAGAGAAAGCTTTACGAATGGCTTGCGTCCGTGAAAGTGCCAAGTGGGTACTCTTCTAACTTCAAAAGATTGGTGTCGATGAAGGATTTAAGGGTTATTGGAATGAAAACACATGATTGTCATATCTTGATGCAACAATTATTACCTCTTGCATTGCGGGGAGTTTTAACGAAAGATGTGCGATATGCAATTACAAAGTTATGCTCATTTTTCAATTCAATATGCTCGAAGGTAATTGATCCACTGATGCTAGATTCGCTGCAATCGGAATTGGTGATGACATTGTGCATGCTTGAGAAGTACTTCCCACCGGCCTTTTTTGATATCATGATCCACCTAACGGTGCACTTAGTTCAGGAAGTTAAGCTATGCGGACCGGTCCATTTGAGGTGGATGTATCCTTTCGAAAGGTACATGAAGGTTTTGAAGGGTTATGTGAAGAACCGAAATAGGCCGGAGGGATGTATAGTGGAAAACTACATAGTCGAGGAGTCAGTTAAATTTTGCTCTGAGTATTTGTCTACCGCGGACCCAATAGGATTGCCAAGGAGCAGGCTATTTATGTCGAAAGGACTATCCGTGGGCGTTCATTCACCAGTAAATCGAGATGAATGGAAAAAAGCTTGCCTGTATGTTTTGCACAATGCTAAGGAAGTGGAGCCTTTCATTGAAGTTCACATGACGGAATTAAGAGTTGCGAATCCAAGAAAAACCAGATCTGATAAGTGGATTCAAGATGAGCACAACCGGACATTTCGGGAGTGGCTAAAAAAACATTTGCATATGAAGTCTGTCCATTCTCAAGACTTAATGAAGATAGCAAGAAGACCGTCATCGATAGTCACAAGATATACATCGTACTTTGTCAATGGCTACACCTTCTATACTCGCGAAAGAGATGAGAAGCATACCGTCCAAAATATTGGTGTCAGCCTTCGTGCGGAGTCTATGCATATTTCATCCGCAAAGGACAAGAACCAGGTATACAGTTGCATGAACTACTATAGGTTCATTGAGGATATTTGGGAACTAGATTATTGCGGCTTGCGGATAGCACTTTTTAAATGCAAGTGGGCTGACAATAATTTTGTTAAGATTGATAGGGACGGCGTGACAGTGGTGGACTTTAGGCGTTTGGGATACAAAAATGATCCTTTCATTATGACGTCGCAAGCGGTACAAGTCTTTTACACAACGGATCCCGACAATTTAGAGTTATCTTTAGTTGTGCCAATTAAGCCAAAAATGCACAGGGATGACCAAGAAGATGTTGAAGATTGCAGCGACATTCCATCTTTCACAAACGGATTGCTACCGGTGGACGAGATTGATGATTTGGACGATGATGCCTCACACTTGCTTCGTTTAGATGTCGAGTGGACACGTGTTGAGAAGACCAAAAAGAAAAACAAACAAACTTGACATTTTATTTTTCGTTGTATATAATTCATATATAAGTTGTTATATATTACACACTATGTACAATATATTAATTTTTTTGGTTGAAATGTCCACTATGTTAGAATTAATAGAAGATATTTTTTTTTGTTCAAATGGGCTGGTTCGTGCATAACACACAGGTGTGGCCGCCTGTGGGATGATAAAAGGAAAAATTAAAGTAAAATTATAATATTACATGTTACAACGACGGTTTTTTGTTGAAACCGTCGTGGTCTGTGCTATTTTGAAAAAAGAATTAAATTTTTTTTATCACAAATTTTTTTCCAACAATAGCACATAACACGACGGTTTCGTATAGAAACCGTCGTGGTACTCAAGAAACCACGACGGTTTCTATTTGAAACCGTCGTGGTATGTGCTGTTTTTGAAAAAAAAATTAATTTTTTAACATTAATTTTTTTTACAAAAATAGCACATACCACGACGGTTTCAAATAGAAACCGTCATGGTTTCTTGAATACCACGACGGTTTCTACATGAAACCGTCGTGGTATGTGCTATTTTTGAAAAAAAAAATTTCATTTTTTAGCATAAATTTTTTTTTCCAAAAATAGCACATACCACGACGGTTTCAAATAGAAACCGTCGTGGTATTCAAGAAACCACGACGGTTTACGAAACCTTCGTTGTATGTGCTATTTTTGAAAAAAAAATTCATTTTTTAGCACAAATTGTTTTTACAAAAATAACACATACCACGACGGTTTCAAATACAAACCGTCGTGGTTTGTTGAATACCATGACGGTTTCTACACGAAACCGTCGTGGTATGTGCTATTTTTGAAAAAAAAAATTCATTTTTTAGCACAAATTTTTTTTACAAAAATAGCACATACCACGACGGTTTCAAATAGAAACCGTCGTGGTATATGCTATTCTTGGAAAAAAATTTATTTTTAAAATATTATAAAACAAATTTAAAAAATAAAATATTATTTCTATTTTTAAAATTTTTTTTTTTAAATATACCACGACGGTTTCTTCAAAACCGTCGTGGATTCACGAAATTTCAAATTTCGCCCGAAAAACCGTGCGCGCGGATTCTTTTTGGTGTTTTTAACTCTCCTATCTCAATTTCACTCACTTTTTCGGCATTCTCACCCTTATTTTACTTTGGTTCTCCTCCAATCTCCATTTCACTATCTCATTTTTGGCACTATCCTTGCTGCCCATTCTCTCTCTTTCCTTGCCCACGCCGTGCCACTTCCTCTCTTCGCCGTCGCCCACTCCCCCTCTCCCTCTCTCCTCGCCGTCACCCACTCCCCCTCTCCCTCTCTCCTTCGGCCTCACCCACTCCCTCTCTCTCTCTCTCTTGGTTTCGCCCACTCCCTCTATCTCTCTCTCTCTCCGGTCTCGCCCACTTCCTCTCTCTCTCTCTTGGTTTTGCCCACTCCCTCTATCTCTCTCTCTCTCCGGTCTCTCCCACTTCCTCTCTCTCTCTCTTGGTTTCGCCCACTCCCTCTATCTCTCTCTCTCTCTCCGGTCTCGTCCACTTCCTCTCTCTCTCTCCTCGCCGTCGCCCAAGCCGGCCGTCTCCCTTTCTCTCCTTGCCGTCGCCCAAGCCGCCAGTACGTTATTTCCTACGCCGTCGCCCACTCGAGTTCTGGGTAAGCCAAAATATCCGACCTTCTCCACATGTTTTTTAAGTTAAAAATTTAGTTGATTGTTGTTATGATTTTGGGTGATTTTTTCTGACAAAAGATTCATTGATTTTGCATAGTACATGTTCGACCAATGCCTATTTCATTGAGACTTACTTGCTTATTGTACAATGTTTGGGTGAGGCGACGGTTTACCATTTTTTGGGAAAGTTTTGATTTAGTGACTTAAATGTTGATTTGGGATTTTTCCGTCCAATTAAGCGGAAAAAGTTTTGATTATGTGACTTCTATATATGTTATTATTTTGACAGTTGCTCACGAATGCCAATTTGAGTTCGAGTTACTTTTAGATTAAGTTAAAAAGTTTGTGTTACGAACGGAAAATGCCAAATTTTCGGAAAAAGTTTTTGAACTAAATTGGTTAATTTATCGCATATGTCATGTTTGATAAAAAGCCCGATTTGGGTTCGAATTGGTTTAGATTGAATTACAAAGTTTGTGTTACCTTCCGTAAATGGAAATTTTTTGGAAAAAGTTTTTGATTGTGTTATTTAATTTATCGCATATGTCATGTTCGGTAAAATGCCAATTTGAGTTCGAATTAGTTTTATATTGAACTAAATTGCTTGGCTTAGGGACGGAATTGGGGATTTTGCGGAAAAAATGTTGCTTTTGAAACTTATATGTTGATAAAATGCATATTTGATCCGTGGTTGTGTGTCATTTCCTCCATTATAAGTTTATAGTATGTTAAGTTAGACGGATTTACAATGATATAATGTATGCTATCGTTTGCTTTTTATGTGTTGGTTGCCATGATTATAAGTTCAGTTCGATGACAAATATTTTTTGTTTATAAATGTGTTTCGCTATAGAGTTGCATTAGGTTGATTAAAAATGTCGCAAGATCACGAGGAGGAATGCTCAACGCAAAATCAAGTTGGAAAACCGCGACGAACCAACTCACCTAAATTTAATCCCGTTGAAGATGGTAAACGAAGAGCAACTCTAATGACAAGAGTCCACCAGGTTAGGACAAGGGGACAACGAATTGAAGTGTCGTTTGACGCGAAAGGGCAACCGTTAGGGAAGCAAGGTGATGAATTACAGACTTGGATTGGAGTGCTTGCTCGAGAGCACATACCCATTTGGATATCTGACTTTAGAAGTGCTGATTTAGCACCACGGAAAGAATTAGTGTGGATGGAAGTTGTAACTTCATTCACTATTGATGAATCCTTCAAAAAACAAGTTTTAAAATCTTGTGGGGAGTCAGCTAAAGGTTTTAGATATGATCTCTACCAAGCTTTTGTTAGAGATCATATTGATGAGGAAAATGTGTGGCAACGACCGCCAAAAGTTGTTCACAATTACCCCACCATCACCCAGGAAGATTGGAAAAAATTCATTCAGTATCGACGTTCCCCGGAATTCAAAAGACTATCCGAACAAGGAAGTGAGATAAGAAAGAAGAGCAAATACGGATCAACCGGGGGCCGAGAAGGATATAGGAAACGTGACCAATCTCATGTACCCTATTTACTTGGGCATAATGTGTAAATGGTATGTTGTACTTCCAATTTATTCGTCTATGATTACTAATGGTAATTATTAAACTGCAGTTTGAGAAGACGGGAAAATATGCAGAACGGTATGAAAGGTGGCTGGACATGCACGTCAAACCCGATGGACAGTTCAAGAAAGATGAATTTAAAAATATTGCCGAGACTATAGTAAGTGTTCGAATCCATTTATGTTATTATCATTCCGTACACTATGTATGCAATTACGAGTACATAACATTTTCTTTAATTGTTACAGGAGGACATTACTCAACAAGAGACACAAGGAAGTTTTGAATCTGTGGGGACAGAGGACATATTGACCAAGGCATTAGGCAACGCTGAGCATTCGGGTCGGATTTGGGGTCAATCTAAGTTTGTCAAGCAGTCGTAATACTTCAACCTTATGCGACCGCCAAGGGAAAAAGATGATGTCTCGGATATGAAACGCCAGATTGCTGCATTGGAAAGAACCGTATAGGAACTTTGTGCGAAGCACGGTATCAACCGAGAGACTATTCCCGAGGAGATGACCGGACCAACTATAGATCAACACAACAACTTCAAAGCTAGTTACACTATGAATGAAAAAGAAGCTGGGCCTACGGATCCGAATCCCATGCCGAATGCAAGTAAGGAATGCTAGCTCTTTATTCCTGATTTAGTTAACGAAGGAGTCGTGCTTGTAGCAATCGGCAGGGCATACATGGACTGTGTTCCAACCGACACAGTCCATGGGATTCCTTTAGGTGAGGAGAATGTACGAGTGACAATTACAGTCCCAAAAATAAATAATGCACTCCTACCTATTCCGACGAATGAAGCCACATCCATTGAAGAAGCTGTCGGTGGGTTTGTTGCTTGGCCGAAAACTTTAGTTGTGCAAACAAGTTTGAGCTAGGCAAGTAAATGTCCCAGTCGTGCTCCTCAACGAGAAGCTGGGGGAAGCAAACGTATGAAAAAAAGAGCAGGGAGGAAGAAATTACAGTCACAACCGGAGGTAGAACAACAACTGGCACAAGAAGAACCGCCTTCGTTTGACTTTAATAATATTTCCTTCGAATTGAGACCTTTGGCATTTTACGCACAAAGTTCCATGCGGGATGGTACACAAATAATCTGCCCACAACAACACTTCGTCATGGGCGATGATATGCCCATATATATTGGGTTTGAAGATGTATATCATTTCATTACATTTAAAGAAATTAGTGCAAACAGCATAATGATTTACATCAGGTAATACATTTATCCTTAAATAATTTAATTATTTATCTTAATCTTATATATGTTGTTTTTGCGTAACAAGTGTGCCTAATTATTTTCCAGATACTTAGTCGAGTTTTGTGCAAGAACAGGTATGGATCAACGGTTTGAGTTTATTTCACCACTCTTTGTCTCACTAGTTCAGCAGAATGTAGATCGTGCCACCTATGTTCGAGAGAGGGCCGATAATATTTTACGGATCTTAAGAAACGCACCAAAGGGAAAACAGTTTCTGATGCCATATAACAGTGGCCAACATTGGATATTGGCAGTTATTGATCCGTGGGATGACTCGGTCATGTACTTTAATCCTCTTGGAAACGAACCGGGTGATGATTTTAAAGACCTAATTACGACGTAAGTATTCTTTTATATGTTCACATCTCTGATTAGACTTTAAATAATTGGTCGTGTAATTGTTTTGAAATTGTCAAATTGATAGGGCACTTAATGATTGGAAAGTGTTGGTGGGAAGCGGAATGAGACAGCGACGCAACTGGCAGACGTTGATTGATACCGTTCGATGTCCAATACAGGAAGGTTATGTAGAATGCGGTTATTTTGTGTTAGCTTACATGCGAGAAATAACCTTTACTGTTGATGGACTAGACGTGCTTCAAACCAAGGATTTTTATACTGATGCTGACATGAGTTTGGTTAGGCACGAGTGGGCTACATTTGTCATGCGGTTTATACAATATTGACTACAAACAATATATAAAATTTTCACTCTCGTTATATTAGTTGTTGCATGTACATTGTTATCCAAGTAATTACATAATATATTTGAAAATATTATTGGATGTGTACTAATATATTAACACACGGAATCTACCACCCGTGGGAAACGAAACGAATTTCCTATCCGAAATTTTTTTTTAGCCATGGCTACCATGACGGCCAGTCTCCTGGCGAGACCGTCGTGGTAGCCATGGAGACCACGACCGGGGAGAGACCACGACGGTCTCCCCTGAAGACCGTCGTGGTAGCATCATGCTACCACGACGGTCTCTAGGGTAGACCGTCGTGGTTTCCCCGGAGACCACGACGGTCTCGCTAGGAGACCGTCGTGGTATTTTCTAAAATTTTGGCAGATGTTTCCATTTTCCCCGATACACGACGGTTAAAAAACCGTCGTGGAATCTGAAAAGATTCCACGACTCTGGATTCCACGACGGTTAGAAAATCATCGTGTAAGTCATACCACGACGGTTAAAACCCGTCGTGGAATCCACTATTTGTACTAGTGACCTAGCCATGCAAAGCATTTGTGAACCAAACCACCCTAAACCCTAACAATCAAGCACAAACCCTAACAATTCTAAACTAGGGAAAAATTGAAATTGAGCTTATGCTCATTACAAACTCACTTGAAATACATTTAAATTTCTCAATTGAAATTTAAATTGAAGAGCTTAGGGTTTAAGGAAATATACCTCAATCTAGATCAAGAAATTGGCTAGGCTTTTTGGATTTCCCCCTTTCCCTTTGGCTCTACTTAGAACCGGCCTTCTTGGCTAGTTGGGTTCCAAACATTTTCAACCACCCTTGCTCTAAACTCCGGCCAACCTTAGCTTTTTTTGTTCCTTTCTTCTTCCTCCCCCACAACCGGCCTCTTGGCCAAAATGGGTCTCCAATTATTTTCAAATCTTTGTTGGTGTTCTAACCAAAATCCGGTCACTCCAACACACTCTTGCTCTTGGTTTTGCTTAAATTTCTTTCTCCCTTTCCTTCTCAAGTTCGGTTTTTGAAGAGGAATTTTGGCAAAGTTTAGCAAGAATTTTTAATTTTTGTGAACAAATGGTTCACCTATTTATAGAGGAAGTAGAACTTTTCAAAATTGCAAAAAGGTCCTTGAAGAAGCAAGGATTTGCACAAAAAGTGCCCTAGGTGGCCGGCCATTGGGGTGGTTCTAGAGCCAAAGATTTCTTTCCAATTTTCCTTAATTCAATAATGAGGTCATTAATAAAAAGGTGGGTGATGTAATCTCCATTAGGGCTTGTTTGGCTTTTTCCTTAATATACAGTCCATTTTTAAGCTAACACAGATATTTTTAATACTGGGCTCACTAATGCACAGTACTGTTATACTGAACTACAGTCCAAAATTCATCTGTGTAAAAATGAACTGTATAAAAATTTTCTTATAACTTGAAGCCATTTGGCCCTAAATATCCCAATTAATGTGCTTGATTTTTCTATGGTGGTTTTGAATCTTAATCATACTATCTTATCTGTAAAAATGGTTCTACACAGTATAATTTCTATACTGTTAATTATTTTACCATACAGTCATTTATTTGACTTTTCTGGTCAACCATTGACTTTCCTGTCAAGATTTGACTTCCTTGGTCAACAGTTGATTTTTTGGTCAACCGTCGACGTTTTTGGTCAAACTTTGAACAACATAAAATCATAGCAATTGTTTACTCCTTTTTACTTAAAAGGTCATATGCTTGACTAAACAATCGTTTTTGAGTCTCATAAAATCATAAGAACTCACAAACATAATAAAAACCCTTGACCAAAAAAAAAAAGAAATCGTAATGCTATAAAAACTAGTCATTACAATCTACCCCCCTTAAAAATTTTCGTCCTCGAAAATTAGAATAAATTGGGGTAGTTCTTCCTCATATCATCTTCTAATTCCCAGGTTGTCTCTTCAACCTTATGGTTTCGCCATAACACTTTAACCACGGGAATTGTCTTATTTCTTAGGACCTTCTCTTCCCGATCCAAAATTCGTACGGGCTTTTCTTCATAAGTCAAGTCCGTTTGAACCTCCACTGGTCCTTGGCTAAGTATATGAGAAGGATCTGGCACGTACTTCTTTAGCATCGAGACATGGAACACATTGTGCATCGATGCTAATTCTGGCGGTAAGGCAAGTTTGTAGGCTACTTTCCCAATCCTCTCGAGGATTTCGAACGGTCCTGTATACCTTGGACTAAGCTTCCCTTTCTTGTCAAATTGCATTACCCCTTTCATTGGAGCTATCTTGATGAACACCGCATCTCCGACCTGAAATTCCAAAGGTCTTCTATGCTTATCAGCATAACTTTTCTGGCGACTGAAAGCCACGTCGAGCCTTTGCTTAATCTTCTCACTATCCTCTGAAGTCTTTCGGATAAAATCCGTGGTTTGAAGCTGCTTCTGTCCAACTTCCTGCCAATAAATAGAAGATCGACATTTCCTTCCATATAATACTTCAAATGGAGCCATACCAATCGAAGCGTGATAACTGTTGTTGTACGAAAATTCGATCAATGGTAGCTTCTGATCCCAGTTTCCCTTGAAATCCAGAACACATGATCTTAACATATCCTCTAGCGTCTGGATGGTTCGTTCTGACTGGCTATCAGTTTGGGGGTGAAATGCCGTACTAAACTTCAATCTCGACCCCATGGCATTATGCACACTTGTCCAAAATCGAGAAGTGAAACGTCCATCACGATCTGAAATGATTGATTTTGGCACTCCAAGTACTCTAACGATCTGTGATACGTAGACTTTTATTTCTCCACTGAAAATGTGGCTTTGATCGCAATAAAGTGGGCCGATTTGGTTAGCCGATCAACAATAACCCAAATCATGTCATTCCCACTTGTAGTTCTAAGTAGTCCTGTAATACCCGAAATTTTGATGACTTAAGAGTTCCGTAGGAAATAATGAAAACCTAAGTCTGAATCATGATCAGAGTTGAATAATAGTATAAGTTTGAGTTCTCAATTAACTAGCTACGAGACTCAAAAATAGATTACTTATGTAATGACCAAAATTTTACGGACTCATGATTTTCCTGTACATAAGAAATCTAAGTTCGTATCATGTGTTTATGTGATATTTTATGAAAATTATGAATATCAATAAAAAATTCATAATTTTATCAGTATAGGGTTGAGTTCTCGATAGATTAGCCACAAGACTTCATAATAGGCCTTTTAAGGAAAAAGGCATGACGAAATTTCATGATTTTATGTTGGTCAAAGTTTGACCTAAAAAGTCAAAGTTGACCAAGGTTGACTTTAGGTTTGACTAAGATGGTACTGCAGTGTAATCAACAGTATGGAAATTATACTGCGGGAGATCGTCATTACGAATGAATAAGCAAGAATAACCTATGAGACCACCCTAGAAAAATCAAGCACAATATTTGGAGCAATAAGGACTAAATAGTTTCAAGTTCTAAGAAAAATTTATACGTAGTCCAATTTTATGCAGATAGATTTTGGACTACAATTCAGTATGATAATACTGTTTTAGGACAAAACAGTATTGATATTATCGAAGTTAATAAGGAAATGGATTACATAATTATATTAATGGATTCTTGGAATCAAGTGGATAATTATGCAAGAATTGGAAGTCAAGTAGCTCTACCTTAGCCGATCACCCGTAGGAACTAAATTGTAAATATTTTATCTTTAGGGGCAAAAGTGTAATTTTTGGAAAAGTTAACAATGATGATGTAAGCATGATGTAAGCAAGATGATGTCATCAATGTGATGTAAGCATGATGTCATCAAAAGTGATGTAAGCATGATGTCATCAAGGTGAGGTAAGCAAAACTTGGCCTCCAAGTTTTCCAATGATGGCCGGCCACTTGTAGGGGTTTTTGAGCAAATATTTTGCTCTTAAGGACTAAACTGCAATTTTAGAAAAATAATTAAATCCTAGTTCAAGGACTTTTTAGTAATTTTGAAAAGTTAAAAAAGCCTATAAATAGAGGTGAAGGGGGGCGGATTTTTAGTGGGAAAAATTGAAAAATCTAGCTAAACTTTGCTAAAATTTCCTCTCCAAAGCTGAACCCAAGGAAGGAAAGAAAGAAAAGAGAAAAAAAATCCATTGTGGCCGGATTTAGGGAGCTAGTAGTGGCCGGATTTTAGAGCAAGGATGGCTGAAAATTTTTGGAGCCAAACTAGTCAAAGGATGGCCTAGCACTAATCTTGGTGAGCAAGGGGGGAAAGAGTTTAAACCCAAAACCTAGCACCAATCTTAGTGTGAACTAATGTAATCTCCCTTAACCCTAAGCTTTTCAATTTGAGCTTAAATTTGGAAATTTAAGTGTATTTCCAAGCAAGGGATGTAAGAGCATAAGCTCACTCTTTTATTTTAAGAGCAATAGGTTTAGTTGCATGATTTTATGCTCTAAAATTTCATGTTAAGGGTAAATGCTCACTAAGTGTTTGTGATATGTCCCAAGATGTTTAAATGATGTATGAATGTATGTTTTACGTTAGAAAATGCTGTATTATGATTGTAGGCTCTCGGCTGCTGCCGGTTGAGGTAGTGTGCACGTATTAGGGCGTAAAACGAATTTAAACCCAAAAACTGCCAGTTCGGGTAAAACTGACCAGTTTTCTGGAATGCAGGATTTGAGGCCCTTAGAGGCCGAATTTGAGAAAACTTAAAACATGAAAGTTGTAGAGAAGGGATTTTCCTAGGGGGTAACACTAACATTTTTCAAAAATAAGGCTCCAAAGGCCTTTGTTTTTACAAAAACCGGAGCCTGGTTTGCCCAGACTTTGTGCACGGCCAGCCAGTTTCAACTCAGAATATGAACAAGTTAAATGCAGAACTGGATTTTGTGCAAAACATGAAAGTTGCAGGATTTTTCGAGATCTAAAACTTTTGTGAAGACAACTTTTTCAAATTCAGCTCAAATTTTTAAATAAAACTGGAATTTTAAAACTGTGCAGGAAACAGTAAATTCTTGCACATGATTTTCCAAAAACAATGCAAGAAAAGGTTATTCTTGCACAAACACTGATAAGTTAATTGTGAAAACTGTTTTAATAGCAGTTCCACCACTTAATGACTTTTTCAAAACCCATTCTAAGAATCCCAAAATTTTATAAGTTAAACAAGGATTTTTGGTATTTAAAGAACAAAGACAAAGAATATTAAGTTTTTCCAAAACAAGAAAAATAAGTATTGGACCACAAGTGGTCTTAATAATTTGGTAACAGTATGAAGACCAACAGTAACTGGGTAGGATACCCAAGTTACTGAATTGGGCCAGAGCCCAAGATTACCTATAATAACCCAGTAGAATAAAATTTAAGAAATTGGGCTTTAGCAAATAAGTTAAACCCAAGGTTGGAAGGATAACCTAATACTATTCATGTATGTTGGGCTTAGTACCCAAGGTTACTCTAAGTAACCTAACAAGTTATGATTTAAGTATATTGGGCCATGAGCCCTAGGGTTACCACAAGTAACTGAACAAGTTATCATAAGAAGATATAGGGGACATATACTAGGGTTACTCATGGATGTTGGTTAAGATACCAACATCATATATAATGACTTATAGTAAGATAGAATGTGAAAAATTCTTATCTTACACTCTGTTTGGAAACAGGAGTAGGAACTGTTGTCATGCCACATTAGGATGATAAGTCAAGAGCATAGGATATCAGGTAAGTACAAACCTCACCTACAGTATGGAAAATAATAAACTATTTTCAAGAATGAGGTGTTTACATGATATGCTATGATATGCTATGTTATGATAAGTCTTGCCATGTTATGATGTGCTAAATTATGCTATGACATGTTATGCCATGAGAAGTTATTCCATGTTTACAAGTATGCTATGTTTTCAAGAATGTCATGTTATGGCAAAGGTTAAATATGATATGATATAGTGACATCATGAGGCATGTTCACTAACATTAAACCACACGGTAAGATAAGATAAGCAAGGTGTCGTACCAACCTCCCGTGATCGAGGAGGATACATGTTCAAGTCAAGTTTATGATTATCAACCTCTCGATAATACATGAGGGTATATGATAATCAACCTTCCGCCAGATCGTGAAGGGTTATGTTTATGATTCCCAGAACTGTTTAGGGCCTTGCAAACCCTAACTTTGTCTGGAGGTTATGCGCTTTTGGTATGTACACTATGGGCCCACATGTTAAGACAAGATAATAAGTTCAAGATTAAGTCCATAATGAAGCATAAGACATTCAAATCGATCATAAATGGATCTTGCATAAATTACATGATGATTGACATGTTTTTTTGAGGTTTAAAATATTTTGTGAGATTATGTTTGTACTTGCTGGGCCAAAGCTCATCAGTATATTCCATACTGTAGGTAAAAGTAAGATGCCTGCAGCTTTACTTGATGGGCTATGGAGACGATGCAGCAAGTGAAGGGCGGTGTGGGATACCACTACGCAGATTTTTCGCAACTCTTTAATTCATGAATTAGTACATGTGAAAGTATGTATGAAAGCATGATGAAAGTATGTATGAAGGTATGAATTATGGTGATATAGAAGTGAGATTATGGTTCTATACAAAACACATGATCCCATTAAGGTATTAAAATGAGAACATGAACAAGTTATTAAGGATTGATAGCGGATTGAAGAAAAGCCACTTCGGATTATACGAATTTTCGAGGACGAAAATCTTTTAAGGAGGGTAGAATGTAATACCCGAAATTTTGATGACTCTAGATTTCCTTAGAAACAAGTAAACCTAAGTCTGGATCATGATTGGAATGGAATAACAGTATAAGTTTGAGTTCTCTTTTAACTAGTAACAAGACTTAACAATAGACTACTTAGCCAAGTATAAGGCGTTTTAAGGAAAACGGCATGACAAAATTTCATGATGGTCAAAGTTTGACCAAGAGAGTCAAAGTTGACTAAAATGTCAAAGGGTTGACTAAGAACAGTCAAATGTATGACTATACAGTAATAGGATAAGCAGTATAGGAAATATACTGTAAAAATTGTCTTTTCAGACAAGATAACTAGAATAAGCTATGAGACCACCCTAGAAAAATCAAGCACACTAAGTTGGATATCAAGGGCCAGATGGCTTTAAGAAATAAGAAAAATTTTATACTGTCCATTTTTGCACAGATAAATTTTGGACTGCAGTACAGTATAAAAATACTGTGTATAAGTGAACACAGTATTGGAAATATCTGTGTAGCTTAAAAATGGACTGGTTATTGAGGAAAAGAGCCAAACAAGGCCTAAGGTGAATGACATCACCTCACCTTTTATTTATTACATCATAATTTATTTTTTTAAGCTTGGAAAGAAATTTTTGCTTGTTCACCAAGCATATGGCCGGCCACCTCACCCTCCCATGTTTTAAGTTTTGCCTAATTCGGCCTCTATGGGCCTCAAAACCAGGTTTCCAGAAAACTGGCCAGTTTCTACCCGAACTGGCAGTTTCTTGGCTTAAATCGATTTTTACGTCCTAATCGCTCACCCTACCTCAATCGGCAGTAGCCGAGAGCCTATAGGCAGTCATGCAACGTATTTCTAATTGCCAAGTTTCATCATACAAATCAAAGTTAGCAACATACATTAAGCATAAAAACCCTAGCAATCAATCAAACACCTAACATGCAACATTTATAAACCACCAATCATAAACCCTAATCAATTAAGCACAAACCCTAAAATTCTAATCTAGGGCAATAATTGAAATTGAGCTTATGCTCATACAAACCATACTTAAAATACATTTAAATTTCTCAATTGAAATTTAAATTGAAGAGCTTGGGGTTAAGAGATTACCTTGCTCCACCCAAGGTTTTTCCTCCCTTTTCTTGCCTTCTCCAACAACCGGCCACCACCAAGATTGTTGGGTTCCAAAGTTTTTCAGCCCCTAGCTTGGCTTTACACCAAAATCGGCCTCTTGAACCTTGCCTCACACACTTTTCCCTCACTTTTCTTCTTCCTTTTTCCTTCCCTTACACAACCGGCCACTTGGCCTCCAATGGGTACCAAAAATTTTGAGCACTTGGTTGATGTTCCAAACCAAGTCCGGCCACTCAATTTCCTTAAATCCATTGAGTTTTAGTTTTTCTCTTTTGCTCTCCCTTGGGTTTGGATTTTTGAGAGAAAATTTGGCCAAAGTTTTGCTAGATTTCACAAATTTTGTGAATAAAATGGCCACCACCTCACACCTATTTATAGGTGTGGAAAATTTCTTAAATTTGCCAAAAGTTCTTGAAGAAGCAAGGAATTGCACACCAAGGGTGCATAAGTGGCCGCCCATAACCTTGTGGGACAAGGAAAATATTTTTTCTAATTTCTTTTTAATGAATAAATGATGTCATAATTTGAGGATAAGGTGATGTCATCCTCCTTAGGGCTTGTTTGGCTCTTCAATAGGCAGTCCATTTTTGAGCTAACACATATATTTTTAATACTAGACTTACTAATGCACAGTACCGTAATACTGAATTTCAGTTCAAAATTCATCTGTGTAAAAATGAACTGTATAAAAATTTTCTTATAATTTAAAGCCATCTGGCCCTTGATATCCTAATTAATGTGCTTGATTTTTCTATAGTAGTTCTGGATCATAATCATACTAATTTGTCCGTAAAAACGGTTATACATAGTATAATTTCTAGATTGTTAACTATTTTACCATACAGTCATTTCTTTGACTTTTTTGGTCAAGCATTGACTTTCTTGTCAACTATTGACTTTCTCGTCAAGATTTGACTTCCTTGGTCAACAGTTGACTTTTTGGTCAACCGTCAACGTTTTTGGTCAAACTTTGACCAACATAAGATTATAGCAAATTTTACTCCTTTTTACTTAAAAGGTCATATTCTTGACTAAGCAATCAATTTTGAGTCTCATAATATCATAAGAACTCACAAAACATAATAAAAACCCTTAACCGGGCTCTTTAATAAATACCTTTATGGTACATGTTAAATTTCTTTACAAAAAATCATAATATCAAAAAAACTAGGTATTACATAATTCGATCAGTATCGTCAATTTTCATTGGTGGTTCTCGATCATGAATTTATTATTTTGTTACTTTATAGAGATATGAATGATCTTTCTATTTATATGTTTCACTCGCATTTGTCATATGTTTTAATTCTTCTGGATCATGCACACTTTTTCTCTTTATCGGATTTTTCCTTCGATTATTTACTGACAAAGGGTTTGAATTAGGCACTAGGTTTGTGTTTTCTGTACTCTTTGGAGGTTTGTTTATATGGTAAGACTTCGTTGTGTTTTCCTTTCATATTATTGTTATGTAGGATGGGTTTAAGATGATGATGGTGTTAAAGGAGTACATACTTAGTCGAGCTGTATTGATGCATCTATTGATTACTGTCACCACCTTTTAATTAAAAAACAATAAGGACTAGATGCGTTAACAAAACATAGTCATGAAGAACACGATGTTACATTTTAAAATTCGCTGGGCAAAGCGTTGTAATGGTATAATTTTAGTGAAATTTTTGTTACTAATCCTTTCTTTAATATGTGTGTGTGTGTGTGTGTGTATTCCTTTCTTCTTTTAACCGCTTGCTCTCTTTTTTTCCCCATATATTGTAACGCCCCGACTTACACCATCTACGTAGGGGGGCAACTACGTAGACGTGGGCCGTCACCTTACTTACTTACTTAACTTAATTCTTAACAAAAAACTTTAAGCTTGCTGAAAATTCTAGAGTAAAATTTTTTTTCTTTAAAACTTTATTTTAAAAATTCTTTTACTCTCAAACTTAAACTTGACTTAGTCTCATACTTCTTCTCGTACATAAAACTTAACTTAACTTCATACATATTCATATGTACTCACCTGAGTACCAAAATCGTGGACCAGACCCGACCTAGCGCGGATCGGTACAACACGAGGCAACTTGCTTGCCATACATACTTGAAACTTTACTTAAAACTATATCGTTTCTTTCTCATAACAAAACACATTTTACAAACGTATTTTACAAAAACTTATTTTTCCAAAACCCGTGGCGGTGTCCATTCCACATTTCACAGTCCATAGTACCAACTATCCATAGTATTGTATCAAGTATTACCGGTAGGTCGCTTACCTACAGCATGAACGTAAGTAATGAGCTAATGCCCAATAAGTACAATATTCAATCCGCAAAACATTTTACGTGTAAGAATGCATGAACCGATTATGTTTTCTTATAAATCAATTATGCTTTCATTAACTTGGTTATATTTCCTAACATGTCATGTCATATGTGCACGTACCGTGGTACATAGCCATGGAGTGGTTGGAGGCGGCCAGTCCAAATCAAGTCAAACCATGAAACTAATCGTTTACATAGAGTGATTGGGGCAGCCAGTCCAATCCAATTCAAACCATAGACTAAAACCATTTAAACCCGCCCTCGTGGCATGTCGGTACGACACCATAACATTAACTTGTCTTATCCTATCTCATGACTTAACTTATTCTTACCATGTGATTTAATATTCGTGAACATGCTTCATGATGTCACGTAGTCAAACATACAACATAAAATAATCTCAATCATAAGACATCATAACATAACTTACCATATTATAACATACCATAACATAACATATCATAGCATAATATCATAACATAACTTCATAACATAACATCATAGCATAAACTTATTATAACATAACATAAACTTATCATAACATAACTTAAACTTATCATAACATAACTTAATCTTATCATAACATAACTTAATCTTATCATAACATAAACATAAGTAAATCATGTAAATCAATATATAATTTCTTAAAAACATGCCATGTAACAAAAACATTTTGTTCATGCTGTAGGCGGAGTTGTACTTACCTCTCGTCCTACGCTCTTGGTTTATCGTCCAAACCTAGCACGACAACTCTTCCTACTCCTGTTTCCAAACAGGGTGTAAGATAAGAATCATTTACATTTTATCTTACCATAAATCATAATTATTAAATGTTGGTATCCTAACCAACATTTATGAATAGCCTTAGTTATATGTCCCCTCTATAACTACTAATGATAACTCATTTGGTTACTTTAGGTAACTCTAGGGCTCAAGGCCCAACTTACTTAAACAATAACTTGATAGGTTACCTCAAGTAACCTTGGGTACTAAGCCCAATCATACTTGAATAGTATTAGGTTACTAAGGCCCAACCCAATAGCTTGGGTATCCTAACCGGTTACTAACGGTTATCTTTTAGTTACTATGTCTTGGAAATACTTTTTAACCTAAGTATTTCTTTATCTCTTTTCTTGACAATTCTTTGTCAAGTTTTCTTTGAAAAGCTTATGTAAAACTATACATTGCTTTAAAACTGTATAATTCATAAAACTGTTGCTTTTAAGCAAAACAGTTGAAAACTGTCAATCTTTGAAAACAGTTTATTAATCTTAGTTATTAGTACACATGCAGGAATTTCCTGCTTTGCACTATTTTTCTGAAAATCTTGTGTAGGAATTTTCTTGTTTCCTGCACTGTTTTTATGATAAAATCTTTATCTTAAATTCTGTTTGGAATCTGAGAAACCTTTCTTCATGAAAGTTGTAGATCTCGAAAAATACTACAACTGAAGTTCTTTACTGAAAACCCAGTTCTTCCTTAACTTAATCATTTTTTGAGGTTGAATCCTGCTGGCCGTGCACACTGGGTCTGGCCTGCCCAGGAATTCTCAGTCTCGAATTTTTATAAAAACGAAGGCCTTTGGAGCCTTATTTTTAAAAATTGTCCATGCTGTCCACTAGGAAAATCCCTTATCTACAACTTTCATGTTTTACATTTTTTCAAAATCTGCCTCTAAGGGCTTCAAAATTTCGTTTTTCATAAGCTGCCCGGTTTTAACCGAAACTGGCAGTTTTGCTTTAAATCGTTTGTTACGTAAAATCTACGCACACACTACCTCAAACGGTCACAACCGTGAGCCTACGACAAACATGCAGTTTCTCTAACGTAAAATCATATCATCATACATCCATACATAATAGCATAACATATAAATAAAAACCTAGATCTAGCTTACCATAACATAGATCTAGCTTACCATAACTTACCATAACCCTAATCAAGCACATACTAAAACTCCTAGCACAGGCCGTTACCATACATACATACATACGTTTCGTACTTACTTATTTAACGTAAACAACGGAAATTTTTTTTTTTTTACGGCGTACTCACTCACGCACATACATACAGTATAACGGATACTTATTAAAGTCGTTTGGGCATAAAATGAAGCTTATAAAATAATTACATAAAATATCAAAACGCGTAGCGGCTTTATTTCTCACATTTCACAGTTGCCAGGCCACGCCCTTCCATCTTGCATCAACAGTTGCTGGCAGGTTGCTTACTTACAGCATAGACGTAAGACAGTGAGCTTTCGCTCAGCAAATACAACTATCCTATCCCGCGACACAACACAAACCTACTCTACAGACATATCATATCTTACTTATCATACATAGCATAACTTAATCATAACATAACATAGCATTTCATACATATGCATGAGTCATTTATGCTTCATTATGCTTTCTTATTCATTCATAATTTACTTTCTTAACTTATCTTAACTTATGGGCCCCATAACATAAGTGTCCGTACTGGGCGGCCAGTCCATTTCCAACTCAAACCATAGTCCAACCCGACCTCACGCGGGTCGGTACGACACAGGCAAGCTCGCTTGCCATCATAACTTTCATCGTTTCATATCTTGATCTTATTCTTATTAATTGGTGAACATACTTCGTGATGTCTCACACAATTAAATCATGATCCTATCTTAACCATACCATAGCCATAACATAACCTATATCCTATCATAACATGATTCTAGCATTTTTCATAGCATATAACATAGCATTCTTTATAGCATATGATAACACATAGCATACTTCATAACATTTCATAGCCCATAGTAAACCATAACATATAGCATCATATAGCATTTAACAAACATACTTAGGTAAGTATTCAGAACAAAGCCTATGCTGTAGGCGGAGTTGTACTTACCTTATTTGCGTTCGCTGTGTCCGATGTCGAGCTTGCTCCCGTCAAGACACTACTACGTTTTACCTTCTGTTATCAAATAAAAGTAAGGGTTAGAAATGTTGGTGATATAACCCACACCCTTATATAACCTTAGTTATATGCCCCTTACTTAATCTCACATTATCCTACTTGGTTACATTAAGTAACCCTAGGGTCTGAACCTATCCTAATCGGATTATTTTAATATTAGTTCAAAACCCATTTTTACTTTCTTTTAGAAAAACCTTTATATTTTTATGTATAAAACTCCTTTGTTTAACTTGAAAATTTGAAACCATAAAGTAGGATTTGTAGAAATTATTGACTGTTGGAAACTGCTGTTGGAACAGTTTCACATTGTCAATTTATCAGTGTATGCATAAAATTACCTTTTTCTGTACTGTTTTCAGAAATCCTGTACAGGAATTCCCTATTTCCTGCACAGTTTTTGAAATCCTATTTCATTTAAAAATAAAAGCCGAATTTGAGAAAGTTTTCTTGATAAAATTTTTAGCTTTCGAAAAATCCTACAACTTTCATGTTTTGAGGAAAACCCAGTTCGGACGTTAACATGTTCATATTTCCTGTTGAACCAACCTGGCCGTGCATGAGTCCTGGGCACGATCAGGCTCGGATTTTAGTGAAAACCGAGGCCGTTGGAACCTCATTTTGCAAAACTGTCCGTGTAACCCCCAAGGAATAACTCTTCTCCACAACTTTCATGTTTTAAGTTTTGCCTAATTCGGCCTCTAAGGGCCTCAAAACCAGGTTCCCAGAAAACTGGCCAGTTTCCACCCGAACTGGCAGTTTCTTGGCTTAAACCAATTTTACGTCCTATTCGTGCACCCTACCTCAATCGGCAGCAGCCGAGAGCCTAAGGGCAGTCATGCAGCGTATTTCTAATCACCAAGTTTCATCATACAAATCAAAATTAGAAACATACATTAAGCATAAAAACCCTAGCAATCTATCAAACACCTAACATGCAAACATTTTAAACCACCAATCATAAATCCTAATCAATCAAGCACAAACCCTAAAATTTCAAACTAAGGCAGAAATTGGAATTGAGCTTATGCTTATTACAAACCCTTAAATACATTTAAATTTCTCAATTGAAATTTAAATTGAAGAGCTTGAGGTTAGGAGGTTATACCTAACTCCACCCAAGGTTTGGCTTGCTAGATTTGGTTCACCCTTAGTCCTTCCTTGTCACCACTAGAACCGGCCTCCTCCTTGGCTAGTTGAGTCCAAAATTTTTCAGCCACCCTTGCTCTAAAATCCGGTCACCACAGGCTTCAAAAATCCGGCCAACCTTAGCTTTCTCTTCCACCTTTCTTCCTCCCCTACAACCGGCCTTTGGCCAAAAATGGGTATCCAAATTTTTTTCCAACTTTTTGCTTGTGTTCCAACACAAAACCGACCACTCCCCTATGATTTTTCCCTTTGGATTTTGATTTTCTTCTCCCTCTTGGCCTCTCAAATTCGGTTTTTGGTGAGGAGAAAAATGGACATAGTTTAGCTAGAATTTTCTAATTTTTTTGAATTATGGCTTCACCTATTTATAGGTGAAGAAGAACTCTTGGAAATTGCAAATTGGTCCTTGAAAAAGCAAGGATTTGCACACCAAGGGTGCATAGGTGGCCGGCCATGGAGTGGTCTAGAACCAACCAATTACTTTCCAATTTTTCCTTAATTAAGCTTATGATGTCATAATTTAAAAGTGTGATGATGTAAGCCTCTTAGGGCTTGTTTGGCTCTTTTCTTCAATATGCAGTCTATTTTTGAGCTAGCACATATATTTTCAATACTGCTATTCACTAATAACAGTATTTTTACACTGAACTACAGTCCAAAATTTATCTGTGTAAAAATGGACTGTATAAAAATTTTCTTATAACTTGAAGCCATTTGGCCTTTGATATCCTAATTAATGTGCTTGATTTTTCTATGGTGGTTTTGGATCTTAATCATAATATCTTGTTCGTAAATACCGTTTTCGCAGTATATTTCCATACTGCTTTGTCACATACTGTACGGTCATCTCTTTGACCATTGTAGTCAAACTTTGACTTTCTCGGTCAACATTGACTCTTTCTTTGGTCAAACTTTGACCAACATAAAATCATAGAATTTTCTACCCCCTTTTTTTTTTTTACTCAAAAGGTCATATGCTTGACTAAGCAATCATTTTTGAGTCTCATAAAGTCATAAAGACTCACAAAACATAACAAAAACCCTTGATCGGACTTTTTCATAAATACATTCATGGTACAAGTTAAATTTCTTTACAGGAAATCGTAACGTCGAAAAAAATTTCAGTTATTACACCATTTTCTTACTAACTCATATAATATTAATACTGTTTTTGTTTTTTCACTAAAAACAGTACTGTCGTACTGGACTACTGTCCAGAATTCAACTGCATACAATTTGGGCTGCGTATAAACTTTTCTGTTGACTTAGAGCTACCTAGCCCTTATTGTCTTAAATAATGTGCTTGATTTTTTTCTAGGGTGATCTTGAACCTTATTCTAGCTATTTTATCTGTAGTTATGGTTTTTCGCAGTATAATTCCATACTGCGTTTCCATACTGCAAATTCTCATATGTTTGACTTTTCTAGTCAAACTTTGACTTTTTCGGTCAAACTTTGACCGAGATAAAAATCGTAGATTTTCGTCCTACCTTCGTCCTCGAGGCATCGGACTTGACTAAACATATCATTATTGAATCTCGTAGTTAATTACCGAGAATTCAAACATATACTGATGTTCAACTCAGATAATGAGTTTCATATCGACATACAAGATTCAGACTTGGATTTTTCCTTTTATCTAAGGAGATTGCAAGTTCATCAAAATTTCGGGTTCTTACATATATGCTCTTTCCTACTTGCTTTTTCTCCATCACATGCATCACTTTGCTTGGTTGCTTATTTTCGTTTGCATCTTTCTTTTTACCCTTTCTTTTCTTTAAAGTAATTATGTTCAATTCAGTACGTGTATATTTATTTGTCCAACATTTTTTTAAGTATAGATACGGACATCTGGTTTTAAAGGTTCTCATGGATGATTATTATTATTATTTTTACTCCAGCTCCCTGCCTTTTTCTCCACGTTTTGTATTTGAGTAAATTTGATGACAGAAATATGGAAGCTCGTAATTGAGTTTTAAACATTTATTTCATTTTATTTTAGTTCTTCTATCAAATTAATTGTCTCTTGAGTCTCTCGTAATAACAATAGAGATACATCCAGTTCTTCTAAATTTCTTTAATGCCCTTTTCCTTGTTTTATTTACACCTAAACATGTTTCACATTCTAACCACTTGTATAGCAACCCGGAGACCTTGTTAATTTATAGCAAACCAGGATCATATCTCACAAACGAAACTCCAAGTGATAGAGTGCAATAATGAATGGATTTAGAATGTGTTAGAAGACCATGATTGTAATCGAAATATGTGAAACACGTTTGATTGTAAATGAAACAAGATATAATGGCATTTGAGAAATTTAGAAGTAGCTATATATAGTTATTGTAACGACCCGCCTAGCACAGGCCGTTACCATACATACATACATACTTAAATCTTAACTTGAACAGCGGAAATTTTTAATTTTTTTTTATACGGTGTAACTTACACACGAAATGCGTACGTATAATATAACGAATATTAAATAAAGTGGTTTGGCATAAATTAATAAACATAAATAAGACACATAATAATATCAATACGCGTAGCGGTATGTATTTCCCACGTTTCACAGTCCGCCAAGCCTCGCCCCTCCATCTTGTATCAGCAATTGCTAGCAGGTAACTTACCTACAGCATAGACGTAAGACAGTGAGCTTTCGCTCAGCAAGTACAACTATTCCATACCGCGACACAACACAATATGACACACATACATAGCATAACTTAATCATTGCATAACATTACATATCTTAACATAACATAACATAACGTAACTTATCCTACATATGCACGAGCCACTTATGCTTTCTTATGCTTTCTTATCATTCATAACTTGCTTTCTTAGCTTATCTTAACATATGGGTCCCATAAGTGTCCATACCGGGCGCGCAACTATGAATTGGTTGGGGCGGCCAGTCCATTTCCAATTCAATCCATAGTCCAACCCGACCTAACGCGGGTCGGTACGACACAGGCAACTTGCTTGCCATCATAACATTTTTTATCTTGTACTTGATCTCATTCTTGTTAATTGGTGAACATGCTTCGTGATATTTCACTCAATTAAATCATAGTCTTATTTTAAGCATATCTTAACCTTAACATGTTTCTAACATTTTTCATGACATACTCCTTAGCATATAATCATAGCATTTTACTTTTCATAACATATTTCATGACATTTCTTAAATCATAGCATACAATCATAACATTTTGTAACATTTCCTAAATCCTAACATATAACTTTTATAGCACTTAGCATGTAACATTTTAGAACACATAGCATTTTACAAACATACTTAGGCAAGTATACACAACAAAACCTATGCTGTAGGCGGAGTTGTACTTACCTTGTTTGGGTTGGCTGTGTCTGATGCCGAGTTGAATCCCGTTAGGACACTGCGGCGTACCAAATTCTGTGATTAAATAAAAATAAGGGTTAGAAATGTTGGTAGCATAACCAACACTCTTATATAACTTTAGTTATATGCCCTTACTTAATTTTATGTTATCCTACTTGGTTACATTAAGTAACCCTAGGGTTTAAATCTACCATAATCGGATTGTTTTTAACTTTAGGTTTCAAAATCCTATTTATTTTGTAAAACCTTATAGAATTCTTTGTTAAATCATTTGTTTAAATTTAAAAACTGGAAATCATAACATAAGATTGATAAATTATTGACTATTGGAAACTACCTTTGGAACAGCTTCATAACGCCAATTATCAGTGTAATTACAAAATTACTCTTTTTCTGCATTGTTTCTAGAAATCCTGTACAGGAATTCCCTATTTCCTGTACAGTTTTTGAAAACCAATATAGTTTAAAAATTAACACCGAATTTGAAAAAGTTTTCTTCACAAAGGTTTTAGCTTTCGAAAATCCCTACAACTTTCATGTTTTGAGGAAAATCTAATTCGGATATTAACACATTCAAATCCCCTGTTGAACCTATCCTGGCCGTGCATGGGTCCTGGGCACGGTCAGGCTCGAAATTTCAGTGAAAACCAAGGCCGTTGGAGCCTTATTTTGAAAAACTGTCCATATTTCCCTCTAGGAAAAACCCTGTTCTACAACTTTCATGTTTTAATTTTTTCCTAATTCGGCCTCTAAAGGCCTCAAAATCTGCTTTTCCCGAAACTGGCCATTTTCTACCCGAAATGGCAGTTTTCGGTTTCAATTTTTGTTTTACGTCCTATCACGTACACCCTACCTCAACCGACCACATCGGGAGCCTAAATCAGTCATGCAACATGTTTCTAATGTCCAAAATTCATCATACAAATCAACATGAGTATCATACATAAAACTTAGAAAACCCTAATCATACAAACAAACACCTAACATGCACATTTTTCAACCACCAACCAAAACCCTAATTCATCAAGCACAAACCCTAAATTTCTAAACTAGGGCAGCAATAAACAGTGAGCTTATGCTCATACAAACCATGCTTAAAATACTTTTAAATTTCTCAAATGAAATTTAAATGAAAAGCTTAGAGGTTTAGGGGATTTTACCTCACTTTTGGTCCAAGATTTGACTTGGATTTCCTCCCCTTTTTCCTTCACCAACAGCCGGCCAATTTGGTGAGTGGAATTCCAAACTTGCTGCCTTCCTTGCCCTAGAGTCCAGTCACCAAAACTGCTCAAAATCCGGCCACCACTTGGCTCCAAAACCCGGCCTCCCAAGCTTGGTTCTTCCTTGCTTCTTCCTCCCTATAACCGGCCTTTTGGCCAAAATGAGCACCAAAATTTCTTGAGCTCTTGGTTGATGCTCTAGGTGAAAATCCAACACCCAAAACCCTAAATCCCCCTTAGGTTTGAAATTTTTTCCTTGCCTTTCTCTTACTACCCACAACCGGCCCTTGGCCTAGAAATGGGTCTCCAAAATTTTTCCAACTTTCTTGCTTGTTTTTCCACACAAAACCGACCACTCCTACACCCTAATCACTCTTGATTTTGGCTAGGATTTCTTTCTTTCCTCTCCTCTCAAATCCGGTTTTAGGGTGAAGAAAAATTTTGACATAGTCTAGCTAAGTTTTCCAATTTTTGTGAACAATGGCAACCCCTATTAATAGAGGTTGGGAACTTCTTGAAATTGCAACTTTAGTCCTTGAAGAAAATCAGAAATTGCACCTTGGGGGGGGGCATGTGGCCGGCCATCCATGGCTAGAGCCACCCAATTACTTTCCAAATTACATTTAAATAGCATAATGATGTCATAATCAAAAAGTAATGTGAGGTAAGCCACTTTAAGGCTTGTTTGTTGCTTGTTTCTATTGTACAGTCCATTTCTAAATTAACACAGGTATTTCCAATACTGGATTCACTTATACACAGTATTGGTACATTCAACTGCAGTCCAAAATTCATCTGTGTAAAAACGAACTGTATAAAAATTTTCTCATAACTTGAAACCACTTGGCCAAAGATATCCTAATTAATGTTCTTGATTTTCTATGGTGGTTTTGAATCCTAAACATATCATTTTATTCGTAAAAATGGCTCTATACAGTAATATTTCTATACTGTGGATTATTTTACCGTACAGTCTTTTCTTTGACTTTTTGGGGTTAATCTTCGGCTTTTTCATCCACCATTGACTTTCTTGTCAATCGTTGACTTCCTTGCCAAGATTTGACTCCCGTGATCAACAGTTGACTTTTTGGTCAACCGTCGACGTTTTTGGTCAAACTTTGACCAATACAAAAATTTTGGCGATTTTACTCCTTTTTACCTAAAAGGTCATTTTCTTGGCTAAGCAATCATTTTTGAGTCTTATAAAGGCATAAAAACTCACAAAACATAATAAAAACCCTTAACCGAGCTTTTTCATAAATATCTTCATGTTTCGTACAATTTCTTAAAACAAAAGAAATCGTAATGTTACAGAAAAACTTGGTATTACTGTTATTACGAGAGGCTCATGTAACACCCCGACCTACGTAGAGCCGTTATCGTGCTTACATACTAAAACTTATGGCGACCCACCTTACGTGGCCACTACTTCATACTAACATACTTAAACATACTCTCGTATTTCGTAAAAATACAGAAATGGTTTTTCTTTTTTTAACATAAATTTCTTTTTAAACTCATATTTAAACTCAATTTCTTCTTAACATATATTCATACTTATTTATATGTACTCACTAGAGTACCGAGCTTAAAACCACTTCTTACAAAACATACTAGTTATCGTATACTAGTACCATCAACTTATCATAATAAAATACAATATATTTTTCAAAACATATTTTCTAAAACTCGTGGCGGTGTCCAATACAAATTTCACAGTCTGCAGTGACATATCTCCACAGTCTTGCATTAAGCATTGCCGGTAGGTTGCTTACCTACAACATGAACGTAATACCCAATTATACTTAAATAGTATTTTATTAGGTTACTATTAGTAACCCTGGGTATAAGCCCAATCATATTTAGACTAATACCCTATTAGATTACTAAGGCCCAATTACTTTTAAAGTAATACCCTATTAGGTTACTGTTAGTAACCCTGGGTTTTAGGACCAACCCAATAACTTGGGTATCCTATCCGATTACTAATGGTCATCATTTTGTTACTATGTTTTCAAAATAATTTTTGGCCCATATATTTATTTTTTTCTTTTCTTAACAAGATTTCGTCTAATTTTTCTTTTAAAAGTCTTTTGTAAAACTTTAATCCCTTAAAACCATAGTTTTATAAAACTATAACTTTTAAACAAAAACTATCAAATTCTGAAAGCAATCTTTTTAAAAACAGTTCCATAATTTCAGTTATCAGTGCATGTGCAGGAATTGCTTGTTCATGCACTGTTTTAAAAATCATGTGTAGGAATTTCCTGTTTTCTGCACAGTTTTTAAGATCCAATTTTATCTTAAAATCTGCTTTGAATTTGAAAAAGTTTTTCTATGAAAGTTGTAGATCTCAAAGAGTACTGAAACTTTTGTTTTTTACTCAAAACCTAATTCTGCCTTTAAACTGTCCTTTTTTCCTGTTGAAACTGCCTGGTCGTGCTCAAGGTCTGGGCAGACCAGGTTCGGATTTTCATAAAAATGAAAGCCTTTGGGGCTTATTTTTCAAAATCTATTCAAGTTGTCTCCTAGACTTTTCAATTTTCTACAACTTTGTTGTTTTAACCTTTTCCAAATTCGGCCTCTAAAGGCCTAAAAATTCCATTTCCAAATTACTGCCCAGTTTGATCCGAAACTGGCAGTTTTCACCTTTGGTTGATTTTTACGTAAAATTACGCGTACCCTACCTCAAACGGTTGAAACTGTGAGCCTACAACAAATATGTAGTGCGTTACGTATGGTTTCCAGCATCATGTATTGGTTTCCCATCCTTACAAACCCAAATGGTAACCTTTACCAAATTAGGGTTTTGGGTTAATTTTAACTCTTGATTCATTATACAATATCATCACCATCATTCATGCATACCATGCTTCTTCTTAAGCATGTGGGGACTTATCACAAACATATAATAGGCATATATACATAACACATAATTTCTAAAGCATAAGATGAAAAACGCGCACAAACTTATAGATCAAGATCACTAAAACCCTAATCAAGCACATACTAAGCATTCTAAACTATTGCATGAAAAATAAAAAGTGAGCTTATGCTCTTACAAACGCAACATGAAATACAATTAAATTCTTGAATCAAAACTTGATTGAAATGCTTAAGGGGTTTAGGAAGGTTACCTTTAAACCTTGAAAGTAGATCTAGACCTTGTATCAAAAATTTTCCTCCTTGATTCACTTTCTCCAAAAATCTGACCCGCTTTTTTTTTTTCTTCGGTTTCGGCTCCTAGGGTGAGAGAGAGAGAGAGAGAGAGAGAGTTGAGAGTGAACTAGAAAGTTAGATGTTTCACTAAATGATCCAAACTCAACCTTACATCACCTATTTATAGGTGAAAAATTCCCAATTTCCAACAATTATTTTTATTCTTAAAATTACATATTAAGGTCTAAAAACAAAATATTTGTCCAAAAATCCTCTTAGGTGGCCGGCCATGTGGCTGAATTTGGGGCTAAAATCAATACATAATTATCCATTTTCCATATTTAAAAAAAATCCCAAAATTATGAATTTATCCTTTCTTACTTGGCCTCCAAGTAATGCCATGTTTAGCATCCCTCCTAGTACATAGTCCATTTTCTTAATAATCCAGATAGTATCAATACTGTTTTAACTATTAACAGTACAATCATACTAAACTACAGTCCAAAATTTCATTTGTACTTAATTGGACCACGTATGGATTTTTCTTAAGACTTGAAACTACTTAACCCTCATTTCTCCAAATATTATTCCTGATTATTCTAGAGCAATCCCATACCTTATTCTTAACTTTACATCCGTAATGACGGTTTATCGCAGCATAATTTCCACACTGCTTACTAAACTGCAGTACCGTCTTATTCAAGTCATGAATTATCCTGATCATACATAGCCAAAATAAAATCATAAATCATGATCGAGTCTTATGATATTATAAGAATTCAAACATACTCTAATAATAAAATTACGAATTTCACATTGATATTTATAATTTCCATGAAACATTACATAAACATAGAGTACGGACTTAAATTCCTTTACATATAAGGGAATCACAAGTCCATGAAAATTCCGGTTGTTACAGCTCGGATGTGATAGAATTGGTTAGGATGTGAATCACGTTTGGGTGTAAATAAAATGTGATTAAGGGAGAAATATCTATTATTCTCGTTAAAAATCGATATTTGAAAACCATTTTAGGGGCATTCTGCTTCCATGTGAAATTTCGATTGCCTAAATCACAAGTCTTCCTATCTTTATATCTAGCCACCTTCAAATATATTGCATGGTATTAACAACTATTCTAGGGGGAATATTTTTATGCGTTGCTAACGATTTTTAGAAGTGGGCGCAGTTAAATAAGTAAAAATGTTCACTCTTTAAAAAAAATGAGGGAAAAATGGGGGGTGGGGGGGAATAGGATTGCGTTATTACTACTATCACTTTCTACAACCACTTTTTTCACTTTCGGTTGTATCATTTTTCTTTCTACAATAATAAAATGGGATACGTGAGAGATGTTTATGATGAGGTGTCGACTTAATCAGGATGTCTTGATACATCTATTAATAGTTATTATACTATCATTTGTTTAAAAAAAAAAAAAACACTTGCCACCTCAGCTTCTCTTTAATTCTAAAACCTTTCCTTTTACAACTAGCACGATGCCCTTAAAAATTTTTTTTTTTAAAAGAAGCAAGCAAACTTGGCTTGTGTCTAATTAAGAGAAATGCTAGAGGTTTATGCATATACACATAATATATATAGTAACAAGCTTGCAGTGGGTAATAAAAAAATGATAAATTGTTTATTTAGCTCCTAAACTTTTAATTTTGTACAACTTTGATCATGATCTTTTTGTCGTAGCTTAAATACCTTTAAACTATTATAATGTTTTTACAATAGTCATTTTCATTAATTTTTGGACGGCATTCGTTACTAACTTTGTTAAAAAGTGATGCCAACTAACATGTTTGTCTAAAAATTAATGGAAACTCTAACAATAGTTTTAATAGTTTGTGGTCATTTCAACTACGAAAAAAAAAACAGTGAATACTCGTAAACTATTAAAATACTGCTACGATAGTCATTTCAGTTAATTTTCATGTGTCTTCAATGATGTCCCTCGTAAATATCATTCAACAAATCCAGAATTCACTGTTCCCAAATTTTTTTGGCATGCTAGCTACATGAGTATGAAAAGCATCTAGTTCATTATAAACAATATCATGTCTAGAAATTTTTTCAGATAAACAATATCAGTTCTTATAATCTACATGTTTGAAACAGAAAGGGTTTAAGATGTATAAATGAATATAATATTTTGATTGGGTTCATGTCTCCTCAGTAGGGGTTTTTGTTTTTTTTTTTTTTTTTTTTTTTTAGTTTTTTTTTTTTGTTTAGTTTTTTTTTTTTTAATAAATTTGAATGGGAGATCTTTTCTTCCCTCCACTTATAATAATAATAATAATAATAATAATAACAATAAACGCTGGTCACCTCAGCATCTGCATCTTTAATTCCACAACCAATCCTTTTTACAAGCAGTTCGATACCCTTTAAAAAACTAAAAAAAAGAAACAAGTTCGATTCTTGGCTTGTGCCTTGAGAGAAAATACTAGGTTTGTGTATATACACGTAAAATCGTAACAAGCTCACAGTGAATTCTTTAAAAAAAAAAAAAAAAAAAAAAGAAAGAAAGAAAAAAGTCGAGCCGTTTTAGATTCTACCTCAACATGTTCTATGATAAAGGAGTAAGGAATGGTCACTTTGTGAAAAGGAAAAATAAATTTAAGCATGTTGGAAATGGCTTTGTTTGGGTATGAAATAAAAATGAGAAGTCTTTTAGATTGATGTTGAGATTATTGTTATCAAAATTATATTTGTTTGTGTTTCTAGGGAGATTGATCATTTGAGTAATTGTTATTGTATATGTTTTTGAAAAATATTTGTTGTATATATAAGCCCTAGAAAATGAAAATGGAAATAGAAATTAAATTTATTTTTTATTTTGTAATCTTTTAGAAGATAAATTATGAAGCAGAAATCCTTAGGTGCATAACAAAAAAAAAAAAAAAAAAAAACAACTTTATTTTTTTAGTATGGATGCGTACATCTGGCTTTAAAGGTTCTCATAGATTTTTTTTTTTTTTTTTTTAAACTCCTTACTGTCTTTTTCATTATACCTTTGTAATTTAACTCCACATTTTCTATTTGAGTAAATCTGACGACAGAAATATATGGAAGCTCGAGATTGAGTTTTAAATATTGGTTTCGTTTCGTATTAGTCCTTCTATCACATTCCAACTGTAAATTTTTGCTTATCTTAAATTGTCTCCCGGGTCTCTCATAATAACAATATTTCTTTAATGCCCTTTTTCTTGTTTTGATATTAACAACCAAACGTGTTTCACATTCCAACTACATTAATTGCTCTATTCAACGTTGTAACTTCTAACTACTTTCATTAATGTCATATATCACTTGGTAAGAGATTAGACTCCCGTTTGCTATAAATTATCAAGCTGGTCTCAAGGTTGGCAGAACAAGCTAAGAATTAAGTAACAAGTGATCAGAATATAAAGAAAAAGAAAATGGAGAGTACTAAAAAGATCAACTTGGTAGCGATAATATTTGTGGTCGTGATGTGTTTGGTTTCATCTGTTTTTGCAGCCAACTCTAACACCAAACTGCAGGTTCGAAACGGCAAGAAGTTCCCCATGGATGTTGCAGCTCTTCTCATCGGTCACGAATATTCTGGCTGCAACAAAAATGGTGAGCGTTGTTCCATACTCACTCCTTGTTGTCCTAACTTGCATTGCTCCGAAATCCTTCTTGGAGTTTGCACATGTGTTGGTGAAGGTGGTTCATGTGGGATGGTAGATATTTGTTGTGAAGGACTTTATTGTACCCTTCCCTTTTTCGGAGTCTGTGTAAATGGCAATCCTCACCAAGACCAACTAGAAGAGATTTAAACTGAATAAGAAAGCATGCTTTTTTGCATGCCAATGATGATGTATAATAATATATGTCATGGCTAAATAAAAGGCTTCTTGCCTGTTGATGATGTATCATGTCTAATATTATTGTCCTATAACTAAATAAGAAAGCATGCTTTTTTGCATGCCAGTGATAATGCATAATAATATCTGTTATAGCTAAATAAAAGGCTTCTTGCCTGTTGATGATGTATCATGTATAAAAATATTATTGTCTTATAACTAAATAATATGTTTGATCTTTGCATGTTATCCATGTTATTTTTGGTTATTTTACTTTGATTACTTGATTCAATTAGACTACAATTAAACTGGTAGTTTTTTTTTTTCTTTTAAATTTTTTGAATAGCTGTTATCACGACTGATGATTTACATCGTTTTTCTAGTTACAATGTCATTTTTTTTTTTAAGAAACTAATTACAATGTCATTACAAGATCTATAAGACGACATTTGATTCTCAATGCAAAAATTTTACAACTTATCAGTGAGAAAATGTCACAAGATTTTATTCTATTTACAAAGTTAACAATCTGAACAAAACTAAAACCGAAACAAAGCAAAGCATATTTACTTCTAAATTTTTTTATATTGTACGTGCTAATTTAAAAAAAAAAAAAAAAAAAAAAAAAAAAAGAACTAAACTAAACCTCATAATTATCTGCCCTTTCTCCGACGAAAAATATAGCCAGGAAAGCCATGTTTATAATTGAGCCGCCAAATGCATGTTGGTGTTTCCTCGCCTATGAAACCAATCACCGATGACGGGTGAAGGTTTTCCATAATCAGAAAAGCTAAGGTTCACTGACGAACATTTTCCATCAGTGCCGTGTAATTAATAAAACAACAGAAAGAAGGCTTCGCGAGAAATGTTGGAACTTTTGCTTGTTTTAAAATTTTTTTTAAAGTAAAAATAATACATTTTAGAATAGTAAAACTCTTGAAATTAATTGAATCAAAATAGAAGATCTGTAAAAACCTAACAAAAAGATCCAACTATGATGTATTATTATAGCAATACAAAGGAAACTAATTGTACTAGTATGGTTTATCCCAGGTTAGAAGGATAAGATGGAAAATAAATTAACCTCTTTGCAAAGAATTTAGAGAATTACAATTTTCATAATATGCTGCAGTTGTTTAACTTGTGGTAAATCAAGTTTCGTACTTTCCCCTGCAGGTGCTACATATAACAAATAGTTGTCTGACAGATTCAACAAAATCGATTGAAGGATTGTGATGCATGCAGCCCATATTTGGGAAGAAATCATGTGGTGATTTAGAATTGTATTTGAAGATAGTTATTATACAAGAAAAAAAAATTGTAATTTTACAATTAGCTGGAAAGTTTCTTTTAGTATTATTTCGTGACCTAAGAAAAGTTTGGGTTAATTTTGTATTAAATCTTGGGTTAAAAATAAATTAGTTTCATAATTTCAATTTTTATTTCAATTTTTGGAATTATTTTATTTTTTAATTTTATTTGAAGCTTCTAGCTTTCATTTGGAACAATTTAAGCTATAAATATGTTAGTCCCACAGATATAAGAGAGAATTTTTTTTTCATTTGGAATTATTTACTCTTTTTTTTTTTTCAATTTTTGGTAAATCAACAAATAATGTCAATTTTTGTATTTTGTGTGAATATTCAACAGATATTGATTCTATTTAAAGTGGTTTTTTTGACATTCTATGTGAATTAAAAGATTAAAATTAACTGATCTTTCCCTTTTATTTTATCGTTCTTATTTTTTTTAATATATGCCTCCACAACATAATATTGTGTATGAATGTGTCTACTGAACTCAGTATCCCCTGGCAAGGTAGTACTTTGTCAATGTTCTTGTATGTGGAGTGTTGTAATTTTCTTTTCTCAACAATTTATTGCTCCACTTTCTCAATTTCTGTTTCTTTTTTCTTTTTTCTTTCTTTTTTTTTTTTTTTTTTTTTTGAAGGAACTCTTCATGTCCTTGTGACAAGCGAAATTATATTTTTGTCTTGTTAGTGTACCAGTCTATTATCTGAATCACCATTCCTTCCTAAAGATTCTTGAGATAATAATATGGTGATTTCGATTTTTTTTGTTTAGAAAAAATTCGGAAAATTATAATCAATGACCTTTCTGTTTGAAACTCTCATTTTTAGAATGCTATTGTAGAGAAAATTGCAAGTTATTGTTAGCATTTAGTCAAATTCAATCAAGATTTTCAAAGTGCAAAATAATATAACAATAACACAAACTTCTTAAGCTGCTCAATTAAACGACGGCCTAACTATGTCATTTTATAATTCCGCAGCGCGTGGTTTCTCCTTAATTTCTATGGCCAAGGAGTCCACTGGTAAAAGAGGAAATTACCTAAATTAGCTCTTAGGGTTGTTGACTAGATGCTATTAGAGTTGTTTCACCTTAATATTGTTGAAAATCTGCATGGCTTAATAAGAAAATGAGCTCTTAGAGTTGTAATTAGTTGCAACCCAGCAAAGACTGTGTATTGACAAAGATTGAAAAAGTAGGCATCGGTACAGAAACTCATGGTTTATGGTCCCAAACGCAAACGGAAGCAGAAAAGACTATATATATATATATATATATATATATATTTATATTTATATATATAAGTTATCAACTCTTCTTTATCAATAATGCAAAAGGCAAGCTTTTATTTAGTTATACTCCATCAACAGGCATACAAGAAGCATCCTTTTACTTAGTCGTACACCTTTATCATACATTACCATGGCATGCAAGAAGCATGCTTCTTATTCAGTTACAAACACACACACACACACACACCCACATATATATATATATATATGTATATAATACATAGTCTATAGGCTTGCAATAAACACACATGCAAGCTTTCACGTAATAAATCATAAGCTAAAAAGAGGCATGCCCGATTGCATAGTCTAGATTACCTTTCACACACGTTCCAGAAAAGGGATCGGTGCAAGAAAGCCCTTTACAACAGATATCTAGTAACCCGCATGAACCATCTTCACCAACACATATGCAAGTTCCATTAACTATACTATTGCAATACAAGTTAGCACAACAATGCTCAAGTACACCACATGGCCGAGCTTTTTCAACGCAATCCCCATCGTCGTGACCTATCAGATCAACCCCAATATCCATTGGGAACTTCCGGCTGTTGCGTATCTGTTCGGAGTTAGAGACTGCAACAGGATATGAAACTATGCCCATCACAACGACCACAATTAGTACCGAATTTATCTTTTTTAAACTCTGCATTTTTTTCAAATAATTTTGTAACTCAGCTTTTATTTTTTGCGTGCTCTATCCCAGCCCGGAGACCTTGTTCATTTATATCAAACCAGTTCATCTCTCACAAACGAAACTCCAAGTGATGGAGTACATTAATGAATGTAGTTAGAAAGTGATAGAAGACCGTGATTAATGTAATCGTCATAATGTGAAACACAGTTGGTTGTAAATAAAACAAGATATATATATATATATATATATATAAGGGCATTTGAGAAATTTAGACGTAGCTATATATAATTATTATGAGAGGCTCGGATGTGATAGAATTGGTTAGAATGTGAAGCACGTTTGGGTGTAAATTAAATAAAATAAGATTAAGGGCATTACAAAAATTTACAAGTGGGTGCAGCAAAATAATTAGTAAAAATTGTTCATTCTTTAAAAAGGGGGAATAGGGTTTCGTTATTACTATTGTCACTTTCTGCAACTACTTTTTAATTCGTACAAAAAAAAAAAAGATGAGCACTTTTTCGAAAAAAGAAGATGTGATAATTATACTTTTATTATCTCACCAATCACATCTTACAACTTGACATGTAAATTTCTTCTTCAAAACTAACAGAAGGTCATGTAATTAACAAATCATTCAATTCAGCATCGTCAATTTCATTAGTGGTTCTCGGCTTCGGAATTTATTGTTTTATTGTTTTATAGAGATATGAATGACTCGCATATGTTTAATGTTTTAATTGTTCTGGATCATGCACTTTTGTTCTCTCTATCCGATTTTTTCATTCTATTTTTTACTGACAAAGGGTTTTAATGAGGTATCAGGTTTGTCCGAATAGATCCTATGTCACGCCCCGACTTACACCATCTACGTTGGGGAACGACTACGTAGACGTGGGCCGGGTCGTCACCTTACTTATATACTTAAATTAAACTTGCGGAAAATTTGGGAAAGATTTTCTTTTTTTTTTAAACCCCTTTTTTTTTTTTTTTTTTTTTGAACTTTATTTTAAAACTTTCAACTGACTGGTAGGTACTTCCTCGAGTACCGAACTTTCAAACCTTCCTTGAAGGCCATCTAAATCATGTTGTAGACCAAACCCGAACTAATGTGGGTTGGTACCACAAGAGGCAACTTGCTTGCCTTATATAAACTTTGTCATCCATACTTAAAACGTCATGAAAATACGAAAACCCTTTTTTCATTACAACATATTTTATAGAGTATATATATATTTTTTTTTTTCAAAAGCTGTGGCAGTGTCCATCCCACATTTCACAGTCCGCAGCACCAGCCTTCCACAGTATTGCATCAGAGATTGCTGGCAGGATACTTACCTACAGCATAGACGTAAGACGTGAGCTTTCGCTCAGCAAGTACAACTATCACATCCGCGACACAAAACATGTCATTGTGCATGAACCAATTATAATCTCTTATGAATCAATTATGGATTTATAACATAATTTAGTTCTATTCCTTTACATATCATGTGTGCTCGTACCGTGGTACATAGCCAAGGAATGGTTGAAGGTGGCAGTCCGTTTTAACTCAAACCATGAAACACAAAGTTTAACATGGAGTAGTTTAGGTAGCCTTCCAATCCAACTCAAACCATGAACCATACCATTTAAACCCGCCTTTGTGGCAAGTCGGCACGACACAACATTCTACTTGTCTTGTTCTTACCAAGTGATTTAATATTAGTGAACATGCTTCATGATGTCCCAATATTATAACATAATCAACATTAGTCAAAACATGGCCTTTTTGAAAACATGACATTTCTGAAAACAAGGCATTGCACGTCAGAACATAACTTAGTATATCATAGCTATAGCATAGCATAACACATTATCACATATCAGCACATTACATCAGGCAACAAAGGGCCTATGCTGTAGGCGGAGTTGTACTTACCTCTCTCGTTATGTCCTACGTAGTGCTGCTTCTCCTCTGGGTACAGCTGCAGGTTTCCTCCTGCTTGTTGAAGGACATAGGTAAGGGTCTAATTAGTATCGTGGAATGTTGGTGATCTAACCAACATGTCTACATAATCCTAGTTGTATGTCCCCAATACTAGATGTCTTACTGGGTTACAAATAGTAACCCTATATCTTAGCCCAGTTTATTAATCTTGGTGTCCTTTAGGGTTATTTTGACTAACCCTTAAGGTTATACTAAAATCCACTTGTTAGTCAACCAAAGTCAACTATGGTCAACAATGGTCAACTTCAGTCAACTATGGTCAACCATTGTTGGGTCAACCTTGGGCCTTGGGCTAAGCCCAGTAACTCGGGTACTATTCCTGGTTACGGTCCGTAATCGGCTTGCTTACAATTTTATCTCAAAAATTCTATTTTCCCTTACTTGGAAAATTTAGGGAAATTAATCCCAAAACTTCATTCTTAACTTATAAAAATCCTTTACTTAAATCGTAAAAATCCAAACTCTTGGATTAGTACTTTATAAAATCATTTGAGGTTGAAAACTGCCCTTGGAACAGTTTTCCATAATCAAAACAATAGTTTGTAGTAGAAAAATAGTTTTCTAGAAACATTTGTAAAGCTAGTGGTGCAGGAATTTTCGGATTCCCTGCGCACCCTTCGAAAAACGATCCCAGTTTAAAAATTGGTTCGTAATCTGAAAAAGTTTTCTTCACGAAAGTTGTAGCTCTCGAAAAATACTAAAACTTTCGTGTTTTGCAAAAATTCCAATTCAGCCTAGATTCGTCCCAGTTTTTGTTTGAAACTGGCTGATCCCGAACAACTGAGTGAAAACTGGGTCTGGGGATCAGCCACGGGTTTTGGGGTAAATGGAGGCCATTGGGGCCTTATTTTGAAAAACTGTCCACGTTGCCCCCTATGAAAAACCCTTCTGAACAACTTTCATGTTTTAAGTTTCTCCAAATTCGGCCTCTAAGGGCCTCAAATTTCACTTTTTCCGAAACTGGTCAGTTTTACCCGAAAATGGCAGTTTTCGGTTTTAAGTTCGTTTTACGTCCTATTACGCGCACTCTACCTCAACCGCTTGCAGCGGGAGCTTAAGATCAAACATGCAGCGCTTTCTAACGTAAAACGTACATCCATACATCATTTAACATCATGCATCAAGCACAAAAACCCTAATCAACATAACAAACACTTAACATGCAATATTGAAACCACCAAACCCTAACCATAATTAAATCAAGCACATGCTCTAATTTACTATCTAAGGCAGCAAATTAAAGTGAGCTTATGCTCATACAAATCAAGCTTGAAATACATTTAAATTTCCCAAACGAAATTTAAATGAAACACTTAGGGTTTAAGGATTTATACCTCACATAGATCCAAGATTTTGGCTTGTTTTTCTATCCCCTTTCTCCTTCACCACAGCCGGCCTTCCCCTCCAATTGGGGTTCCAAATTTTCGGCCATAAACATAGGAAACAACACACATAAGCATCTAGATCCAAACTCAATAAAAGACTTAGGGTTAAAGGGATTACCTCTAGGGTTTGAAATTTGATTTCTCAAGCTTGGATCTCAAATTTTTTTCCCTTTCTCTTGGCTGCCACCACAACCGGCCCTTGGCCAAAATGGGTCTCCAAAATTTCACAATTTTTCTTGCTTTCTCTCCACACAAAATCCGACCACCCTACACTTAATTCACTCTTGATTTTGGCTTGAATTCTTTCCTTTCCTCTCTCACTCAAATCCGGTTTTGGTGGGGAAAATTTTTGGCATAGTAAGGTTGCTTTTCTCTAATTCTTTTGAATTATGGAACCTCCTATTTATAGAGGTTGGAACTCTTTGAATTTTGCAACCTTTAGTCACTAAACAATTTTGAAATTGAGCACTAGGGGGGGGGGGGTATGTGGTCGGCCATGTGGAAGGCCTTGGAGGCCAAGTACTTGCTCACCAAGGCAAGTGCTTACCTCATCTTGATTATGTCACCATGCCTACATCACTTGTTGACATCATCAAGCAAAATTTGCTTGCTTTCCAAGCCATAGACAACCGGCCATAGCATGTGTGGGAGCCAAAAATTGGCTTGCTCAACAAACCTTCTAGAATATCCACTTGTTATCATGTTATCATGCCATGTGTGAACCAAAATTGGCTTGCTCATCAAGCCACTTGGTTGCTTACCTCTCCTTGCTTACCTCATCTTTCTTGCATCACCAAGCTAAAAGCTTGCTCTCCAAGGCACAAAGGGAACCGACCATTGTGTGCCATGTGTGCCAAAATTGGCTTGTTCAACAAGCTTGGTTTGCCTTGTTCACCAAGCTTCCCAATGTAACCGAGCAATGTAACCGGCCATTGGCTTAGTTCAACTCTAGTTGGAGGCTTGGTTAGGAAAATCCACAAATTCCATAATTCAAAAATTACATACTTACTTACTTTTCTTAAAATTGCACTTTAATCCTTAATGACAAAATATTTGCACTTTAGTCCCTGTGAGGTGGACAGTGTTGGTGGAGCCACTTGGCTTCAATTCCATACATAATGGTCCACTAAATTCCCAAAAATCCTTAAATATAGGGTTTCAGTCCATTTCCCTACTAACTTAATCAATACTAATACTGTTTTTCACTTAAAACAGTACTGTTTCACTAAATTGCAGTCCGGAGTTCATCCTCGTAAAATTGGACTGTGTATGGATTTTTCTTCTTAGAACTTGAAACTGCTAAATCCCCATTGCTCCAAATATTAATCACGATTATTCTAGAGCGATCTCATACCTTGACTTTTGGTCAACTTTGACTATCTTGGTCAAACTTTGACCATCATGAAATCATGAAATTTCATCACGTCATTTTCCTTAAAATGCCTTAAACTGGCCTAAGTAATCCATCGTTGAGTCTCGTTACTAGTTAAATGAGAACTCAAACTTATACTGTTATTCCATTCCAAACATGATCTAGACTTAAGTTTTCCTTGTTCAAAGGAAATCTAGAGTCATAAAAATTCGGGTTATTACATTCTACCCTCCTTAAAAGATTTTCGTCCTCGAAAATTAGAATAATTCTAGGTGGCTTTTCTTCAAGTCCACTATAAATTCATTGTAGTTTATTCTCATTTGAATAACTTAATAAGATCAGGTCTTTTATATAGAACCATAATCTTCTTTCATGTACTAACATATCCTCATACTTTCATGCTTTCATTTCATACCATCATACTTTCCTTTCATACTGCATCACAAGAACTATTTACATGAAAAACTGAACAAGTATATCATATAACTTGCCATGTTTGAAAAGCAAATTTATAACTTTTCCATATTTTAAAAACATATCACACATAGCTTTTTATATTTGAAAAGCATATTGTGTTTTATTATCTTGTCTTAACATGTGGGCCCGTAGTGTACGTACCAAAAGCGCGCAGTCTCCAGATAAAGCTAGGGTTTGCAAGGCCCTAACAGTTCTGGGAATTTTAACTGGACCCTTCACGATCACGAATTTCGATCACGGAAGGTAATACTAAACTGTAGCCTCCTTAACTAGGGGAGGTTGGTACGACACCTTACTGTTACTTATCTGTTTATTTATCTTAATATGTTATTACATTTAAGATACTTTTTGGAATCTTTTCCAATTCAATCATGAAAATCAATAATAAATAGTATTGTTGAAAACATATTACTGTTCAAGTGATGCAATAGAAAGTATCATTGTATCAACTAGCTACTTGTCAGCTAGTAGAAACGTTCTTCTTGCCTTTAGCATTTCCTTTAAAGCTCAAAGGCATAATCATAATTCTAAGGGATATCTAAAACTCCCAATCATCATCTCATAATTTCCATTACTTAAATGGTTGTCTTCAGTCGACCTTAATCATCAATTATATGTCGACTTCAGGGTTGGTGCCATCGACCTTAACCTCGTTAACTTCATATTATCAAATGTAACGCCCCGACTTACACCATCTACGTAGGGGAACGACTACGCAGACGTGGGCCGGGTCGTCACCTTACTTACTTACTTAACTTAATTCTTAAAAAGTTTTAAGCTTGCTGAAAATTTCGGAGTAAAATTTTTTTTTCTTTAAAACTTTATTTTAAAACTCTTTTACTTTGAAATTTAACTTGACTTAATCTTATACTTTTTCTCGTACATAAAACTTAACTTATCTTCATACATATTCATATGTACTCACTTGAGTACCAAGATCGTGGACCAGACCCGACCTAACGCGGATCGGTACAACACGAGGCAACTTGCTTGCCATACATACTTGAAACTTTTCTTAAACATAACAAAACACATTTTACAAACGTATTTTACAAAAACATATTTTTCAAAACTCGTGGCGGTGTCCATTCCACATTTCACAGTCCGCAGCACCAACTCTCCACAGTATTGCATCAAGTACTGCCGTTAGGTTGCTTACCTACAGCATGAACGTAAGTAATGAGCTAATTGCCCAGTAAGTACAATATTCAATCCACAAAACATTTTGCGTGCAAGAATGCGTGAACCGTTTATGTTTTCTTGTAAATTAATTATGCTTTCATTGACTTAGTTCTAATCCCTAACATGTCATGTCATATGTGCACGTACCGTGGTACATAGCCATGGAGTGGTTGGAGGCGGCCAGTCCAAACCAAACCAAACCATGAAACTAATCGTTTACATAGAGTGATTGGGGCAGCCAGTCCAATCCAATTCAAACCATAGACCAAAACCATTTAAACCTGCCCTCGTGGCAAGTCGGTACGACACAATAACATTAACTTGTCTTATTTATCTCGTGACTTAACTTAATCTTACCGTGTGATTTAATATTTGTGAACATGCTTCATGATGTCACGTATACAAACATACAACATAAAATACTCTCAATCATAATATATCATAACATAACTTGTCATAACATAACATAATATAACATAACATATCATAGCATAATATCATAACATAAACTTATCATGACATAAACATATCATAGCATAAACTTATCATGACATAAACTTATCATGACATAAACATATCATAACATAAACTTATCATGACATAAACGTATCATAGCATAAACTTATCATAACATAAACTTATCATGACATAACATGAACTTATCATGACATAACTTAAACTTATCATGAACTTATCATAACATAAACTTATCATGACATAATTTAAACTTATTATAACATATCATAAACCTATCATAACATAAGCTTATCATAACATAACTTAAACTTATTATAACATAACTTCATAACATAACTTAACCTTCATAACATTACTTCATAACATAGCTTAACCTTCATAACATAACTTCATAACATAGCTTATCGTAACATAACCTTCATAGCATAAAATCATAGCATAACTCATCATAAACTTAACATAACATATCATAGGTAGATCATGTAAATCAATACATGATTTCTTAAAAACATAACATGTAACAAAAACGTTTTGTCCATGCTGTAGGTGGAGTTGTACTTACTTCTCATCCTATGCTCTTGGTCTATCGTTCCATCGAGGCACGATAACATGTCGTATTCCTGTTTTAAACAGGACGTAAGATATGGATCGTCATATATTATCATAAATCATAATTATTAAATGTTGGTATCCCAACCAACAACCATGGGTAATCCTAGTTATAAATAATTATATGTTCCCCACATCTAGAAAACTCGGTCGGTTACTAACCGTAACCTTAGGGCTCATAACCCAACCAGACATAAACAGTAACTCGTTCGGTTACCAATCTTATTAAGGCCTTATTACTTATAGAGTAACAATCTACTAGATTACTATCGGTAACTATAGGATAAGGCCCAACCCGATAACTCGGTATCCTAACCGGTTATTATAGGTTATACTTAAAATCTGCTTAGAGTCTGGGAAAAACTTTCTTCATAGATCATTTCCACTTAAGACTCAAGACATGAGCTCTCGATTATAAAATTATTCTGAGAGTGAAACTTATAAAACTAATTATAAGTTCAATCACCAATTATGATTGGATTTAATAAAAATCCGACAGCATAACGGCTTATTTTCCTTAATACCCAAAATTTAAACCTGCAATAAAACCAGTTTATAGAAAGTTTTGGCACACCATAACTGCAAGATATGCCATCCATAACACATTCATTATATTAACATATAACGTATTTCGATATAATTCAACTTCACTTAATTAACTTGAATATCAAATATATATATATATATTTATATATATATATTTTGATATTTAATTCAAAGCATATAAATAGGCATGTAATCTTATCAATCCAATAAATGACTTAAAGTAGTCAAGATTACTACCGAGATCGTTCGACGACGTTCGGGTGAGTAAAACGATTCCTGGTCGGCGTTCCAAACACCTTTTAATTTCGAGCGACTGAACTTTTAATCGCCATTCTTAACCTTCGAGATTTCATATCGCAAATCTGAGGTTGTAAACATGTCCGGAACATCGAAAATAGGTCGGAAAGGCGATCTTCCAAAATTCGGCGACAGTTGACCAGCGTTGACCGGCATTGACCAGCTTTGACCGGCGTTGACCGACTTTGACCGGCGTTGACCGGCGTTGACCGTCGTTGACCGGCAGCAAACGGAACAAAGATGGGCACCGCTTCGAAGATCTCGACGAGAGGAACCCATTTCTGGTGTCCACTTCTTCAAACGACGTTCGGTTTTCTCAAAAAATGCAAGAAAACGTACTTGAAGGTGGCGGTGGATCGGAAAATTTCCGGCAACAATCGGAGTAGTGATGGACTGGGCTTTGTTCCTCTCGACGAGTGGAACTCAACGAAACCAACGGCTCGCAAAATAGAGCTCGGATTACACCGGAATCTTACTTGGAAGTTTATGGTACCAAAACTTTCCTAGCATTTTTCCGGCGAACGGCGGCGAGTGACGCGGCCAAACTCCGACTATTGGACACTCGGGTGATGGGCTGCAAGGGTCACCGGCGCGTGTGCAAGGTGGCTGACCGGAGTTGGGACTCCTTGTGATGGCAGCCGTGCGACATAGAGCAGAAGAGAAAGAAAAAGAATGAAAATGAAGAGAGAAGGAGAGAGAGAGACCGAAGAGAAAGAGAGAGAGAAGCCCAAGAATGGGCTGATAATTATTCCCCCTTTTTTTTTTCTTCTCTGTACGTGGACTGACCACACTACACATACATATATAATTCTTTTTCTTTTCTTTTTCTTTTTCTTTTCTTTTTTTTTTTTTATACGTGAAGTGTGGCCTGACCACACACTTTATATATATATATATATATATATTGTTTCTTTTATTCTCCTTATGATCCATTCCGATTTTGAAAAAGTTTTCTTCACGAAAGTTGTAGCTCTCGAAAAATGTTAAAACTTTCATGTTTTGCAAAAATTCCAATTCGGCTTAGATTCGTCCCAGTTTTTGTTTGAAACTGGCTGACCCCGAAAAACTGAGTGAAAACTGGGTCTGGGGATCAGCCACGGGTTTTGGGGTAAACGGAGGTCATTGGGACCTCATTTTGGAAATCCGTCCGTGTCACCCTCTAGGAAAAATCGTTCTCTACAACTTTTATGTTTTACGTTTTTCTCAATTCGGCCTCCAAAGGCCTCAAATTCCACTTTTTACAAAACTGGGCAGTTCACATCCGAACTGGCAGTTTTGTTCTTATTTTCATTTTACGTCCTATTTCGCTCAAACTACCCCAACCGAGCTTGTGGGAGCTTAGATAGCAAGCATGCAGCGTATTCTAACGTCCCACGTGAACAAACATGCAACTCAAACGCGCCCAAGCAAAACAAAAGTCAACTTGGTCAAAGTTGACCCGAAGAAAATCATAAATTTCTATTTTGTCCTTTTTTCCTCAAAAGGCCCCGTTCTTGACAAAATAACCTATTATGGTAAGTACAACTCTTATTATTGAGTCTCGTAGCTAATTAAACGAGAACTCAAATATATTCCGATATTTAACTCAGATCATGAGCTTTATATCGACATATATGGTTCAGACTTAAATTTTCCTTATATATGAGGAAATCATAAGTTCATCGAAATTTCGGGTTCTTACATTCTACCCTCCTTAAAAAAATTTTCGTCCTCGAAAATTCAGTTACTTCTAGGTAACTCTTCTTAAAATCCACCACTAATACATAATGGTTTGATCAGGTTCCCATTTTAATCCTTTAATGGGACTATGTCTCTTATATAAAACCATAATCTTCTTTAATATCTTATCATACTTTCATACATTCATACTTACTTGCATACATACATACTTGCATACTATCATACTTTCATACATACTGTCCCTTCATATTGCATCACAAGAACTATTTATGTGAAAACTGAGCAAGTATATCATATAACTTGCTATGTTTGAAAAATATATCTTTTCATATAACTTTTTCATACTTGAAAAGTTTATCGTATTATATAATTTTCCATGCTTGGAAAGCATATCGTATCATACATTTAGAACATTTTTTTGAAAATAGTTCCTTTCTTGAAACTTAATTTTATAATATTAGAACCCTTTACTTTTCATAATGGCCCCTTTCTTGGAACTCGTCCCATTCTTGGAACTCATCCCTCAAGGATTCGGCCTATGGCCCCCATCTTGGAACTTGCTTCCTCAAGGATTTGGCCTATGGCTCCTATCTTGGAACCTTTATTTTTAATGACAGCCCCTATCTTGGAATTTCCTCCTCAAGGATTCGGCCATCTTACATAAAATGAGGGGGTTCTATTAAACATAAGATCTTTTATAAAAATATTTTCTTTGAATCTTTTCAAAGCCAATCATGGAAAATCATAATATCGTTCGAGTGATGCAATGACAGACATACTTAAATCAACTAGCCACTTGCTAGATAGTAAAAGCTCCTTTCATTGATTTAACATTTCCTTGATAGCACAAGTGCATAATCATAATTCTTAGGAATATCTAAAATTCCCCAACATTGCTTAATTTCCCTTACTGAGGGATCGCATCATCACTTTCATCTTCAAACTTATAGCCATCAATCTTATTTCTTAAAATGAAAAATTCCTGATTATCACCCTACTACGGTAAGGCGATAGACTATCTAATCTCGAAGCCTATTCATTTCTTATTGCTGCTCTAGGAATTATCATTGCAACTTAGCCATTACAGTTGCAAGATTAGGCTCTTGCGAAATTGGTTCGGTCGTACATGCAACGAACCATCTTCTAATTTCTAATTCTAATCCTCGACATGTCTAATACTTATTCTTGCATTCATATCTTAGCATATCATATCATAGAATCATCATGACTTATCATATCATACTAGATATTCCTCACGATCTCATCATATCATATCGTAAACATAGCTTATCCTCCACGCTTTCGCTGCGCAACTCTAATCTACTGGCACTAATAGTCTCTAGACTTATTTGGATAAGCACGCCAAGCTGTAACATAGCTGACGTATCATCTCATATACATATCCTAGTACATCTCTGGATCGCGATAATACATAGGCGGTCCTAGGTACCATAAAAATTTAGGAATTCTCCTCTCAAGGTACCCTATGCCAAAGCACCTTGCACGAGCACGAGCCTCCTTGACTAGGCGTCGGCTGGTAAGCATATCTTGAAAATACGTCTCTTCATGACAAAATTTGAAGAAAGTCTCGTCTCCATATCGTGCAACCTCTCCTTGGGTCCTATTGAAGATACATAGCTCTTCCTCCATTCCTCGGAATGCCAACGAAGCCTTGCGGTCCTCTTCAGTCCAACCCGGATTTGACACCAGGTTCATGTCTTAATCAAAGCAATATTATAACCTCACATAATTTCTATACATAAAATAGAGTAAGAAAACAAACTTACAAAACTGTGGCGCTGGCGGCAGAACTGTGAAACTGGATGGCAAGAAAACTTTCGCTCTGATACCAAACTGTAACGCCCCGACTTACACCATCTACGTAGGGGAACGACTACGCAGACGTGGGCCGGGTCGTCACCTTACTTACTTACTTAACTTAATTCTTAAAAAGTTTTAAGCTTGCTGAAAATTTCGGAGTAAAATTTTTTTTTTCTTTAAAACTTTATTTTAAAACTCTTTTACTTTGAAATTTAACTTGACTTAATCTTATACTTTTTCTCGTACATAAAACTTAACTTATCTTCATACATATTCATATGTACTCACTTGAGTACCAAGATCGTGGACCAGACCCGACCTAACGCGGATCGGTACAACACGAGGCAACTTGCTTGCCATACATACTTGAAACTTTTCTTAAACATAACAAAACACATTTTACAAACGTATTTTACAAAAACATATTTTTCAAAACTCGTGGCGGTGTCCATTCCACATTTCACAGTCCGCAGCACCAACTCTCCACAGTATTGCATCAAGTACTGCCGTTAGGTTGCTTACCTACAGCATGAACGTAAGTAATGAGCTAATTGCCCAGTAAGTACAATATTCAATCCACAAAACATTTTGCGTGCAAGAATGCGTGAACCGTTTATGTTTTCTTGTAAATTAATTATGCTTTCATTGACTTAGTTCTAATCCCTAACATGTCATGTCATATGTGCACGTACCGTGGTACATAGCCATGGAGTGGTTGGAGGCGGCCAGTCCAAACCAAACCAAACCATGAAACTAATCGTTTACATAGAGTGATTGGGGCAGCCAGTCCAATCCAATTCAAACCATAGACCAAAACCATTTAAACCTGCCCTCGTGGCAAGTCGGTACGACACAATAACATTAACTTGTCTTATTTATCTCGTGACTTAACTTAATCTTACCGTGTGATTTAATATTTGTGAACATGCTTCATGATGTCACGTATACAAACATACAACATAAAATACTCTCAATCATAATATATCATAACATAACTTGTCATAACATAACATAATATAACATAACATATCATAGCATAATATCATAACATAAACTTATCATGACATAAACATATCATAGCATAAACTTATCATGACATAAACTTATCATGACATAAACATATCATAACATAAACTTATCATGACATAAACGTATCATAGCATAAACTTATCATAACATAAACTTATCATGACATAACATGAACTTATCATGACATAACTTAAACTTATCATGAACTTATCATAACATAAACTTATCATGACATAATTTAAACTTATTATAACATATCATAAACCTATCATAACATAAGCTTATCATAACATAACTTAAACTTATTATAACATAACTTCATAACATAACTTAACCTTCATAACATTACTTCATAACATAGCTTAACCTTCATAACATAACTTCATAACATAGCTTATCGTAACATAACCTTCATAGCATAAAATCATAGCATAACTCATCATAAACTTAACATAACATATCATAGGTAGATCATGTAAATCAATACATGATTTCTTAAAAACATAACATGTAACAAAAACGTTTTGTCCATGCTGTAGGTGGAGTTGTACTTACTTCTCATCCTATGCTCTTGGTCTATCGTTCCATCGAGGCACGATAACATGTCGTATTCCTGTTTTTAAACAGGACGTAAGATATGGATCGTCATATATTATCATAAATCATAATTATTAAATGTTGGTATCCCAACCAACAACCATGGGTAATCCTAGTTATAAATAATTATATGTTCCCCACATCTAGAAAACTCGGTCGGTTACTAACCGTAACCTTAGGGCTCATAACCCAACCAGACATAAACAGTAACTCGTTCGGTTACCAATCTTATTAAGGCCTTATTACTTATAGAGTAACAATCTACTAGATTACTATCGGTAACTATAGGATAAGGCCCAACCCGATAACTCGGTATCCTAACCGGTTATTATAGGTTATACTTAAAATCTGCTTAGAGTCTGGGAAAAACTTTCTTCATAGATCATTTCCACTTAAGACTCAAGACATGAGCTCTCGATTATAAAATTATTCTGAGAGTGAAACTTATAAAACTAATTATAAGTTCAATCACCAATTATGATTGGATTTAATAAAAATCCGACAGCATAACGGCTTATTTTCCTTAATACCCAAAATTTAAACCTGCAATAAAACCAGTTTATAGAAAGTTTTGGCACACCATAACTGCAAGATATGCCATCCATAACACATTCATTATATTAACATATAACGTATTTCGATATAATTCAACTTCACTTAATTAACTTGAATATCAAATATATATATATATATATTTATATATATATATTTTGATATTTAATTCAAAGCATATAAATAGGCATGTAATCTTATCAATCCAATAAATGACTTAAAGTAGTCAAGATTACTACCGAGATCGTTCGACGACGTTCGGGTGAGTAAAACGATTCCTGGTCGGCGTTCCAAACACCTTTTAATTTCGAGCGACTGAACTTTTAATCGCCATTCTTAACCTTCGAGATTTCATATCGCAAATCTGAGGTTGTAAACATGTCCGGAACATCGAAAATAGGTCGGAAAGGCGATCTTCCAAAATTCGGCGACAGTTGACCAGCGTTGACCGGCATTGACCAGCTTTGACCGGCGTTGACCGACTTTGACCGGCGTTGACCGGCGTTGACCGTCGTTGACCGGCAGCAAACGGAACAAAGATGGGCACCGCTTCGAAGATCTCGACGAGAGGAACCCATTTCTGGTGTCCACTTCTTCAAACGACGTTCGGTTTTCTCAAAAAATGCAAGAAAACGTACTTGAAGGTGGCGGTGGATCGGAAAATTTCCGGCAACAATCGGAGTAGTGATGGACTGGGCTTTGTTCCTCTCGACGAGTGGAACTCAACGAAACCAACGGCTCGCAAAATAGAGCTCGGATTACACCGGAATCTTACTTGGAAGTTTATGGTACCAAAACTTTCCTAGCATTTTTCCGGCGAACGGCGGCGAGTGACGCGGCCAAACTCCGACTATTGGACACTCGGGTGATGGGCTGCAAGGGTCACCGGCGCGTGTGCAAGGTGGCTGACCGGAGTTGGGACTCCTTGTGATGGCAGCCGTGCGACATAGAGCAGAAGAGAAAGAAAAAGAATGAAAATGAAGAGAGAAGGAGAGAGAGAGACCGAAGAGAAAGAGAGAGAGAAGCCCAAGAATGGGCTGATAATTATTCCCCCTTTTTTTTTTCTTCTCTGTACGTGGACTGACCACACTACACATACATATATAATTCTTTTTCTTTTCTTTTTCTTTTTCTTTTCTTTTTTTTTTTTATACGTGAAGTGTGGCCTGACCACACACTTTATATATATATATATATATATATTGTTTCTTTTATTCTCCTTATGATCCATTCCGATTTTGAAAAAGTTTTCTTCACGAAAGTTGTAGCTCTCGAAAAATGTTAAAACTTTCATGTTTTGCAAAAATTCCAATTCGGCTTAGATTCGTCCCAGTTTTTGTTTGAAACTGGCTGACCCCGAAAAACTGAGTGAAAACTGGGTCTGGGGATCAGCCACGGGTTTTGGGGTAAACGGAGGTCATTGGGACCTCATTTTGGAAATCCGTCCGTGTCACCCTCTAGGAAAAATCGTTCTCTACAACTTTTATGTTTTACGTTTTTCTCAATTCGGCCTCCAAAGGCCTCAAATTCCACTTTTTACAAAACTGGGCAGTTCACATCCGAACTGGCAGTTTTGTTCTTATTTTCATTTTACGTCCTATTTCGCTCAAACTACCCCAACCGAGCTTGTGGGAGCTTAGATAGCAAGCATGCAGCGTATTCTAACGTCCCACGTGAACAAACATGCAACTCAAACGCGCCCAAGCAAAACAAAAGTCAACTTGGTCAAAGTTGACCCGAAGAAAATCATAAATTTCTATTTTGTCCTTTTTTCCTCAAAAGGCCCCGTTCTTGACAAAATAACCTATTATGGTAAGTACAACTCTTATTATTGAGTCTCGTAGCTAATTAAACGAGAACTCAAATATATTCCGATATTTAACTCAGATCATGAGCTTTATATCGACATATATGGTTCAGACTTAAATTTTCCTTATATATGAGGAAATCATAAGTTCATCGAAATTTCGGGTTCTTACATCAAATCTCATAATCATCATCCTTATCATAAAAATCATAGCCTAATAAATTACTGTTGGTAGCATATTGCTTATTTGCTACCCCCAAACTAAGACATCCTCAAAATCTTCCCCATATCTAATATTTCTCTTATGGGGTAAAAGTTTCACAATCATGAAACTTTTAACTTTCATGGTCTCAATCCAATTCCTCAAATGGAAAGATTCCTTATCATTACTATACCCAAAATGAGACAAGAGGCTATCTAATCTTAGAGCCTACTCATTTCTTATTGCTATTCTAGCGATCATCATATCATAAGCTTAGTTTATCCATCACACTTCCACTGTGCGACTCTGACTCACTGGCAATAAAAGCCCATAAACTCGTTCGGATAAACATGTCAGCTGCAACATCGCTGACGTATCTTCTCATGTACATATTCTGGTACATCTCGATATTGCGGTAATACATGGGCGACCCTTGCTGTCGTCAAGAAATCCATTTAGGAATCTCCTCTCAAGATCCTCTTGGCCAAGGCTCCTTGCACGAGCTTCCTTGACTAGACGTCGGCTCGACTGGTAAGCATATCCTGAAGATACGTTCCTGCATGACATAATCTGAGGAGGGTCTCCATATCGTGCAACCACTCCTTGAGTCTTATTGAAGATGCGAAGCTTCTCCTCCATTCCTTGGAATGTCAACGGAGCCTCGTGGTCCTCTTTAGTTCGACCCAAATTTAACACTAGATACATGCTATTCTAATAATCTTATAAAACAAAGTAAGAAAACAAACTTACAAAACTGTGGCGCTGGCAGCAGAACTGTGAAACTGGATGGCAGGAACTCTGCTCTGATACCAAACTGTCACGCCCCGACTTACACCATCTACGTTGGGGAACGACTACGTAGACGTGGGCCGGGTCGTCACCTTACTTATATACTTAAATTAAACTTGCGGAAAATTTGGGAAAGATTTTCTTTTTTTTTTAAACCCCTTTTTTTTTTTTTTTTTTTTTTTGAACTTTATTTTAAAACTTTCAACTGACTGGTAGGTACTTCCTCGAGTACCGAACTTTCAAACCTTCCTTGAAGGCCATCTAAATCATGTTGTAGACCAAACCCGAACTAATGTGGGTTGGTACCACAAGAGGCAACTTGCTTGCCTTATATAAACTTTGTCATCCATACTTAAAACGTCATGAAAATACGAAAACCCTTTTTTCATTACAACATATTTTATAGAGTATATATATATATTTTTTTTTTCAAAAGCTGTGGCAGTGTCCATCCCACATTTCACAGTCCGCAGCACCAGCCTTCCACAGTATTGCATCAGAGATTGCTGGCAGGATACTTACCTACAGCATAGACGTAAGACGTGAGCTTTCGCTCAGCAAGTACAACTATCACATCCGCGACACAAAACATGTCATTGTGCATGAACCAATTATAATCTCTTATGAATCAATTATGGATTTATAACATAATTTAGTTCTATTCCTTTACATATCATGTGTGCTCGTACCGTGGTACATAGCCAAGGAATGGTTGAAGGTGGCAGTCCGTTTTAACTCAAACCATGAAACACAAAGTTTAACATGGAGTAGTTTAGGTAGCCTTCCAATCCAACTCAAACCATGAACCATACCATTTAAACCCGCCTTTGTGGCAAGTCGGCACGACACAACATTCTACTTGTCTTGTTCTTACCAAGTGATTTAATATTAGTGAACATGCTTCATGATGTCCCAATATTATAACATAATCAACATTAGTCAAAACATGGCCTTTTTGAAAACATGACATTTCTGAAAACATGGCATTGCACGTCATAACATAACTTAGTATATCATAGCTATAGCATAGCATAACACATTATCACATATCAGCACATTACATCAGGCAACAAAGGGCCTATGCTGTAGGCGGAGTTGTACTTACCTCTCTCGTTATGTCCTACGTAGTGCTGCTTCTCCTCTGGGTACAGCTGCAGGTTTCCTCCTGCTTGTTGAAGGACATAGGTAAGGGTCTAATTAGTATCGTGGAATGTTGGTGATCTAACCAACATGTCTACATAATCCTAGTTGTATGTCCCCAATACTAGATGTCTTACTGGGTTACAAATAGTAACCCTATATCTTAGCCCAGTTTATTAATCTTGGTGTCCTTTAGGGTTATTTTGACTAACCCTTAAGGTTATACTAAAATCCACTTGTTAGTCAACCAAAGTCAACTATGGTCAACAATGGTCAACTTCAGTCAACTATGGTCAACCATTGTTGGGTCAACCTTGGGCCTTGGGCTAAGCCCAGTAACTCGGGTACTATTCCTGGTTACGGTCCGTAATCGGCTTGCTTACAATTTTATCTCAAAAATTCTATTTTCCCTTACTTGGAAAATTTAGGGAAATTAATCCCAAAACTTCATTCTTAACTTATAAAAATCCTTTACTTAAATCGTAAAAATCCAAACTCTTGGATTAGTACTTTATAAAATCATTTGAGGTTGAAAACTGCCCTTGGAACAGTTTTCCATAATCAAAACAATAGTTTGTAGTAGAAAAATAGTTTTCTAGAAACATTTGTAAAGCTAGTGGTGCAGGAATTTTCGGATTCCCTGCGCACCCTTCGAAAAACGATCCCAGTTTAAAAATTGGTTCGTAATCTGAAAAAGTTTTCTTCACGAAAGTTGTAGCTCTCGAAAAATACTAAAACTTTCGTGTTTTGCAAAAATTCCAATTCAGCCTAGATTCGTCCCAGTTTTTGTTTGAAACTGGCTGATCCCGAACAACTGAGTGAAAACTGGGTCTGGGGATCAGCCACGGGTTTTGGGGTAAATGGAGGCCATTGGGGCCTTATTTTGAAAAACTGTCTACGTTGCCCCCTATGAAAAACCCTTCTGAACAACTTTCATGTTTTAAGTTTCTCCAAATTCGGCCTCTAAGGGCCTCAAATTTCACTTTTTCCGAAACTGGTCAGTTTTACCCGAAAATGGCAGTTTTCGGTTTTAAGTTCGTTTTACGTCCTATTACGCGCACTCTACCTCAACCGCTTTCAGCGGGAGCTTAAGATCAAACATGCAGCGCTTTCTAACGTAAAACGTACATCCATACATCATTTAACATCATGCATCAAGCACAAAAACCCTAATCAACATAACAAACACTTAACATGCAATATTGAAACCACCAAACCCTAACCATAATTAAATCAAGCACATGCTCTAATTTACTATCTAAGGCAGCAAATTAAAGTGAGCTTATGCTCATACAAATCAAGCTTGAAATACATTTAAATTTCCCAAACGAAATTTAAATGAAACACTTAGGGTTTAAGGATTTATACCTCACATAGATCCAAGATTTTGGCTTGTTTTTCTATCCCCTTTCTCCTTCACCACAGCCGGCCTTCCCCTCCAATTGGGGTTCCAAATTTTCGGCCATAAACATAGGAAACAACACACATAAGCATCTAGATCCAAACTCAATAAAAGACTTAGGGTTAAAGGGATTACCTCTAGGGTTTGAAATTTGATTTCTCAAGCTTGGATCTCAAATTTTTTTCCCTTTCTCTTGGCTGCCACCACAACCGGCCCTTGGCCAAAATGGGTCTCCAAAATTTCACAATTTTTCTTGCTTTCTCTCCACACAAAATCCGACCACCCTACACTTAATTCACTCTTGATTTTGGCTTGAATTCTTTCCTTTCCTCTCTCACTCAAATCCGGTTTTGGTGGGGAAAATTTTTGGCATAGTAAGGTTGCTTTTCTCTAATTCTTTTGAATTATGGAACCTCCTATTTATAGAGGTTGGAACTCTTTGAATTTTGCAACCTTTAGTCCCTAAACAATTTTGAAATTGAGCACTGGGGGGGGGGGGTATGTGGTCGGCCATGTGGAAGGCCTTGGAGGCCAAGTACTTGCTCACCAAGGCAAGTGCTTACCTCATCTTGATTATGTCACCATGCCTACATCACTTGTTAGCCATAGACAACCGGCCATAGCATGTGTGGGAGCCAAAAATTGGCTTGCTCAACAAACCTTCTAGAATATCCACTTGTTATCATGTTATCATGCCATGTGTGAACCAAAATTGGCTTGCTCATCAAGCCACTTGGTTGCTTACCTCTCCTTGCTTACCTCATCTTTCTTGCATCACCAAGCTAAAAGCTTGCTCTCCAAGGCACAAAGGGAACCGACCATTGTGTGCCATGTGTGCCAAAATTGGCTTGTTCAACAAGCTTGGTTTGCCTTGTTCACCAAGCTTCCCAATGTAACCGAGCAATGTAACCGGCCATTGGCTTAGTTCAACTCTAGTTGGAGGCTTGGTTAGGAAAATCCACAAATTCCATAATTCAAAAATTACATACTTACTTACTTTTCTTAAAATTGCACTTTAATCCTTAATGACAAAATATTTGCACTTTAGTCCCTGTGAGGTGGACAGTGTTGGTGGAGCCACTTGGCTTCAATTCCATACATAATGGTCCACTAAATTCCCAAAAATCCTTAAATATAGGGTTTCAGTCCATTTCCCTACTAACTTAATCAATACTAATACTGTTTTTCACTTAAAACAGTACTGTTTCACTAAATTGCAGTCCGGAGTTCATCCTCGTAAAATTGGACTGTGTATGGATTTTTCTTCTTAGAACTTGAAACTGCTAAATCCCCATTGCTCCAAATATTAATCACGATTATTCTAGAGCGATCTCATACCTTGACTTTTGGTCAACTTTGACTATCTTGGTCAAACTTTGACCATCATGAAATCATGAAATTTCATCACGTCATTTTCCTTAAAATGCCTTAAACTGGCCTAAGTAATCCATCGTTGAGTCTCGTTACTAGTTAAATGAGAACTCAAACTTATACTGTTATTCCATTCCAAACATGATCTAGACTTAAGTTTTCCTTGTTCAAAGGAAATCTAGAGTCATAAAAATTCGGGTTATTACATCCTATAAGATGGAAGTATAGTGGTTGTTTTTGTGTTTTCCCTATTCTTTGGAGTTTTGTTTATATGGTAAGATTTCATTGTATTTTCAATTCATTATTAATGTTATGTGGGATGGGTATAAGATGATGTCGGTGTTAAAGGAGTGCTGACTTAGTCGAGCTGTCTTGGTGCATCTACTGATTCCTATAAGACAAAATGTATAAACAGAACATAGTTATGAAGAACACAATGTTACATTTTAAAATTCAAGGGGAAAAGTGTTGCAAGGGAATAATTTTAGGGAAATTTTTGTAACTAATCCTTTATTTTATTTTTATTTTTTTTATAAAATTCCTTTCTTCTTTTAACCGCTTGCTCTCTTTTTTTCCCCGATATATGCAATTTTCTACTTGCTTGTTCTCCATCACATGCATCGCTTTACTTCGTTGCTTATTTTCGTTTGCATCCTTTTTTTTTTTTTTTTTTTTTACCTGTCTTTGAAGTTATGTTCAATTCAGTACGTGTATATTTATTTGTCCAATATATATATTTTTTAGTATATATACGTAAATATGGTTTCAAAGGTTCTCATGTGGATGATTATTATTATTTTTTACATCTTGTTGTCTTTCTGTCCACATTTTCTATTTGAGTAAATTTGATGACAGAAATATAAAAGCTCGTAATTGAGTTTTATATATTTATTTCGTTTTATTTTAGTTCTTCTATCACATCAATCTAATTAAATTTTTGCTAAACTTAATTGTCTCTTGAGTTTCTCGTAATAACAACAGAGTTACATCCAGTTCTCCTAAATTTCTCTAATGCCCTTTTCCTTGTTTTATTTACATCCAAACATGTTTCACATTCTAACCATTTGTATAGCAACCCGGAGACCTTGTTAATTTATAGCAGACCAGTTCATCTCTCACAAACGAAACTCCAAGTGATAGAGTGCAATAATGAATGTAGTTAGAATGTGATAGAAGACCAGGATGGTAATCGAAATATGTGAGACACGTTTGATTGTAAATAAAACAAGATATAAGGGCATTTGAGAAATTCAGAAGTAGCTTTATATGGTTATTACGAGAGGCTCGGATGTGCTAGAACATTGGTTATGATGTGAATCACGTTTGGGTGTACATAAAATGAGACATAGGGAGAAATATTTATTATTCTTATTAAAAATCTATAATTGAAAACCATTTTTGGGGGCTTCTGCTTCCGTGTGTAAAGCAGAAGATTGGATTGCCTGAATCACGAGTCTTCCTATCTTTATCTCTAGCCACCTTCAAATACACCACATAGTATTAACATCTACTCTAAGACGAATGTTTTTATGGGGTGCTAATGATTTTTAGAAGTGGGTGAAGTAAAATAAGTAAAAGTTGTTCACTCTTTGAGGAAAAAAAGGGGGGTGGGGGGAAAAAAAAGGATTGCGTTACTACTACACTTTCTACAGCCACTTTTCACTTATAGTTGTATCATGTTTTCTTTCTATAGTAATAAAATGGTATAGGTAAGAGATGATGGTAACAAAAGGGTGTCTACTTAATCAGAATGTCTTGGTATATTTATTTATAGTTATTACAATCATTTAAAAAAAATGATAACAATAAAAGAAACACTTGTCACTTCAGCTTCTGCATCTTTAATTCTAAAAACCTTTCCTTTTACGACTAGTTTGATGCCCATTTTTAGAAAATAAAAAATAAAAAAAGAAACTGGCATACTTGGTTTTTGTCTAATAATTAAGAGAAAATGCTAGGTTTGTGCATATACACGTAATATAGTAACAACCTCGCAGTGGGTGATAAAAGAAATGGTAAATTGTTTATTTAGTTTCTAACTTTTAATTTTGTGTAACTTTGTTCTTGATTTTTTTTTTTTTTTTGTAACTGAAATAACCTTAAACAATTAAAATGTTATTACAATAGTCATTTCCGTTAATTTTTGGATGGTAGCCGTTAGTAACTTGGTTAAAAAGTGATGCCAATTAACAGATTTCATCCAAAAATTAATGAAAATGACTAGTCTAATAATATTTTTAATAGCTTATGGTTATTCCAGCTAAAAAAAAAAAAAAAATGAATGCTCATGAGCTATTAAAATGTTGCAACACCATTCTATAGGGAGGGGAATATGGTCTTGTTATTACTATTGTCACTTTCAGCAACAACTATTTTTTTTTTAAATTCGGACAAAAAAAGATGAGCACTTTTAGATTATACCTTGCCTGTTCTACGATAAAGAAGTAAAGAATGGTCACTTTGTGAAAAGGATAAATGCATTTGAGCATTTGGGAAATGGTGTTTGGTAAGAAGTAAAACTATTGAGAAGTCTATGAGATTTATATCGAGATTTGTTATTTGAAATTATATTTGGTTGTGTTTCTTGGGAGATTGATCAATTGAGTATGATAATAAGTGAAATTGTATTTGTATATATTTCTGAAAAAAATTTATTGTATATAAGCGCTAGAGAATGATAACGACATGAAATCGAAAATGAAAAAAAAAAAAAAAAAAAAAAAAAAACTTTGTTTTTGAAAAGATAAATTGAGCAAAAATTCATAGCTGCGCCAGACATCTTGACTAGTATGCGAAAACAAATGAACAGTAATTTTTTTTTTAATCGGAAGAAAAGAAAAAAAAAATATATATATATATTTATATATTTATGAAATCAACAAATTAAAAGAACTAAAAATGGTTAAAACAAAAGAAAAAAAAACTAATAATAATAAAATTACAAAAACGGAAACTACTAATAATAGTAAAGGAAAAGATAGACCATAAGAAAATTAACTACAAAGAAAATCAAAAACTGATAAATGGACAAAATTAAAGCAACAATACTACAAAAACTAACTAACATGCAAAAAATAAAAAAATAAAATAAATAAATAAATAAAGAAGAAAATATATATACATATATAGACACACACACTAAGAGAATCTAACCTATAAAGAAAAACCTAACAAATGCAATCTAACTAATACAACGGTGAACCATACAAACTTAAAAAAAAAAAAAAAAATTTTAAAACGTAAAAATAATAAAGAAAATAAAATGAAATTACTTACCTCTTGGCAAAATATCTACTGATCAATCTTGCTTCTTGACACCTCCCCGGCAACGGCGCCAAAATTTGATTACGCCCAAATGTGTACAAAAACAAGCGGTCGATTGCAGCACAATAAGGACGGTCGATCCCACGAGGAAGTGATAAAAACAAACAAGAAAAGATTAGTGGAACAAAAGCGTTAGAAGAATAAGTAATCAAAGAAAGAAGAAAAGGAAATATTTTTGTGATTTTGAAATAAATTTAGAGACAACGTAATTTAAAATGGAGAAAACTTCAATAATCAAAAGTGGTAAGACATCGAGAATCCCCTATATGTTTCGTTCACCTATTTGGATTTTGATTCATAAAATAACTCAATTGAAAGTTTCACATCCCAAACAATCAATCGGAAAATAAAAGATTTGAAGAACTTGTGAATTAAAATGTATTTGAGTAGATAAAATTCTCACGTAAAGAACTAGCAAAAATTATCTTATAAGAAATCTAAAAACGACAATATACTGTAAGCAATATTGCAGTAAAAGACTACTTATAAAATAATGCTATCAATATACCATATCGTGCAACAATTACATAAAAAGAGCTTGACTAAATTTATATAAAAGTTGACAACAAAATATATTGATGTGAAAGAGAAATAAGATGGAAGAAAAATTATTTACTCAAATGTATGAATATTACAAACCGTTGGAGAATCAAAACCCAAATAAGTTCACTACACATATAAGATCATCTCTAGTCTCACCCAAGAACTCTAGCCTAACTTGCAATTCATCTCACAAAATTCTAACAAGAAAACGTGAGATGAAAAATGCAAGAATAAGAGAAAAATAATACTACAAATTCAGCCAAAAAATGGTGATGAAAAAAAAAAACGTCCAAGCTTGTTGCAAAGACTTGGTTTTATAGGCTGTAATGTTCAGTGGTTTGGAGGGATTTCAGCCCACAAAATCAGCTTCAAATGATTGACGATTGGCTGGACTACACTCAGACAGTTAGCTGGGAATATGGGCAATGATTTCGGGCCAAGATTTGTGTGGTTGGAGTTGGCCCAAAGCTCACATTTGGGCTTATTTTACGCAAACAGAGGGAGAGAGATTTGCTTAAGTTGACTGCTTCACGTGGGCTGGGCTGGAGTCACGGCCCGGAACTTGCGCTGGGCTAGCTGGAGGAAGAGCTGGGCTGGCAGCTGAAGGGAATTTCGCGCGGGCTTGGATCATGCACCTGGCCTGGAACTGGGCTGGCAGCTGGAGTTACGCCCGGCTTGGATCGCGCCTGAGCTGGCGCACGTGGAGGGGGGCAGCTGAGGGGCTAGCTGCGATCTGGGCTGGAATCATGGGCCTGGTTGGCAGTGGATTTGCCACAACAACAGAGGCTACGCCTGCGGAAGAAAGGGAAGAAAAAGGAAAAGAGAGAAGAAAAAGAAGAGGAAAGAATCAAAATAATTAAAATAATAAATATTTCTAAGCTAAAATATTATGAATTAATATTATGAAAATACACATTTAAAATGTAAATTATCTACTAAATTATATTAATAAAAATGTATTTTTTTGCATTTATCAGAGACACATTTGATTGTAAATAAAACAAGATATAAGGGCATTTGAGAAATTCAGAAGTAGCTTTATATGGTTATTACGAGAGGCTCGGATGTGATAGATCATTGGTTAGGATATGAATCACGTTTGGGTGTACATAAAATGAGACATAGGGAGAAATATTTATTATTCTTATTAAAAATCTATAATTGAAAACCATTGTAGGGGGCTTCTGCTTCCGTGTGTAAAGCCGAAGATTGGATTGCCTGAATCACGAGTCTTCCTATCTTTATCACTAGCCACTTTCAAATACACCACATAGCATTAACAGCTACTCTAAGTGGAATGTTTTTATGGGGTCCTAATGATTTTAGAAAGTGGGTGAAGTAAAATAAGTAAAGATTGTTCACTCTTTGAGAAAAAAAAAAATGGGAGGGAAAGGGGGGAAAAAACAAAAAGGATTGCGTTACTACTACACTTTCTACAGCCACTTTTCACTTTTAGTTGTATCATGTTTTCTTTCTATAGTAATAAAATGGGATAGGTAAGAGATGATGGTAACAAAAGGGTGTCTATGTAACGACCCGTCAAGCACAGGCCGTTACCATACATACATGCATATTTTCATACTTTCATACTTAACGAAAACAACGGAAATTTTTTTTTTTTTTACGACGTAATTTACACATACAGATATGTACGTAAACATAACGAATATTAAATAAAGTTGTTCGAGTGTAAGATAAAACTCATAATATAATTACATAAGAATTCAAAACGCGTAGCAGCTTGATCCCCACATTTCACAGTCCGCCAGGCCTCACCCTTCCATCTTGCATCATCAATTGCTAGCAGGTTGTTTACCTACAGCATGGACATAAGACAGTGAGCTTTCGCTCAACAAGTACAACTACTAATTACTACGACATCACAAAAACAACATATCCTAACATCTCATAACATATTGTAACATAACATTTCATAGAATATCATAACTTATCATAGCATATCCTAACTTATCATAGCATATGCATGAACCAGTTATGCTTCATTATGCTTTCTTATTTCTTCATAACATTCTTTCTTAACTTATCTTTACTTATGGGCCCCATAACATAAGTGTCCGTACCGGGCGCGCAACTATGGAGTGGTTGGGGCGGCCAGTCCATTTCCAACTCAAACCATAGTCCAACCCGACTTAGCACGGATCGGTACGACACGGGCAAGCTCACTTGCCATCATAACTTGCATGGTCTCATACTTGATCTTATTCTTATTAATTGGTGAACATGGTTCGTGATGTTGTACATAATTAAAATTATGATCTTATCTTATCATAACACAATCTAACATTTTTCATAACATATATCATAGCACTTGACATAACATACTACATAACCTAGCATATTATAACACATAACATAGCATACTTTATAACATATCATAGCATTTAACCCTTTTATAGCACATGGCATAACATAACATATAACATAGTATTTCATAATTCATAGCATCTTTCATGACATTTCCTAACCTATTATAGCACTTAACATATAGAACATAGCATTTTCTATCACTTAGCATGTAATATTTACGTCACATAATATTTTCATCATACTTAGCCAAGTATACACAACAAAGCCTATGCTGTAGGCGGAGTTGTACTTACCTTGTTTATGTTCACGGTGTCCGATGTCTAGCTTGATTTTTCCAGGACACTACTGCGTGCTATACTCTGTTATCAAATAAAAGTAAGGGTTAGAAATGTTGGTAGAATAACCAACACTCTGATATAACTTTGGTTATATATCCCTTACTTAATTTTACGTTATCCTACTTGGTTACATTGAGTAACCCTAGGGTTTAAATCTATCCTAATCCGATTGTTTTTAACTTTAGGTTTCAAAATCCTATTTTCTTGTAAAATCTTATGTAAAATTCTTTGTTAAATCTTTTTTTTTAACTTTAAAAACTGGAAATCATAAAATAAGATTGGTAAAAATTATTGACTATTGGAAACTGCCTTTGGAACAGCTTCACATTGTCAATTTATCAGTGCATGTGAAAAATTACCTTTTTCTGTATTGTTTCCAGAAATTCTGTACAGAATTTTCCTATTTCCTGTACAGTTTTTGAAATCCAATTCCATTTAAAAATAAAAGCCAATTTTGAAAAAGTTTTCTTCACAAAAGTTTTAGCTATCGCAAAACCCTACAACTTTTGTGTTTTGGGTAAAACCCAGTTCGGCCTAGAACACGTTCAAATCACTTGTTGAATCAATCCTGGCCGTGCATAGGTCCTGGGCACGGTCAGGCTCGGGTTTCAGTAAAAACCGAGGCCGTTGGAGCCTCATTTTGCAAATCTGCCCACGTTTTCCTTTAGGAAAATCCCTAATCTATAACTTTCACGTTTTGAGTTTTCACAAATTCGGCCTCTAAAGGCCTCAAAATCAGCTTTTCCCGAGACTGGCAAATTTCTACCCGAAATGGCAGTTTTCGGTTTCGATTTTATTTTACGTCTTAGTACGTACACCCTACCTCAACTGACCGCATCGGGAGCCTAGGACAGTCATGCAACACGTTTCTAACGTCCAATTTTCACCATGCAAATTCAAAATTCAAATCATGCATCAACATATAAAACCCTAGCCATACAACAAACACTTAGCATGCAAAAATTGAAACCACCAAATCATAAACCCTAACTTAATCAAGCACATACCCTATGTAACGACCCGCCAAGCACAGGCCGTTACCATACATACATGCATATTTTCATACTTTCATACTTAACGAAAACAGCGGAAATTTTTTTTTTTTATGACGTAATTTACACATACAGATACGTACGTAAACATAACGAATATTAAATAAAGTTGTTCGAGCGTAAAATAAAACTCATAATATAATTACATAAGAATTCAAAATGCGTAGCGGCTTGATCCCCACATTTCACAGTCCGCCAGGCCTCGCCCTTCCATCTTGCATCATCAGTTGCTAGCAGGTTGTTTACCTACAGTATAGACATAAGACAGTGAGCTTTCGCTCAGCAAGTACAACTACTAATTACCGCGACATCACAAACACAACATATCCTAACATATCATAACATATTGTAACATAACATTTCATAGCATATCATAACTTATCATAGCATATGCATGAACCAGTTATGCTTCATTATGCTTTCTTATTTCTTCATAACATTCTTTCTTAACTTATCTTTACTTATGGGCCCCATAACATAAGTGTCTGTACCGGGCGCGCAACTATGGAGTGGTTGGGGCGGCCAGTCCATTTCCAACTTAAACCATAGTCCAACCCGACTTAGCACGGATCGGTACGACACGGGCAAGCTCACTTGCCATCATAACTTGCATGGTCTCATACTTGATCTTATTCTTATTAATTGGTGAACATGGTCCGTGATGTTGTACATAATTAAAATCATGATCTTATCTTATCATAACACAATCTAACATTTTTCATAACATATATCATAGCACTTGACATAACATACTACATAGCCTAGCATATTATAACACATAACATAGCATACTTTATAACATATCATAGCATTTAACCCTTTCATAGCACATGGCATAACATAACATATAACATAGCATTTCATAATTCATAGCATCTTTCATGACATTTCTTAACCTATTATAACACTTAACATATAGAGCATAGCATTTTCTATCACTTAGCATGTAATTTTTACGTCACATTACATTTTCATCATACTCAGGCAAGTATACACAACAAAGCCTATGCTGTAGGCAGAGTTGTACTTACCTTGTTTATGTTCACGGTGTCCGATGTCTAGCTTGATTTTGCCAAGACACTGCTGCGTGCTATACTCTGTTATCAAATAAAAATAAGGGTTAGAAATATTGGTAGTATAACCAACACTCTGATATAACTTTAGTTATATATCCCTTATTTAATTTTACATTATCCTACTTGGTTACATTGAGTAACCCTAGGGTTTAAATCTATCCTAATCGGATTGTTTTTAACTTTAGGTTTCAAAATCCTATTTTCTTGTAAAACCTTATGTAAAATTCTTTGTTAAATCTTTTGTTTCACTTTAAAAACTGGAAATCATAAAACAAGATTGGTAAAAATTATTGACTATAGGAAACTGCCTTTGGAACAGCTTCACATTGTCAATTTATCAGTGCATGTGAAAAATTATCTTTTTCTGTATTGTTTCCAGAAATTCTGTACAGAATTTTCCTATTTCCTGTACAGTTTTTGAAATCCAATTCCATTTAAAAATAAAAGCCGATTTTGAAAAAGTTTTCTTCACAAAAGTTTTAGCTATCCAAAACCCTACAACTTTTGTGTTTTGGGTAAAACCCAATTCGGCCTTGAACACGTTCAAATCACTTGTTGAATCAATCCTGGCCGTGCATAGGTCCTGGGCACGGTCAGGCTCGGGTTTCAGTAAAAACCAAGGCCATTGGAGCCTCATTTTGCAAATCTTCACGCGTTGTCCCCTAGGAAAAACCCTAATCTACAACTTTGATGTTTTGAGTTTTTTTAAATTCGGCCTCTAAAGGCCTCAAAATCAGATTTTCCCGAGACTGGCGAATTTCTACCCGAAATGACAGTTTTCGGTTTCGATTTAATTTTACGTCTTATTATGTACACCCTACCTCAACCGACCGCATCGGGAGCCTAGTACAGTCATGCAACATGTTTCTAATGTCCAATTTTCAATATGAAAATTCAAAATTCACATCATAGATCAACATATAAAACCCTAGCCATACAACAAACACTTAGCATGTAAAAATTGAAACCACCAAATCATAAACCCTAACTTAATCAAGCATATACCCTAAATTCCTAACTAAGGCAGCAAATTAAAGTGAGCTTATGCTCATTACAAACCATGCTTAAATACATTTAAATTTCCCCAAATGAAATTCAAATGAAAGCTTAGGGGTCCAAGGGTTTATACCTCACTTTGGGTCAAGAACTTGGCTTGGCCTTTCCTCCCTTTTTCCTCCTCCAACAGCCGGCCTTCTTTGGTCAGTTGGTTCCCAAACTTGCTGCCACCCTTGATCCAATCTCCGGCCACCTCAACCTTCCAAAAATCCGGCCAAAAGCTTGGCTTCCTCTTCCTTTCTTCCTTCCTCCCCACAACCGGCCCTTGGCTTGAAATGGGTCTCCAAATTTTTTTCCAACTTTTCCTTGTGCTCCCACACAAAACCGACCACTCTCCTATGGTTTTTCCCTCTTGGATTGCCTAAAATTTCTTCCTATCCTTCTTCCTCAAATCCGGTTTTGGGTGAGTGGAAATTTTGGCATAATCTAGCTTGGGTTTTTCTAATTATTTTGAATTTTGGAGTCACCTATTTATAGGTGAAAATCAACTCTTGTAAATTGCAATTTGACCCTTGAAAAAGCAATGAATCACACATTTGGGGGTGGGGGGGGGGGGGGTATGTGGCCGGCCATTCATGGCTAGGACCACCCATTACTTTCCAACTTTTTTATTTAATTAACTTAATGATGTCTTTAAGTTAAAGTAGGATGATGCAAGTTTCCTTTAGGTGTGTTTGGCTCTTTTCTTATCGTACAGTCCATTCCTGAATTAACACAGGTATTTCTAATACTGTATTCACTTATACACAGTATTGGTATATTGAACTGCAGTCTAAAATTCATCTGTGTAAAAATGAACTGTATAGAAATGTTCTCATAACTTGAAACCACTTGGCCCAAGATATCCTAATTAATGTGCTTGATTTTCTATGGTGGTTTTGAATCCTAAACATATCATTTTATTCATAAAAACGGCTCTATGCAGTACAATTCTATACTGCGAATTATTTTGTCGTACATCATTTTCTTTGACTTTTTGGGGTCAATCTTCGGCTTTTTCATCCACCATTGACTTTCTTGTCAACCATTGACTTCCTTGCCAAGATTTGACTCCCGTGGTCAACAGTTGACTTTTTGGTCAACCATCGACGTTTTTGGTCAAACTTTGACCAACATACAATTTTTGTAGTTTTTGCTCCTTTTTACATAAAAGGTCTTATGCTTGGCTAAGCAATCATTTTCGAGTCTTATAAAATCATAAGAACTCACATAATATCATTAAAACCCTTAACCGGGCTCTTTCATAAATATCCTCAAGGTACAGTTGAATTTTTTTTTTTTATACAAGAAATCATAACGATCGAAAAACTAGGTATTACAATCTACCCCCCTTAAAAATTTTCGTCCCCGAAAATTAGAACAAACTGGGATAGTTCTTCCTCATATCATCATTTAATTCCCTGATTGCCGTTTTCAACCTTGTGGTTTTACCATAGCACTTTAACTATGGGAATTATTCTATTTCGTAATACCCCTTTTTTTTTTCTGATTCAAAATCCGAATTGGCTTCTCCTCGTATGTCAAATCAGTTTGAACTTCAATCGGTTCTTGACTTAACACGTGAAAAGGGTCTAGTACGTATTTCTTTAGCATTGATACGTGAAAGACATTGTGCATTGACGCCAACTTTAGCGGCGAGGCAAGTTTGTAGGCTACTTTCTCAATCCTTTCAAGGATTTCAAATGATCCTAAATACCTTGGACTAAGTTTTCCCTTCTTGACAAATCTCATGATTCCCTTCATAGGAGTAATTTTGATGAACACCGTATCTCTAACCTGGAATTCCAAAGGCCTTCTATGTTTATCAGCATAACTTTTCTGGCGATTAAAAGCCACATCAAGCCTTTGCTTAATTTTTCTAATATCCTCTGAAGTCTTTCTAATGAAATCCGTGGTTTGAAGCTGCTTCTGTCCGACTTCTTGCCCATAAATGGGGAATTTGACTTTTTCTTCCATACAATGCTTCGAATGGAGCCATACCAATCGAAGTGTAATAACTGTTGTTATACGAAAATTCGATCAATGGAAGCTTCCAATCATAATTCCCTTTGAAATCCAAGACTCATGATCTTAGCATATCTTCTAGTGTCTTGATAGTTCTTCCTAACTGGCCATCAGTCTGGAGGTGAAATGCCGTACTGAGCTTTAATATCGATCCCATAGCATCATGAACGCTGGTCCAAAATCGAGAGGTGAATTGTCCATCACGATCTGAGATAATCGATTTTGGCACTCCATGCAGTCTAATGATCTGAAATACGTAGACATCAACCAATTTTCTACTAAAAAGGTGGCTTTAATAGTAATGAAGTGGGTTGATTTGGTTAATAAATCCATAATAATCCAAATTGTGTCATTCCCTCTTGCAGTCCTGGATAGGTTTATTATAAAATCCATTGTAATTTGCTCCTATTTCCATTTAGGAAATTCTATTTCCCGTAAATCTCCTCTAGGATATCTATGTTCGGCCTTAATTTTCTGACAAGTTAGGCACTTTGGCACGTATTCTGCTATCTTATTCTTCATGTTTGGCCACCAATAATTCTCTCGGAGATCTTTGTACATCGTGAAAGCTCCTAGATGTACTGAATATGGCGTCTTATGTGCCTCTGACAGTATCTGATCCTTTTTTTTTTTAAATTCAAAGTCGGGAGTACAATTCCTTTCTTTGAAATAAATAACACCATTCGCAGAGGTCTTAAATTCCTGGTTATTTTCTTCCAAAAAGTTGTGCCTTTGGCAAATAAGGAAATCCTTTTCTTAATGCGACTTGATGGTTTCCAAATCTTGAGTACGAAAACTACTACCACAAGCTCCAGATTATGCGTAGGATAATTCCTTTTTGACTCTTTAATTGTCGTGATGCGTAGGCTACTACCTTTTCATTTTGCATTAGGACAGCTCCTAATCCACTTTTAGAAGCGTCACTGTAAATCATGAAATTTTCTGCATCTATATCAGGATTTATCAACACCGATGCTGTAATACCTAGTTTTTCTGTAACATTGCGATTTCTTATGATTTAAGAAATTTGTACGAAACACGAAGGTATTTATGAAAAAGCCCGGTTAAGGGTTTTTATTATGTTTTGTGAGTTTTTATAACTTTATAAGACTCGAAAATGATTGCTTAGCCAAGCAAATGACCTTTTACGTAAAAAGGAGTAAAATTGCCAAAATTTTTATGTTAGTCAAAGTTTGACCAAAAACGTCGACGGTTGACCAAAAAGTCAACTATTGACCACGGGAGTCAAATCTTGGCAAGGAAGTCAACGGTTGACAAGAAAGTCAATGGTGGACGAAAAAGCCGAATATTGACCTCAAAAAGTCAAAGAAAAGGCTGTACGATAAAATGATTCGCAGTATAGAATTGTACTGCATAGAGTCGTTTTCATGGGCCAAGTGGTTTCAAGTTATAAGAAAATTTTTATACAGTTCGTTTTTACACAGATGAATTTTGGACTGCAGTTCAGTAAACCAATACTGTGTATAAGTGAATTCAGTATTGGAAATACCTGTGTTAATTTAAAAATGGACTGTACAATAAGAAAAGAGCCAAACAACCTTTATGGTGGATGATATCATCCACCTTTTTAATTATTGCATCATTATGTTAATTAAGAAAATTTGGAAAGTATTCTTAGAGCCTTCTAGTGCTAGGTGGCCGGCCACATGCCCCCCCCCCCCCCCCCCCCCCCCCAAGGTGCAATTTCTGATTTTCTTCAAGAACTAAAGTTGCAATTTTAAGAAGTTCCCAACCTCTATAAATAGGGGTTGCCATTGTTCACAAAAATTGGAAAACTTAGCTAGACTATGTCAAAATTTTTCTTCACCCTAAAACCGGATTTGAGAGGAGAGGAAAGAAAGAAATCCTAGCCAAAATCAAGAGTGATTAGGGTGTAGGAGTGGTTGGTTTTGTGTGGAAAAACAAGCAAGAAAGTTGGAAAAATTTTGGAGACCTATTTCTAGGCCAAGGGCCGGTTGTGGGTAGCAAGAGAAAGGCAAGGAAAAAATTTCAAACCTAAGGGGGATTTATGGTTTTGGGTGTTGGATTTTCACCTAGAGCATCAACCAAGAGCTCAAGAAATTTTGGTGCTCATTTTGGTCAAAGGGCCGGTTAGGGGGAGGAAGAAGAAAGGAAGAGCAAAGTCAATTTTTGGCCGGATTTTGGAAGCTTGAGGTGGCCGGAGATTGGATCTAGGGTGGCAGCAAACTTGGAGCTCAACTAGCCAAGGTGGCCGGTTGTTGGTGGAGGCAAAGGGGAAGGAGAAAGCCAAGGGAAACCAAGCCAATTTCTTGACCAAAGTGAGGTATAATTCCTTAATACCTAAGCTTTCATTTAAATTTCATTTGGAGAAATTTAAATGTATTTAAGCATGGGTTGTAATGAGCATAAGCTCACCTTAATTTGCTGCCTTAGATAGGGATTTAGAGCATGTGCTTGATTAAGTTAGGGTTTATGATTTGGTGGTTTCAATTTTTTCATGCTAAGTGTTTGTTGTATGGTTAGGGTTTTATATGTTGATGCATGATGTGAATTTTGAATTTGCATGATGAAAATTAGATGTTAGAAGTACGCTGCATGACTGACTTAGGCTCCCGCTGTGGTCGGTTGAGGTAGGGTGAACGTAATAGGACGTAAAACAAGATCGAAACCGAAAACTGCCATTTCGGATAGAAATTGGTTAGTTTCGGAAAAAGCAGATTTTGAGGCCTTTAGAGGCCGAATTAGGAAAAACTCAAAACATGAAAGTTGTAGATTAGGGTTTTTCCCAGAAGGCAACATAGACAGATTTGTAAAATGAGGCTTCAACGGCCTCGGTTTTCATCAAAACCCGAGCCTGACCGTGCCTAGGAACCATGCACGGCCAGGATTGATTCAACAGGGCATATGACTAGGTAAACGTTTGAACTGGGTTTTACTCAAAACATGAAAGTTATAGGGGTATTCGATATCTAAAACTTTTGGGAAGAAAACTTTTCCAAAATCGGTTTAGATTTTTAAATATAAATGGGTTTCAAAAAAACTGTACAGGAAATAGGGAATTTCTGTACAGGATTTCTAAAAACAATGCAGAAAAAAGAGTAATTTTGTACTTACACTAATAATTGGCATTGTGAAACTGTTCCAAAGGCAGTTTCCAATAGCCAATAATTGTACCAATCTTATTTTATGATTTCCAATTTTTAAAGTTAAACAAAAGAATTTATATAAGGTTTTAACAGAAAAATAGGATTTTGAAACCTAAAGTTAAAAATAATCCGATTAGGGTAGATTTAACCCTAGGGTTACTTAATGTAACCAAGTAGGATAACGTAAAATTAAGTAAGGGCATATAACTATAAGGGTGTTGGTTATGTTACCAACATTTCTAACCCTTACTTTTATTTAATCACAGAATTTGGTACGCAGCAGTGTCTTAACAGGATTCAACTCGGCATCGGACACAGCCAACCCAAACAAGGTAAGTATAACTCCGCCTACAGCATAGGCTTTGTTGTGTATACTTGCCTAAGTATGTGTGTTAATGCTATGTGTTCTAAAATGTTACCTGTTAAATGTTATGAAAAGTCATATGTTATATGTTAGAAAATGCTATGAAAAACGCTATGGTAGGTTTTATGTTATAAAAAGCTAAATGTTATGATTGTATGTTAGGGTTTAGAAAATGTTATGGATTTATGAAATGCTATCAATTTATGTTATGAATGCATATTATGTAGATATGCTATGATAAAAGTTATGATAAGATTATGAGATAAAACTGCTATTTAATTGTGTGAAACATCACGATGCATGTTCACCAAATAACAATAATAAGAATAAGTATGAGACAATGAAAGTTAAGATAGCAAGTAAGCTTGCTTGTGTCGTACCGACCCGCGTTAGGTCGGGTTGGACTATGGATTGAGTTGGAAATGAACTGGCCGCCCCAACCAATTCAAGTTGCGCACCCGGTACGGACACTTACGTTATGGGGCCCATAAGATAAGCTAAGATAAGTTAAGAAAGTAAGTTATGAATGAATAAGAAAGCCTAATGAAGCATAAATGACTCATGCATATGTTAAGATAAGTTACATTATGGTTAAGCTATGGTATGCTAGTTAGGATATGTAGGATATGTGTTGTTGAATCGCGGTATAAAATTGTTGTACTTGCTAAGCGAAAGCTCACTGTCTTACTTCTATGCTGTAGGTAAGCAGCCTGGCAGCAACCCTTGATACAAGATGGAGGGCATGGACTGGCGGACTGTGAAATGTGGGAACAAACCGCTACGCGTATTGATATTGTTATGTAATTATATTATGGGTTTTATTTTATACCCGAACAACTTTATTTAATTTCTGATACGTTTACGTCTATATATGTTGTGTGCATATACACTGTAAAAAAAAAAAAAAATTCCGTTGTTCAAGCTAAGTATTTAAGTACGATATGTATGTATGTACGGTAATGGCCTGTGCTAGGCGGGTCGTTACAATGCGCTTGTTAGCTTCTTTTTGAGCTTTTGAAAATTCTCCTTGCACTTCAGGATCCATTCGAACTTCTTCCCCTTTCGAGTAAGGGCTGTAAGTGGTGCGGCAATCTTGGAAAATCTTTCGACGAGTCGCCGATAATATCCAGCTAATCCAAGAAATCTCTTTATCTCCGTAACGTTCTTAGGTACCGGCCATGAACTGACCGCTTCCACTTTTGCCGAGTCTATGAAAATCCTTCCCTTTAGCATCACATGACCCCCAAAAAAAAAAAAATGCACCTTTTCCAGCCAAAATTCACATCTAGTGATCTTGGCATACAGTTGTTTTTGTCTTTGACGTTTCCATCACCAACCTAAGGTGATGTTCATGTTCTTCCTTGGACCTTGAATAAATCAGAATGTCGTCAATAAAGACAATGACGAACTTATCTAGGTACTCCTTAAACACTCGGTTCCCAAGGTCCATGAAAGTAACAGGGGCGTTGGTTAATCCAAATGGCATAACCAAAAACTCATGGTGCCCATAGCGTCTGGGAGATATCCGTCTCCTTGATCTTGAGCTGATGATAATCTGATCGCAGATTGACTTTCGAAAATACAGCTGCTCCCCTGTGTTGATTAAAAAATCGTCAATCCTCAGAAGGGAATACTTGTTCTTGATTGAAATCTTGTTCAGCTCACGATATTTGATGCACATGCGCAAAGATCCATCCTTTTCCTTTATATACAAAACAGGCGCTCCCCATGGAGGGTGACTCTGTCGGATGAATCCTTTGTCCAACAGTTCCTGTAACTGCGCTTGAAGCTTCCTAAGCTCAGTGGGTGCCATATCCGAGCAACAACTTGATCTCAAAAGAACTTTTCCGTTCCCGCGAAGATCCTGGTAAGTCCTTCGGAAAGACATCTACATACTCCTTTATAATGAGGACATCATCTGGCGTCAACTCCATTTCCTGATCCTTGTCCACCATGTTAGCCAAATATCCTTGGTAGTCATTAGCTAACATTTTCCAAGCCTTTATTGCCGAAACTAGCCTGGTTGCTGAGCTCTAAGACTGTCCGTAGAAATTGAGCGCTCCTTCTTAGCTTGGCGGACTAGATGTAACACGACGCTTTCGACAATCAATCTTAGCATTGTCTTTTCCTAAGAACTCCATTCTTAGGATTACACATTAATCTTGAAGTTTGATCACAACAAGATCCATGTATAATTTTCTGTCGCAATTGAATATTGGGACACTTCGTATCCAATAGTCAGACAGAAGAATTTTTCCTAGCTAAAGGAATATTCTACAAGATTACTCTAAACTATTATCTTTTCTTCCTAATTTATGGGCGGAATCCATCGATACAAATGAATAATCAGCCCCAGAATCACGTAGAGCAAGTGTATCATAAATGGTGATAGAAATCTAACCTGTTGCCACTGATGAAGTTTCAGCTTCAATGTCCTCCTTTGTGTAGGCATAATTCCAAGTCTGTGGTTCCGGAGCCTCCAGTCTTTCCTGTGCGATCGAAATGCCTTCAATTTTTGCTTGGACTGCAAGTAATTGATGATCCGAATCTCTATTTGGAAACTGGGGGTTTGGATTCTGGTTTTTCAGGGTACAATTTCTTGCATAGTGGCCTTCCTTGTCACAAAGGTAGCAAATGTTCATCCCAAATTTACACACTCCTATGTGTCTCCTTCCACACTGGGCGCACACTGGATAACTATTGCTATTATTATTATTACCCCCACTACCTCGATTGATTTTCTTTTGAGGGTAATTCGCTTGTTGGCCTTGACTTGTAGCATTCTTTCTCTTCTTCTTTTTTTCCTAATTGTTTGAAATTTTGGGCCGAATTACTGGTTTGGCCTTTCGAATGCATCTTCAGATTCTGTCGAGGCTGCAACTGCTTCGCCGCGTCCTTATTTTCCTTCTTAGCCTTAAGAATTTGAATTCTTGCCTCCTTATCTTGGTTAATCTGGTACTCAGCTCTTATTGCCTGACCGATACGATCGGACACCAAAGTAGGAGGGTTACTGCCAACACCAACTTGCTTGGCAATATCAGTCCGAAACATTTTCATCATCTTTCTTACCTTTTCGGTCTCATTTGGTACAAGCTCTGGACATAAATGGGCTAGCTATTCAAATTTCTTGACAGCCTCCAATACTGTCATCGATCCCTGTTTGAAACTATTGAACTCATTCTGCTGTGCTGTAAGAATTTCCCGATTGTAGTACATTGCTCTAAACTCGATCATGAAATCTTCCCAGCTCATGGTTGTCACGTTTCTACGCATTTGCACAGTAATCCACCAATGTTGAGCATCCTTTTTAAGCACAAAGGAAGCACACAGAACCTTTTCCTGTTCTGTCAGTCCCATGAAATCCAAAATTACTTGGATATCTAATAACCAATTGTCGGCCTTTATTGAGTTCATGGATCCTTCAAACTCAGGCTCCTTCATTCGCCTGAAGCGTTTATGTAAGGAATCTTCCCTAGTCAGAGGTGGGTTTTCTTGAGGCGTGACTACATTATCTTGAAGTATCTGATTGAATCGGGCTATATGTTTCTAGAGTCTATCAGTTTCTCGCTGCTGTTCCAACAATTGCCATTGCAAATTTACTACAACAGTTGTGAGATCCGGTTCAGGCGGATTAACGGGCATCATTCTGCGCGGGCGTACCATCTTTTAAAATCCTATTAACCCAAAAGAAAAGATATTATCATACTATTAATATCCTTTTCTTCATGCATAACTTATCATGCCATATTATCATACTTATCATAACATAACTTTTATAATCACAACGTGGCTTTTCATAGCATAACATATTCTTGTCATATATCCCGTGTTCGCACGGTCTTTTTGTACACTTTCAAAAGTACATCATTCTTACTATCTCCTATGTACGTACTGTGTACATCATAATTTACCATACTGTAATTACATATTGATTTCATCATACTGTACATACATAGTCATACATCTAAGGTCAAAACTATGATGAGAGTGTCTAACACTTCACCATCGTACATAAGTACAAGCCTATCGTCAAACATAATAAGCTTAGTACAATCGGTTCTATGGTCAAAAGAAACATACATGATCGATCCTAATCTAAACTATAATCTCGATCATGGCTACTGACGAAGCATTGGAATCCACATCCCAATCGTCATCGTCGAATAATATCTCCTCGGGATCGTCGTCTAGATAGCGACACTGTCCGTCTCGTGCCGTCAAACAACAGAGGCTGGGACTTGTAGAAAGTTGTAATCGAGCGTCGGTCCTCAGCTACTTGTGCAGGGTCCATAATCGTGTATCTATCATCACATATTCGCATAATAAAGATTAATATATGAAAATAAATTTTTAACTTACAATGATGGCGACGATAGCAGGCTGACTGTGAAATTTGATCGCAGGGAACCGCTCTGATACTAACTCTGTAACAACCCGCCAAGCACAGGCCGTTACCATACATACATGCATATTTTCATACTTTCATACTTTCATAGCATATCATAACTTATCATAGCATATCCTAACTTATCATAGCATATGCATAAACCATTTATGCTTCATTATGCTTTCTTATTTCTTCATAACATTCTTTCTTAACTTATCTTTACTTATGGGCCCCATAACATAAGTGTCCGTACCGGGAGCGCAACTATGAAGTAGTTGGGGCGGCCAGTCCATTTCCAACTCAAACCATAGTCCAACCCGACTTAGCACGGGTCGGTACGACACGGGCAAGCTCACTTGCCATCATAACTTGCATGGTCTCGTACTTGATCTTATTCTTATTAATTGGTGAACATGCTTCGTGATGTTGTACATAATTAAAATCATGATCTTATCTTATCATAAAACAATCTAACATTTTTCATAACATATATCATAGCACTTGACATAACATACTACATAGCCTAGCATATTATAACACATAACATAGCATACTTTATAACATATCATAGCATTTAACACTTTTATAGCACATGGCATAACATAACATATAACATAGCATTTCATAATTCAATAGCATCTTTCATGACATTTCCTAACCTATTATAGCACTTAACATATAGAGCATAGCATTTTCTATCACTTAGCATGTAATATTTACGTCACATAACATTTTCATCATACTTAGGCAAGTATACACAACAAAGCCTATGCTGTAGGCGGAGTTGTACTTACCTTGTTTATATTCACGGTGTCCAATGTCTAGCTTGATTTTGCCAGGACACTGCTGCGTACTATACTCTGTTATCAAATAAAAGTAAGGGTTAGAAATGTTGGTAGTATAACCAACACTCTGATATAACTTTAGTTATATATCCCTTACTTAATTTTACATTATCCTACTTGGTTACATTGAGTAACCCTAGGGTTTAAATCTATCCTAATCGGATTGTTTTTTAACTTTAGGTTTCAAAATCCTATTTTCTTGTAAAACCTTATGTAAAATTCTTTGTTAAATTTTTTGTTTCACTTTAAAAACTGGAAATCATAAAATAATATTGGTAAAAATTATTGACTATTGGAAACTGCCTTTGGAACAGCTTCACATTGTCAATTTATCAGTGCATGTGAAAAATTACCTTTTTTTTGTATTGTTTCCAGAAATTCTGTACAGAATTTTCCTATTTCCTATACAGTTTTTGAAATCCAATTCCATTTAAAAATAAAAGCCGATTTTGGAAAAGTTTTCTTTACAAAAGTTTTAGCTATCGAAAAACCCTAGAACTTTCATGTTTTGGGTAAAACCCAGTTCGGCTTTTAACACGTTCAAATCACTTGTTGAATCAATCCTGGCCGTGCATAGGTCCAGGGCATGGTCAGGCTCGGGTTTCAGTAAAAACCGAGGTCATTGGAGCCTCATTTTGCAAATCTTCCCACGATGTCCTTTAGGAAAAACCCTAATCTACAACTTTCATGTTTTGAGTTTTACCAAATTCGGCCTCTAAAGACCTCAAAATCTGCTTTTCCCGAGACTGGCCAATTTCTACCCGAAATTGCAGTTTTCGGTTTTGATTTTATTTTACGTCTTATTACGTACACCCTACCTCAACCGACCGCATCGGGAGCCTAGGACAGTCATGCAACACGTTTCTAACATCCAATTTTCACCATGCAAATTCAAAATTCACATCATGCATCAACATATAAAACCCTAGCCATACAACAAACACTAAAAAATTGAAACCACCAAATCATAAACCCTAACTTAATCAAGCACATACCCTATATTCCTAACTAAGGCAGCAAATTAAAGTGAGCTTATGCTCATTACAAACCATGCTTAAATACATTTAAATTTCCCCAAATGAAATTCAAATGAAAGCTTAGGGGTCCAAGGGTTTATACCTCACTTTAGGGTCAAGAACTTGGCTTGGCCTTTCCTCCCTTTTTCCTCCTCCAACAGCCGGCCTTCTTTGGTCAGTTGGTTCCCAAACTTGCTGCCACCCTTGATCCAATCTCCGGCCACCTCAACCTTCCAAAAATCCGGCCAAAAGCTTGGCTTCCTCTTCCTTTCTTCCTTCCTCCCCACAACCGACCCTTGGCTTGAAATGGGTCTCCAATTTTTTTTTCCAACTTTTCCTTGTGCTCCCACACAAAACCGACCACTCTCCTATGGTTTTTCCCTCTTGGATTGTCTAAAATTTCTTCCTTTCCTTCTTCCTCAAATCCGGTTTTGTGTGAGTGAAAATTTTGGCATAATCTAGCTTGGGTTTTTCTAATTATTTTGAATTTTGGAGTCACCTATTTATAGGTGAAAATCAACTCTTGTAAATTGCAATTTGACCCTTGAAAAAGCAATGAATCACACATTGGGGGGGGGGGGGGGGGGGTATGTGGCCGGCCATTCATGGCTAGGACCACCTATTACTTTCCAACTTTTTTATTTAATTAACTTAATGATGTCATTAAGTTAAAGTAGAATGATGCAAGCTTCCTTTAGGTGTGTTTGGCTCTTTTCTTATTATACAGTCCAATCCTGAATTAACACAGGTATTTCCAATACTGGATTCACTTATACACAGTATTGGTATTTTGAATTGCAGTCCAAAATTTATTTGTGTAAAAACGAACTGTATAAAAATTTTCTCATAACTTGAAACCACTTGGCCCAAGATATCCTAATTAATGTGCTTGATTTTCTATGGTGGTTTTGAATCCTAAACATATCATTTTATTCATAAAAACGGCTCTATGCAGTACAATTCTATACTGCGAATTATTTTATCGTACAGCCTTTTTTTGGACTTTTTGGGGTCAATCTTTGGCTTTTTCGTCCACCATTGACTTTCTTGTCAACCGTTGACTTCCTTGCCAAGATTTGACTCCCGTGGTCAACAGTTGACTTTTTGGTCAACCGTCGACGTTTTTGGTCAAACTTTGACCAACATACAATTTTGATAGTTTTTACTCCTTTTTACATAAAAGGTCTTATGCTTGGCTAAGCAATCATTTTTGAGTCTTATAAAACCATAAGAACTCACATAATATCATAAAAACCCTTAACCGGGCTCTTTCATAAATATCCTCAAGGTACAGTTGAATTTTTTTTTTTTATACAAGAAATCATAACGATCGAAAAACTAGGTATTACAGTCTACTTAATCAGAATGTCTTGATATATCTATTTATAGTTATTACAATCAATTAAAAAAAATAATAACAATAAAAGAAAACACTTGTCACTTCAGCTTCTGCATCTTTAATTCTAAAAACCTTTCCTTTTACGACTAGTTCGATGCCCATTTTTAGAAAATAAAAAATAAAAAAAGAAACTAGCCTATTTGGCTTGTGTCTAATAATAAAAAAAGAATGTTTGGATCCTCAAAAACAATTTTGAAAAACAAACCGCTAAAATTATATAGAGTCTGGCAGCCGAACCTCTTCCTCTTTGAAAAATCATAGAAATTCACACATAACTTCAAATGATATGAAACTGATTTTAAAAGAAAATAAACATCTAGGGCTTTCCAACAATATCAAATTTGTTAAAAACAGAGTCCATTTGCAGCCTTAAAAATCATTTGGAATTCTTATCTTAAAATCTGGAAATTCCAGTAGCAGTGATCAAATTCGAAAATATAAAAATGATCACCACAATATACATGATTCACACACACACACATACACACACAAAGCAGCCCTAAGACATCTTTCTAACACATAAAATTATTCAATCTCCATACCAATGAAATCATAAATCAAGAAATCAAAAACCCTAATTTCGTCTTGTTCACAAAATCAACCATATCGCCATTTTTTTTTCGATCAACATTCGATAAATATTTCTCTTCCTCTCCTCAAACTCACATGAAGACATTCATCAAGAAAATCATCCAATCCCTCAAGAAATCCCAAACTAAAATAAATAACAAAAACATCATCATCATCAAACAATATCAATCATACCTTGAAATCCTTTGATTTTCGGCTTGAAGGAATTTGGAGGTTCGGCGGATTCTCGCTCCTTTTTTTTTTTTTTTTCTATTTGTGCGTGGGAGAGGGGCAGAGAGAGCAGACAAAGGGAATGGGAAAGAAAGGGAAAGGGAGGCTAGGGAATTGAGAGAGAGAGAGCATGTAAAAAGAGAAACTTTGAAAATTATAACAAAATTTTGAGTAATTTAATTCCAAATAAATTTTGGAATTAATTGAGATTGAATTCTTAGGTTTAATTGTCTCTGAATTGCTGTGGGATGGCTGTCATTAGGGTGTGAAAACGTGTGGGAGGAAAAGGAAACAACTAGGTTAACTTTTAGAATTTTCGCACCTAAAATCACACATGGTAAACTGGTTGGTTACTAGTAGGTATCCAGATAGTATACCGGTCATAACTTCTTACTCTGATGTCGGATTTGCACAAATGAGTAGGCGTTGGAAAGCTTATGAAAAGCTCTATAACTTTATCTAAATTACAGCATAATTTTCGACATTCAAAGATTCATAATTGAATTGGAAATTAACATCATATAAAATATGTCTTTTTTGGATAACATACTTTCCCCCTTTTTTTTTTTTTTTTTTTTAAACATTAACATCATCACAAATACTACATACTATATATATATATATATATATATATGTATATATATTTAAGCCATCACACAAAATTATCAAGTCATCATAAAAAAAAATTCATCAATTTAGCATAAACTTTGTTCTAGCACATCGAGTCCTCGTCACGTCACCTGTGAAAAATAACTCAACATAACATTAGAATTAAGAAATTGCTATCTCAACTCATATCTATGTTAATTCTAATGTTAATTTTCTAACGTTAAAGTTAGATAGCATTTGGCGCATTACATACAGTAACAAGCTCGCAATGGGTGATAAAAAAAATGGTAAATTGTTTATTTAGTCCCTAAACTTTTAATTTTATATAACTTTGGTCCTGATCTTTTTTTCATAACTGAAATAACCTTAAACTATTAGACTGTTGTTACAATAGTTATTTCTATTAATTTTTGGATGGTATCCGTATATAATTTGGTTAAAAAGTGATGCAATTAATAGATTTCGTCCAAAAATTAATAGAAATGACTACTCTAATAATATTTTTAATAGTGTATGGTCATTATAGCCACAAAAAAAATAAGTGAATGCTCGTGAACTATTAAAATGTTGCTACAACATTCTTTAAGTGGGGTTTTTTTTCGGGGGGGGGGGGGGGGGGGGGGGGGGGGAATAGGGTTTCGGTATTACTATTGTCATTTTTTGCAACCACCTTTTTTTTTATTATTTTTTTAAATTCATACAAAAAAAAAAAAAAAAAAAAAAAAAAAAAGATTAGCACTTTTAGATTCTACCTTACCTGTTCTACGATAAGGAAGGAAAGAATGGTCACTTTGTGAAAAGGAAAAATGCATTTGAACATTTTGGAAATGGTGTTTGGTAAGAAATAAAACTTTTGAGAATTCTATGAGATTTATGTGAGATTTTTTTTTTTTTTTTTCTGAAATTATATGTGGTTGTGTTTCTTGAGAAATTGATCATTTGAGAATGATAATAAGTGAAATTGTATTTGTATATGTTTCTGAAAAAAATTTATTGTATATAACCCTAGAGAATGATAACAAAATGAAATCGGAAATGGAACTTTGTTTTCGAAAAGATAAATTATGGAGCAAAAATTCATAGATGCACTAGACAATTTGACTAGATCGGTACCCCAGTAACACCGTCATCATATCTTCTCATCCCATGTGATGGTATTAATAGAAGAAAATAACATAATTGGTGTTTGAAAAAGAAAATGGAAAAATAATGACAGGTCTAAACAAAGGCAATAAATCCAAAAAACATAACAGTGAACCGGTGACTAGTCCGTGACAACTAAGTCTAATCTCTTATTAAATAAAAAGTGATAGTTGTACTTTTAATGTCTCACCAATCACATCTTACAACTTGACATGTAAATTTCATCTTCAAAACTAACAGAAGGTCATGTAATTAACAAATCATTCAATTCAGCATCGTCAATTTAATAGGTGGTTCTCGGCTTTGGAGTTTATTATTTAATTACTTCATAGAGATATGAATGATCTTTCTATTTATATATTCCACTCGCATATGTTAGATGTTTTAATTGTCCTGGATCATGCACTTTCTTTCTTTCTATTGGATTTTTTCGTTCGGTTTTTTACAGACAAAGGGTTAATGAGACCCCAGGTTTGTCCGGATAGATCCTATAAGATAGTATTTTAGTGGTTGTTTTCGTGTTTTTTCTATTCTTTAGAGTTTTGTTTTTATGGTGAGACTTCATTGTATTTTCATTTCATTGTTAATGTAATGTGGGATGGGTATAAGATGATGATGGTGTTAAAGGAGTGCCGACTTAGTCGACCTATCTTAGTGCACCTACCGATTCCTATAAGACTAAATGCATTAACGGAACATAGTTATGAAGAACACGATGTAACATTTTAAAATTCAAGGGGAAAAGCGTTGCAAGGGCATAATTTTAGGGAAATTTTTGTAACTAATCCTTTATTTGTTTTTTTTAAAAATCCTTTCTTCTTTTAACTGCTTACTCTCTTTTTTTCCCCGATATATGCACTTTTCTACTTGCTTGTTCTCCATCACATGCATCACTTTACTTCGTTGCTTGTTTTCGTTTGCATCCATTTTTTTTTTTTTTTTACCATTCTTTGAAGTTATGTTCAATTCAGTACGTCTATATTTATTTGTCAAATTTTTTTTTTTTTTTTTTTTACCAATCTTTGAAGTTATGTTCAATTCAGTACGTGTATATTTATTTGTCAAAAAAAATTTTAGTACAGATACGTACATCTGGTTTCAAAGGTTCTCATGTGGATGATTGTTATTAATTTTTTACTTCTTGTTGTCTTTTTCTCCACATTTTCTTTTTGAGTAAAAATGATGACAGAAATATGGAAGCTCGTAATTGAGTTTTATATATTTATTTCGTTTTATTTTAGTTGTTCTATCACATTATTCTAATTAAATTTTTGCTTAACTTAATTGTCTGTTGAGTTTCTCGTAATAACAATAGAGTTACATCCACTTCTTCTAAATTTCTCTATTGCCCTTTTTCTTGTTTTATTTTCATCCAAACATTTTTCACATTCGAACCATTTGCATAGAAACCCGGAGACCTTGTTAATTTATAGCAGACCATTTCTTCTCTCACAAACGAAACTCCAAATGATAGAGTGCAGTAATGAATGTAGTTCGAATGTGATAGAAGACCATGATTGTAATCGATATATGTGAAACACGTTTGGTTGTAAATAAAACAAGATATAAGGGCATTTGAGAAATTTAGAAGTAGCTTTATATAGTTATTACAAGAGGCTCGGATGTGATAGAATTGGTTAGGATGTGAATCACGTTTGAGTGTAAATAAAATGGGACTAAGGGAGAAATATATATTATTCTTATTAAAAAATCTATAATTGAAAATCATTTTTAACGGGCTTCCGCTTCTGTGTGTAAAGCGAAAGATTGAATTGGCTGAATCACGAGTCTTCCTATCTTTATCACTAGCCACCGTCAAATACGCCACATAGTATTAACAGCTACTTGAAGAGGAATGTTTTTATGGGGTGCTAATGATTTTTCGAAGTGCGTGAAGTAAAATAAGTAAAAATTGTTCACTCTTTAAGAAAAAAAGGTGGGGAAAAGTGGGAAAAAAAAAAAAAAAGTAGTATTGCGTTACAACTACACTTTCTACAGCCACTTTTTTCACTTTTAGTTGTATCATCTTTTCTTTCTATTGTAATAACATGGGATAGGTAAGAAATGATGGTAACAAAAGGGTGGGTGTCTACTAAATGAGGATGTCTTGGTACATATTGATAGTTATTACAATCATTTATTAAAAAAAAAAAAAAAACACTTGCCACTTCAGCTTCTGCATCTTTAATTCTAAAAACCTTTCCTTTTACAACTAGTTCGATGCCCTTTTTAAAAAAATAAAAAATAAAAAAAGTAACAAGCATACTTGGCTTGTTTCTAGTATTTAAGAGAACATGCTAGGTTTGTGCATATACACGTAATATAGTAACACGCTCGCAGTGGTTGATTAAAAAAAATGGTAAATTATTTTTTTAGTTCCTAAACTTTTAATTTTATACAACTTTGGTCCTGATCTTTTTTTCGTAACTGAAATAATCTTAAACAATTAAAAAGTTGTTACAACAGTCCGTTCTATTAATTTTTGGACAGTATCCGTTAGTAACTTGGTTAAAAAGTAATGCCAACTAACAGATGTTATTCTAAAATTAATTGAAATGACTCCTCTAATAATTTTTTAATAGTTGATGGTCATTTTATCTACGAAAAAAAAAGTGAATGCTCGTAAACTATTAAAATGTTGCTACAACATTCTTTATGGGGGGGGGGGGGGGGGGGGATAGGGTTTCGTTATTACTATTGTCATTTTCTGCAACTACTTTTTTAGTTTTTTTAAATTCGTACAAAACAAAAAAGATAAAAGATGAGCACTTTTAGATTCTACCTCACCTGTTCTACGATAAAGAAGTAAAAGAATGGTCACATTGTGAAAAGGAAAAATGCATTTGAGCATTTTGAAAATGGTGTTTGGTAAGATGTAAAGCTATTGAGAAGTCTATGAGATTTATGCCAAGATTTTTTCATTGAAATTATATTTGGTTGTGTTTTTTGGGAGATTGATCATTTGAGTATTAAGTAAAATTGTATTTGTATATATTTCTGAAAAATATTTGTTGTATATAAGCCCTAGAGAATGAAAACGGAATGGTATCGGAATTGGAAAAAAAATACATTGTTTTTTAAAAGATAAATTATGGAGCAAAAATTCATAGATGCACCAAGACATTCTGACTAGATTGGTACTCTAGTAACACCGTCATCATATCTTCTCATCCCATGTAATAGTATTAATAGAAGAAAATGACATAAAATGATGTTTGAAAATGAAAAAGTAAAAAATAAAAACAGGTCTAAACAAAAGCAATAAAACAGTGAACTAGAGACTAGTCTCAGAAAAAAAAAAAAAAAAAAAAAAAAACATAACAGTGAACTAGAGACTAGTCTCAGAGAATTGAGTCGAAACTCGTGTTTAAAAAAAAAGTGATAATTGTACATTTAATATCTCACCAATCACATCTTACAACTTGGCTTGTAAATTCCGTCTTTAAAACTAATAGAAGGGCATGTAATTAACAAATAATTCGATCAGTATCATCAATTTTCATTGGTGGTTCTCGATCATGAATTTATTATTTTGTTACTTTATAGAGATATGAATGATCTTTCTATTTATATGTTTCACTCGCATTTGTCATATGTTTTAATTCTTCTGGATCATGTACTCTTTTTCTCTTTATCGGATTTTTTCCTTCGATTATTTACTGACAAAGGGTTTGAATTAGGCACTGGGTTTGTCTTTTTCATACTCTTTGGAGGTTTGTTTATATGGTAAGACTTCGTTGTATTTTCTTTTCATATTATTGTTATGTAGGATGGGTTTAAGATGATGATGGTGTTAAAGGAGTACATACTTAGTCGAGCTGTATTGGTGTATCTATTGATTCCTGTCATCACCTTTTAATTAAAAAACAATAAGGACTAGATGCGTTAACGAATCACAGTCATGAAGAACACGATGTTAAATTTTAAAATTCGCTGGGCAAAGCGTTGTAATGGTATAATTTTAGTGAAATTTTTGTTACTAATCCTTTCTTTAATATATATATGTGTGTGTGTGTATTCCTTTCTTCTTTTAACCGCTTGCTCTCTTTTTTTCCCCATATATGCTCTTTCCTACTTGTTTTTTCTCCATCACATGCATCACTTTGCTTGGTTGCTTATTTTCGTTTGCATCTTTCTTTTTACCCTTTCTTTTCTTTAAAGTAATTATGTTAAATTCAGTACGTGTATATTTATTTGTCCAACATTTTTTTAAGTATAGATACGTACATCTGGTTTCAAAGGTTCTCATGGATGATTATTATTATTATTTTTACTCCAGCTCGCTGCCTTTTTCTCCACGTTTTGTATTTGAGTAAATTTGATGACAGAAATATGGAAGCTCGTAATTGAGTTTTAAACATTTATTTCATTTTATTTTAGTTCTTCTATCAAATTAATTGTCTCTTGAGTCTCTTGTAATAACAATAGAGATACATCCAGTTCTTCTAAATTTCTTTAATGCCCTTTTTCTTGTTTTATTTACACCAAAAATGTTTCACATTCTAACCACTTGTATAGCAACCCGGAGACCTTGTTAATTTATAGCAAAACAGGATCATCTCTCACAAACGAAACTCCAAGTGATAGAGTGCAATAATGAATGGATTTAGAATGTGATCGAAGACCATGATTGTAATCGAAATATGTGAAACACACTTGATTGTAAATGAAACAAGATATAATGGCATTTGAGAAATTTAGAAGTAGCTATATATAGTTATTACAAGAGGCTCGTGTAACACCCCGACCTACGTAGGGCCGTTACCGTGCTTACATACCAAAACTTATGGCGACTCACCTTACGTGGCCGCTACTTCATACTAACATACTTAAACATACTCTCGTATTTCGTAAAAATACGGAAATGGGTTTTTTTTTTAACATAAATTTCTTTTTAAACTCAATTTAAAACTTAACTTATACTCATATTTATTTATATGTACTCACTTGAGTACCGAGCTTAAAACCACTTCTTACAAAACATACTAGTTATCATATACTAGTACCATCGACTTATCATAATAAAATACAATATATTTTTCAAAACATATTTTCTAAAACTTGTGGTGGTGTCCAACCCAAATTTCACAGTCTGCAGCGACATCTCTCTACAGTTTTGCATCAAGCATTGCCGGTAGGTTGCTTACCTACAGCCTGAACATAATACCCAATTATACTTAAATAGTATCTTATTAGGTTACTATTAGTAACCCTGAGTATAAGCCCAATCATATTTGGACTAATACCCTATTAGGTTACTAAGGCCCAATTACTTTTAAAGTAATACCCTATTAGGTTACTGTTAGTAACCCTGGGTTTTAGGCCCAACCCAATAGCTTGGGTATCCTATCCGGTTACTAATGGTCATCATTTTGTTACTATGTTTTCAAAATAATTTTTGGCCCATATATTTATTTTTCTCTTTTCTTAACAAGATTTCGTCTAATTTTTCTTTTAAAAGTCTTTTGTAAAACTTTAATCCCTTAAAACCGTATTTTTATAAAACTGTAACTTTTAAACAAAAACTATCAAATTCTGAAAGCAATCTTTTTGAAAACAGTTCCATAATTTTAGTTATCAGTGCATGTGTAGGAATTGCTTGTTCATGCACTGTTTTAAAAATCTTGTGCAGGAATTTCCTGTTTTCTACATAGTTTTTAAGATCCAATTTTATCTTAAAATTTGCTTTGAATTGAAAAAGTTTATTCAATGAAAGTTGTAGATCTCAAAGAGTACTGAAACTTTTGTTTTTTACTCAAAACCTAATTCTGCCTTTAACCTGTCCTTTTTCCCTGTTGAAGCTGCCTGGCCGTGCTCAGGGTCTAGGCAGACCAGATTCGAACTTTCGTAAAAATGAAAGCCTTTGGAACTTATTTTTCAAAATCTATTCAAGTTGCCCCCTAGAGTTTTCAATTTTCTACAACTTTGTTCAAGGCCTAAAAATTCCATTTCTAGATTGCTGCCCAGTTTGTCCGAAACTGGCAGTTTGCAACTTTGGTTGATTTTTACGTAAAATTACACACACCCTACCTCAAACGGTTGAAACTGTGAGCCTACAACAAATATGCAGTGTCGTGGTTAGGATGTGAATCACGTTTGGGTGTAAATAAAATGTGATTAAGGGAGAAATATCTATTATTCTCGTTAAAAATCGATATTTGAAAACCATTTTAGGGGCATTCTGCTTCCATGTGAAATTTCGATTGCCTAAATCACAAGTCTTCCTATCTTTATATCTAGCCACCTTCAAATATATTGCATGGTATTAACAACTATTCTAGGGGGAATATTTTTATGCGTTGCTAACGATTTTTAGAAGTGGGCGCAGTTAAATAAGTAAAAATGTTCACTCTTTAAAAAAAAATGAGGGAAAAATGGGGGGTGGGGGGGAATAGGATTGCGTTATTACTACTATCACTTTCTACAACCACTTTTTTCACTTTCGGTTGTATCATTTTTCTTTCTACAATAATAAAATGGGATAGGTGAGAGATGTTTATGATGAGGTGTCGACTTAATCAGGATGTCTTGATACATCTATTAATAGTTATTATACTATCATTTGTTTAAAAAAAAAAAAAAACACTTGCCACCTCAGCTTCTCTTTAATTCTAAAACCTTTCCTTTTACAACTAGCACGATGCCCTTAAAATTTTTTTTTTTAAAAGAAGCAAGCAAACTTGGCTTGTGTCTAATTAAGAGATATGCTAGAGGTTTATGCATATACACATAATATATATAGTAACAAGCTTGCAGTGGGTAATAAAAAAATGATAAATTGTTTATTTAGCTCCTAAACTTTTAATTTTGTACAACTTTGATCATGATCTTTTTGTCGTAGCTTAAATACCTTTAAACTATTATAATGTTTTTACAATAGTCATTTTCGTTAATTTTTGGACGGCATTCGTTACTAACTTTGTTAAAAAGTGATGCCAACTAACATGTTTGTCTAAAAATTAATGGAAACTCTAACAATAGTTTTAATAGTTTGTGGTCATTTCAACTACGAAAAAAAAAACAGTGAATACTCGTAAACTATTAAAATACTGCTACGATAGTCATTTCAGTTAATTTTCATGTGTCTTCAATGATGTCCCTCGTAAATATCATTCAACAAATCCAGAATTCACTGTTCCCAAATTCTTTTGGCATGCTAGCTACATGAGTATGAAAAGCATCTAGTTCATTATAAACAATATCATGTCTAGAAATTTTTTCAGATAAACAATATCAGTTCTTATAATCTACATGTTTGAAACAGAAAGGGTTTAAGATGTATAAATGAATATAATATTTTGATTGGGTTCATGTCTCCTCAGTAGGGGTTTTTGTTTTTTTTTTTTTTTTTTTTTAGTTTTTTTTTTTGTTTAGTTTTTTTTTTTTTTAATAAATTTGAATGGGAGATCTTTTCTTCCCTCCACTTATAACAATAATAATAATAATAATAATAATAACAATAAACGCTGGTCACCTCAGCATCTGCATCTTTAATTCCACAACCAATCCTTTTTACAAGCAGTTCGATACCCTTTAAAAAACTAAAAAAAAGAAACAAGTTCGATTCTTGGCTTGTGCCTTGAGAGAAAATACTAGGTTTGTGTATATACACGTAAAATCGTAACAAGCTCACAGTGAATTCTTTAAAAAAAAAAAGAAAAAAAAAAAAAAAAAAAAAAAAAAAGAAAGAAAGAAAAAAGTCGAGCCGTTTTAGATTCTACCTCAACATGTTCTATGATAAAGGAGTAAGGAATGGTCACTTTGTGAAAAGGAAAAATAAATTTAAGTGTAATAACCAAATTTTTACGATCTTACGTTCTCTTGTAAAGAAACTTATGATATGTTTTAAAGGTATTTATGAGAAACCTGAGACAAGGTTTTTGTGTGAAATTTTAAGTTCTCACGGTACTATGAGACTTGAAATTAATTGCTTAACTCAGAATGTATCATTTTGAGTCAGAAGAATAGAAAATTTTACGTTTGCATGATTTTGCATGGCGGTCAAAGTTTGACCTAAAAAGTCAACAATTGACTAGAAAAGTCAACCATGTGATAATATTGTTTTATGAACAAGCAGTATGGAAAATATACTGCGAAAAATCATGTTCCAGACAAGATAGCAAGAGTAAGATTTAAAATCACCCTAGAAAAATCAAGCACATAAATTTGGGGTATCTTGGGCCAAAGGACTTCAAATTACAAGAAAATTTTTATACAGTCAAATTTTACGCAGATAAATTTTGGACTGCAGTTTAGTGATAAAATACTGTTATTAATAGTTAACAGTATTGAAAATATCTATGTTAACTTGAATTTGGACTGCCTTGTAAGAGAAATTGCCAAACAAGCCTAATGGTGATTACATCATCACCTTTTTAAATTATGACATCATTATGAGGTTAATTGGAAATTTTGGAAAGAAAAGAAAAGAACTTTTTGGAATATATTGGACCTTTCTAGTGCATGGTGGCCGGTTCTATTGGGGCCAAAATTTAATTAAATTTTCTCCAAGGACTTGAAGGAAAAAGGAGAACAAAAGTTATTTGCAAAATAGTCCAAAAATTCACCTATAAATAGGCCTTGTGGGGGGGCGGTTTTTGGCTGGAAAAATCAGAGAAAAACAGCCAAACTCTTGCCAATTTCTCCCTCACAAAGTTCAGAAATCAGAAAAGAGAAAGGAGTGAGTGAAATCAAAAATTTTCTTGGGGTTTTGTTCCTAAAGGTTCGGTTTTGCACTAGGGTAAAACCAAGGGAAATTTAGAAATTTTTTTGGGGTTTTTAGGGTGTGTGGCCGAGTGATTAAGGGAAGGAGAAGAGCTGAAATTTTTGGGGCCAAACTTTGGTGAAGAGTTCGGATTGGAGAAGAGCAACCAAGGAGATCAACCAAAATTTTTTTTGGTGCCTTTTGGTGGTGTAGCCGTGAGCCAAGGGAGCTAGGGGGAAGAAGGAGATTTTGTGACCAAACTTGACTTTGGTCTAAGGTAAAATCTAGAGCCCTAACTCTCTTAATTGAGTTCAAATTTAAGGTAAAAAGATGATTCAATTTGGTTGTAAGGACATAAGTCCATTTCCCCATTTTATGCCCTAAGTTAGTAGTATGTGCTTGATTTGTAGATCTAAGGGTGTATGGTTTAAATTTTTGCATGATTTGTGTTTATTTATGGTTGATTTTCATGCTTGAATGCTTAGGGCTGTGTGTCCCCTGATTTGGTCAGAAAATCTGCCCTAGGGCAGTGCTTGAAGCATGTTGATTTAAGAAGCAAAGTTAGGGTTAATGCAAGCATAGGCTTAAGGCTTTTGAATTTAGTTTGTATGAATTCAATTGGACAATTTAATGGTTCATGCAGGACGTTAGAAACGCTGTGTGTTTGCCCTATAGGCTCCCGAAGTGTTCGGTTGAGGTAGATTTCACGAAATAGGACGTAAACCGGTTTAAGCAACCGAAACTGCCAATTCGGACTCAAACTGGCCAGTTTCGGGAAAATAAGAATTAGAGGGCCTTAGAGGCCGAATTGGGTAAATCTTAAAACACAAAAGTTACTCGAAACGATTTTTCCTAGAGGACAACTCGGGCAGAATTTAAAAATGAGGCTCCAATGGTCTCCGTTTTTACAAAAATCCGTGGCTGGTCTGCCCAGACCCAGTTTTCAGGATCAGCCAGCTTCAAACAAAAACTGACGCGAGTACAAACAGAACTGGGTTTTTTGTTAAACACGGAAGTTTTAGCATTTTTCGAGAGCTACAACTTTCGTGAAGACAAGTTTCTCAAATTCCAAATGGATTTCTGAATTGGTATCGTTTTATGAAGAGTGTGCAGGGAACCGAAAATTCCTGCACATGAGTTTACAAACTGTTTTGAAAAAATTGTATTTTTGCTTAAAACTGTTCCAAAGGAAGTTCTTAACCTTAAAAACGACCATTATAAAGATTTGTTTCAAAAATTGGAATTTTTACAAAAAGGAATTTAAAGCTAAATTTCTTAAATGGCAAAAAGATAAGAAAATGGATAGGATTTGTAATCAAGCCAAGGTTTTAAGGAAACCTAACATTTATCAAGAACCTAGCCCCAAGAGATTATCCAACGTAATCTCTTAAAAGAAATAATTAAAGAATAATTATTCCCAAGCAGTTATATGGCTATTTTGTGACCAAATCAGATATCTGGTATTAGGGGACATACAACTAGTATTTCATCGGTATGTTGGTTAGGACACCAACATTGCATAATAAGAATTAGACTCTTACCTAAGTCCCTATTCAAGCAGGAAAAGGCCTGCAGCTGTGCCAGTAAGAGAACAGCCTCAAGAGGGACATAGTGAGAGAGGTAAGTGCAACTCCGCCTACAGCATAGGCTTTTTGGTTGTAACATGATGCAATGTATGTTATGTGCTATGATGTGAAATATCAGATAAATGGCATGATTGATATATGATTACAAGTTATATTCATGTGACATCATGAAGCATGTTCACAAATAATAAGAGCAAGGTCAAAATGACAAATAAGTATGATGGCAAGCGAGCTTGCCTGTGACGTACCGACCCGTCCAAGGTCGGGTAGGACTGTGGAATGAGTTGGAAATGGAATGGCCGCCCCAACCACTCCATAGTTGCGCGCCCGGTACGGTCACTCATGATAAGGGGCCCATAAGCAAGTTAAGGAATGAAAGTATGTTAAGAAAGCATGATAAATTAAGCATAATAAAGCATAATTGGATCATGCATGATAGAATGTGTTATGATGGACTATGCTATGTTTATAATTATTTATGTTGCGGTTAAAATAGTTGTACTTGCTGAGCGAAAGCTCACGCCTTATGTCTATGCTGTAGGTAAGCAACCTACTGGCGCTTGTTGATACAAAATGGTGGAGTTGGCGGGGGCAACTGTGAAAGAAGGGATAAGCCGCTACGTCTTCCGTAAAATTATGCTTAATATTTTATGTTTATATTATTCCAAACAAGTACTTCAGTAGTAGGAAAAAAAAAAAAATTCCACTATATTTGTTAAATAAGTAAGTATGTAAAACAAGTTAAGTATACATGTATGTACGGTAACGGTCCGTGCTAGGCGGGTCGTTACATTAAGCATGTTGGAAATGGCTTTGTTTGGGTATGAAATAAAAATGAGAAGTCTTTTAGATTGATGTTGAGATTATTGTTATCAAAATTATATTTGTTTGTGTTTCTAGGGAGATTGATCATTTGAGTAATTGTTATTGTATATGTTTTTGAAAAATATTTGTTGTATATGTAAGCCCTAGAAAATGAAAATGGAAATAGAAATTAAATTTATTTTTATTTTGTAATCTTTTAGAAGATAAATTATGAAGCAGAAATCCTTAGGTGCATAACAAAAAAAAAAAAAAAAAAAAAACAACTTTATTTTTTTAGTATGGATACGTACATCTGGCTTTAAAGGTTCTCATAGATTTTTTATTTTTTTTTTAAACTCCTTACTGTCTTTTTCATTATACCTTTGTAATTTAACTCCACATTTTCTATTTGAGTAAATCTGACGACAGAAATATATGGAAGCTCGAGATTGAGTTTTAAATATTGGTTTCGTTTCGTATTAGTCCTTCTATCACATTCCAACTGTAAATTTTTGCTTATCTTAAATTGTCTCCCGGGTCTCTCATAATAACAATATTTCTTTAATGCCCTTTTTCTTGTTTTGATATTAACAACCAAACGTGTTTCACATTCCAACTACATTAATTGCTCTATTCAACGTTGTAACTTCTAACTACTTTCATTAATGTCATATATCACTTGGTAAGAGATTAGACTCCCGTTTGCTATAAATTATCAAGCTGGTCTCAAGGTTGGCAGAACAAGCTAAGAATTAAGTAACAAGTGATCAGAATATAAAGAAAAAGAAAATGGAGAGTACTAAAAAGATCAACTTGGTAGCGATAATATTTGTGGTCGTGATGTGTTTGGTTTCATCTGTTTTTGCAGCCAACTCTAACACCAAACTGCAGGTTCGAAACGGCAAGAAGTTCCCCATGGATGTTGCAGCTCTTCTCATCGGTCACGAATATTCTGGCTGCAACAAAAATGGTGAGCGTTGTTCCATACTCACTCCTTGTTGTCCTAACTTGCATTGCTCCGAAATCCTTCTTGGAGTTTGCACATGTGTTGGTGAAGGTGGTTCATGTGGGATGGTAGATATTTGTTGTGAAGGACTTTATTGTACCCTTCCCTTTTTCGGAGTCTGTGTAAATGGCAATCCTCACCAAGACCAACTAGAAGAGATTTAAACTGAATAAGAAAGCATGCTTTTTTGCATGCCAATGATGATGTATAATAATATATGACATGGCTAAATAAAAGGCTTCTTGCCTGTTGATGATGTATCATGTCTAATATTATTGTCCTATAACTAAATAAGAAAGCATGCTTTTTTGCATGCCAGTGATAATGCATAATAATATCTGTTATAGCTAAATAAAAGGCTTCTTGCCTGTTGATGATGTATCATGTATAAAAATATTATTGTCTTATAACTAAATAATATGTTTGATCTTTGCATGTTATCCATGTTATTTTTGGTTATTTTACTTTGATTACTTGATTCAATTAGACTACAATTAAACTGGTAGTTTTTTTTTTTCTTTTAAATTTTTTGAATAGCTGTTATCACGACTGATGATTTACATCGTTTTTCTAGTTACAATGTCATTTTTTTTTTTAAGAAACTAATTACAATGTCATTACAAGATCTATAAGACGACATTTGATTCTCAATGCAAAAATTTTACAACTTATCAGTGAGAAAATGTCACAAGATTTTATTCTATTTACAAAGTTAACAATCTGAACAAAACTAAAACCGAAACAAAGCAAAGCATATTTACTTCTAAATTTTTTTATATTGTACGTGCTAATTTAAAAAAAAAAAAAAAAAAAAAAAAAAGAACTAAACTAAACCTCATAATTATCTGCCCTTTCTCCGACGAAAAATATAGCCAGGAAAGCCATGTTTATAATTGAGCCGCCAAATGCATGTTGGTGTTTCCTCGCCTATGAAACCAATCACCGATGACGGGTGAAGGTTTTCCATAATCAGAAAAGCTAAGGTTCACTGACGAACATTTTCCATCAGTGCCGTGTAATTAATAAAACAACAGAAAGAAGGCTTCGCGAGAAATGTTGGAACTTTTGCTTGTTTTAAAATTTTTTTTAAAGTAAAAATAATACATTTTAGAATAGTAAAACTCTTGAAATTAATTGAATCAAAATAGAAGATCTGTAAAAACCTAACAAAAAGATCCAACTATGATGTATTATTATAGCAATACAAAGGAAACTAATTGTACTAGTATGGTTTATCCCAGGTTAGAAGGATAAGATGGAAAATAAATTAACCTCTTTGCAAAGAATTTAGAGAATTACAATTTTCATAATATGCTGCAGTTGTTTAACTTGTGGTAAATCAAGTTTCGTACTTTCCCCTGCAGGTGCTACATATAACAAATAGTTGTCTGACAGATTCAACAAAATCGATTGAAGGATTGTGATGCATGCAGCCCATATTTGGGAAGAAATCATGTGGTGATTTAGAATTGTATTTGAAGATAGTTATTATACAAGAAAAAAAAAATTGTAATTTTACAATTAGCTGGAAAGTTTCTTTTAGTATTATTTCGTGACCTAAGAAAAGTTTGGGTTAATTTTGTATTAAATCTTGGGTTAAAAATAAATTAGTTTCATAATTTCAATTTTTATTTCAATTTTTGGAATTATTTTATTTTTTAATTTTATTTGAAGCTTCTAGCTTTCATTTGGAACAATTTAAGCTATAAATATGTTAGTCCCACAGATATAAGAGAGAATTTTTTTTCATTTGGAATTATTTACTCTTTTTTTTTTTTTTCAATTTTTGGTAAATCAACAAATAATGTCAATTTTTGTATTTTGTGTGAATATTCAACAGATATTGATTCTATTTAAAGTGGTTTTTCTGACATTCTATGTGAATTAAAAGATTAAAATTAACTGATCTTTCCCTTTTATTTTATCGTTCTTATTTTTTTTAATATATGCCTCCACAACATAATATTGTGTATGAATGTGTCTACTGAACTCAGTATCCCCTGGCAAGGTAGTACTTTGTCAATGTTCTTGTATGTGGAGTGTTGTAATTTTCTTTTCTCAACAATTTATTGCTCCACTTTCTCAATTTCTGTTTCTTTTTTCTTTTTTCTTTCTTTTTTTTTTTTTTTTTTTTTGAAGGAACTCTTCATGTCCTTGTGACAAGCGAAATTATATTTTTGTCTTGTTAGTGTACCAGTCTATTATCTGAATCACCATTCCTTCCTAAAGATTCTTGAGATAATAATATGGTGATTTCGATTTTTTTTATTAGAAAAAATTCGGAAAATTATAATCAATGACCTTTCTGTTTGAAACTCTCATTTTTAGAATGCTATTGTAGAGAAAATTGCAAGTTATTGTTAGCATTTAGTCAAATTCAATCAAGATTTTCAAAGTGCAAAATAATATAACAATAACACAAACTTCTTAAGCTGCTCAATTAAACGACGGCCTAACTATGTCATTTTATAATTCCGCAGCGCGTAGTTTCTCCTTAATTTCTATGGCCAAGGAGTCCACTGGTAAAAGAGGAAATTACCTAAATTAGCTCTTAGGGTTGTTGACTAGATGCTATTAGAGTTGTTTCACCTTAATATTGTTGAAAATCTGCATGGCTTAATAAGAAAATGAGCTCTTAGAGTTGTAATTAGTTGCAACCCAGCAAAGACTGTGTATTGACAAAGATTGAAAAAGTAGGCATCGGTACAGAAACTCATGGTTTATGGTCCCAAACGCAAACGGAAGCAGAAAAGACTATATATATATATATATATATATATATTTATATTTATATATATAAGTTATCAACTCTTCTTTATCAATAATGCAAAAGGCAAGCTTTTATTTAGTTATACTCCATCAACAGGCATACAAGAAGCATCCTTTTACTTAGTCGTACACCTTTATCATACATTACCATGGCATGCAAGAAGCATGCTTCTTATTCAGTTACAAACACACACACACACACACACCCACATATATATATATATATATATGTATATAATACATAGTCTATAGGCTTGCAATAAACACACATGCAAGCTTTCACGTAATAAATCATAAGCTAAAAAGAGGCATGCCCGATTGCATAGTCTAGATTACCTTTCACACACGTTCCAGAAAAGGGATCGGTGCAAGAAAGCCCTTTACAACAGATATCTAGTAACCCGCATGAACCATCTTCACCAACACATATGCAAGTTCCATTAACTATACTATTGCAATACAAGTTAGCACAACAATGCTCAAGTACACCACATGGCCGAGCTTTTTCAACGCAATCCCCATCGTCGTGACCTATCAGATCAACCCCAATATCCATTGGGAACTTCCGGCTGTTGCGTATCTGTTCGGAGTTAGAGACTGCAACAGGATATGAAACTATGCCCATCACAACGACCACAATTAGTACCGAATTTATCTTTTTTAAACTCTGCATTTTTTTCAAATAATTTTGTAACTCAGCTTTTATTTTTTGCGTGCTCTATCCCAGCCCGGAGACCTTGTTCATTATATCAAACCAGTTCATCTCTCACAAACGAAACTCCAAGTGATGGAGTACATTAATGAATGTAGTTAGAAAGTGATAGAAGACCGTGATTTAATGTGATCGTCATAATGTGAAACACAGTTGGTTTGTAAATAAACAAGATATATATATATATATATATATATATATAAGGGCATTTGAGAAATTTAGACCGTAGCTATATATAATTATTATGAGAGGCTCGGATGTGATAGAATTGGTTAGAATGTGAAGCACAGTTTGGGTGTAAATGTAAATAAAAATAAGATTAAGGCATTACACAAATTTACAAGTGGGTGCAGCAAAATAATTAGTAAAAATTGTTCATCTTTAAAAATGGGAATAGGGTTTCGTTATTACTATTGTCACTTTCTGCAACTACTTTTTAATTCGTACAAAAAAAAAAAAAAAAAAAGATGAGCATTTTTGGAAAAAAGAAGATGTGATAATTATACTTTTATTATCTCACCAATCACATCTTACAACTTGACATGTAAATTTCTTCTTCAAAACTAACAGAAGGTCATGTAATTAACAAATCATTCAATTCAGCATCGTCAATTTCATTAGTGGTTCTCGGCTTCGGAATTTATTGTTTTATTGTTTTATAGAGATATGAATGACTCGCATATGTTTAATGTTTTAATTGTTCTGGATCATGCACTTTTGTTCTCTCTATCCGATTTTTTCATTCTATTTTTTACTGACAAAGGGTTTTAATGAGGTATCAGGTTTGTCCGAATAGATCCTATAAGATGGAAGTATAGTGGTTGTTTTTGTGTTTTCCCTATTCTTTGGAGTTTTGTTTATATGGTAAGATTTCATTGTATTTTCAATTCATTATTAATGTTATGTGGGATGGGTATAAGATGATGTCGGTGTTAAAGGAGTGCTGACTTAGTCGAGCTGTCTTGGTGCATCTACTGATTCCTATAAGACAAAATGTAAACAGAACATAGTTATGAAGAACACAATGTTACATTTTAAAATTCAAGGGGAAAAGTGTTGCAAGGGAATAATTTTAGGGAAATTTTTGTAACTAATCCTTTATTTTATTTTTTTTTTTATAAAATTCCTTTCTTCTTTTAACCGCTTGCTCTCTTTTTTTCCCCGATATATGCAATTTTCTACTTGCTTGTTCTCCATCACATGCATCGCTTTACTTCGTTGCTTATTTTCGTTTGCATCCTTTTTTTTTTTTACCTGTCTTTGAAGTTATGTTCAATTCGTACGTGTATATTTATTGTCCAAATATAT